>JAUNZO010002527.1:0-113260 GCA_031894775.1 Chloris gayana | reverse complement strand
GTGTCACAGCCCAACCCGACCCAGCGGGGCGGCCCGCCGCCTTGGGGCCGCCTCTGCCCTAGGCGCGCCGCCAGGGAGGCCGCACCCGACTCGGGGTGCGGTTGGCAGGCACGCGCGGCCCCCTTCGGTGCGGGTCCGCCTTTCCAAAGTGGCGAGGAGTCCTTTTTAATGTTTCTAAAATAAAGAGATCAGGTTTAGATAAGTTTAGGAAGTTGAGATAAGTTTAGGAAGTTTGAGTTGTAATAGGTTTGGAATATCTCCAAGTTGGAGTAGTGGTCAAGTTAGGAGTCCCCCCTATATAAACAGGGGTATTGTACCTGATCTCATTAAGCAAAATAAAGAGAAGTTCTCTTATTTGCTGCCCTACTGCCGCCGCACCTCCTCCCTGCCCGCGCGCCGCCTCCCTCTCCTGCCCGCGCGCCCCCTCTCCCTCTCCTGCCGCAGCTAGCAGCAGCAGCAGCCGCGCCGGCCCTAGCTAGGGTCAAGCGCACCGTTACATCTGGTATCACGAGGCCAACCACGATCCACCACCACGCCATGAGCAATTCCAAGGAGTCCGCGCCGTCCGACATCCCGACGTTCCGGAAGCTCTACAAGGAACAAGTCTCCGCCATGGAGAAGAACATCACTACTATCCTCAAGGCGACCGGCGAGAACACGGTGGCCATCGAATCGCTTGCCAACACCGTCCAAAAGTTGGCCAAGCGTTGGGACGGACCCGATGCGGAGTCCGTCAAGCGCACCGAGGAGGAGCAATGTCGTCGCGAGGCAATGAAGGCGGCGCACAAGGCCGTCAAGGACATCTACGCGTCTTCTTCCACACCGGTGCCGCCGGAGATCGTTGCTACGCTCGACACGGCCTTCTCGTCGCCCGGGGCTCGTCATCAACAACAACCCCGACCGGCGGCCAACAAGATGCTTCAAGCGGGCGAGCTGATGGGCGCCCGATTCCACGCTACTACAAGCTCACCTTCCCGACATACGACGGTAAGGACGACCCACTGCCATGGATTAACCGTTGTGAGCAGTTCTTTGTTGGACAGCAAATTCCGGACAATGAGCGTGTGTGGTACGCGTCGTATCACATGACGGGCAGTGCGCAACAATGGTACATGCGCCTCGGCAAGGAGAACAACGCACCGTCCTGGGGCAGCTTCGTCGGACTCGTCAACGAGAGGTTTGGCCCTCCTACTCGCGCCAACCCCTTGGCGAGCTGGCCATCCTACGACGGACCAGCACCGTCGACGACTACACCGAGCAGTTCCTAGCTCTCGTCGCACGCGTCGGGGATTTGCAGGAGCAACAGCAAGTCAACCTCTACACCGCTGGCCTGCAAGAACCGCTGAAGACGGAGGTCGAGCTTGCACGGCCTTGGGACATGGAGGCGGCCATGAGCCTTGCACGGGCTTATGAGCGTCGCGCAGCGATGGTGGCTGAAAATCAACTCGTGGCCAAATCGCCGTCTACAACTACTCGAGGATCGACTACGGCAGCTCCAAAAGCTCTACCAGCTCCGCGCTCCACGGCGACGGCCTCCAATGGAGGCGCCACAATAGCTGCAGCACCACCAGCGGCCAAAGTCTACAAGCGCCCGACGGCCGAGGAGATGGCCGAGCGTCGTCGCTAGAACCTTTGCTTCAATTGTGATGAGCGTTTTGTTCGCGGCCACAAGTGCAAGCATCTCTTCTACCTTGAGCTTCTCGACGACCTCATCGACATCGAGGAAGAGGAAGGAACATTGATGGCGCTCATTGGTGAAGGACGGCATCCCATGCTGCCGACAGGATATTCCTTCACCGACAACCTGCGCATCCTCATTGATACGGGAGCTACGCACAACTTCGTCGACACCAGCTATGCAAACTCCAGGATGCTGCCTCTTCGTCGTGCTTCACTCTCCCTAACTCGGCTTCAGGGGATCAAGTGTTAAGCCGCTCCGTGTGTCGTGGTTTTGCTCTCACCATTGACCAGGACACTCATCACATCGACATCTACGCAACCGAGCTTCCCGATGATGTGGATATTGTGCTGGGCACACCATGGCTGGCCTCTCTAGGACCAATCATGTGGGACTTCGCCGTGCTGACCATGTCCTTCTTCTACAACGGACAACATCGCTTGCTGGTCGGTCTCAACTCGCCGCTTCGTCACGCTCCTCAACTCGCGCCTGCACAAGAGCCGGAGGCGCCCGGGAGGAGCCCAACACTACAGCTTGTCCGTGCACTTCCAGCTCCTCCGACAGCTCCTTCGTGGCCGTTATGGGAGGGCCTTCACATGTGGCGGACATCTTCAACATCATTAGCGCCCATTCGGACCTCTACGACGACCTGCGCCATGACATGGATCGCAATCCCGACTTTGCTGTGATCCGCGACGGATCGGAATCTGGAGATGCTTCCCGTGCGTGGGATATGAGAGTGGGACTGGTTTTCTTCGATGGACGTCTTTACATGCCAGCCTCTTCTCCGATGCTCTACCACCTTTGTGCCTTTCTCATCAAAGAAGGCGAGGAGGCGATGCTGCGCCAGATTGCTGTAGGCTTCCACACTATGAATGAGGAAGGATTGATTCAAGGAATGCCGTCATCTGTTTTGTGCCTTCATGCCTCATTCCACAGTGGAGAATGTGGACGTCACATTTGTGGACATCGCGGGCCGAGAGCTGTTCCAGGTTCGCAATGTGTATTTTGGAGTTCACCCCGGTACTGTCCTTCTTCCTCCATCATCTTCAGATTTTCGGGTGTTGTTTGGCCATGCTCTTCGCTTAGACTCAAGTCGGCCAACTCCAAGAGACACTTTTGTGGTGATCATCGATGGCTTGCTGCTACCAACACCAGAATTTCAGCGCCACTATTTCACTTCACCACCTACGGAGCCGAGACTGTCTTGTTTGACTTTGGGGTGCCTCGCAACTTCATTGATGCTCCAGGAACGCCAGCAGTACGAGGAAACAACCCAATGCCTTCCTCGCATCACTTTGTCATTCATGGTTTCATCGGCAGCTTGGGATACATCTTCACATTGGACATTGATCGCACTCGACGGAATCTACTTGATGATCCGGTTCTTGGACGTGCTTCAGCTACACTACTTCGCGAGCTTCGTCAACAACTCCCATGACTGGTCCTGGATGGCGCATTCCCCAGCTCGAGGACGAGCCGGCTGTCAATGGAGGAGGAGATGTCACAGCCCAGCCCGACCCAGCGGGGGCGGCCCGTCGCCTTGGGGCCGCCTCTGCCCTAGGCGCGCCGCCAGGAGGCCGCACCCGACTCGGGGTGCGGTTAGCGAGCGCGCGCGGCCCCTTGGGTGCGGGTCCGCCTTTCCAAAGTGGCTAGGAGTCCTTTTTAATGTTTCTAAAATAAAGAGATCAGGTTTAGATAAGTTTAGGAAGTTGAGATAAGTTTAGGAAGTTTGAGTTGTAATAGGTTTGGAATATCTCCAAGTTGGAGTAGTGGTCAAGTTAGGAGTCCCCCTATATAAACAGGGGTGTCGAGTCTTAAACTCGGCACTAGTACTACCCGGTCCCTCACGAGCGTGGAATTCGATGGTGCAACACACGGAACACACAGGAACACGCGATTTTAGACAGGTTCGGGCCCCTCGAATCGAGAGTAATACCCTACGTCCCGTATGTTATGTATTGCCTTTAGCGATTTGCTAATTGCAAGATGTCGGAGAGTTTTCGGGGGTCCCTGCTCCGCCTTATATGTCCGGGGAGCTAGGGTTACAAGCGAGTCCTAGTCGATTACATGAATTACATACATGGAATTCTATCTCTAACTTTCTTTATTGATTCAGAGTCCTAATCAGACTACAAATTGTTCAATATCTTGCTCCTCAAGTCATCGTATACCGGTCTTAGTATCCGCCCTGTTTCCATACCGGTATACAGGATCTTCCGTTATCCCGGACTGGTCGAGGACCAGTCTGTTACCTATCGCCATCGTCTTTATCTTCCTTAATTTGCCACCTTGTCTCTGTGTATCTATTCCTTCATCATCTGTATACCCATAAGGCAAGTATACGACAAGGGGTATTGTACCTGATCTCATTAAGCAAAATAAAGAGAAGTTCTCTTATTTGCTGCCCTACTGCCGCCGCACCTCCTCCCTGCCCGCGCGCCGCCTCCCTCTCCTGCCCGCGCGCCCCCTCTCCCTCTCCTGCCGCAGCTAGCAGCAGCAGCAGCCACGCCGGCCCTAGCTAGGGTCAAGCGCACCGTTACAGTGAGTTTTTTTGGAGCACAGTTACAGGCAGCAATCGATGAGGTGAGGTATTTACCTTGTATGCGGACAGGCGGTGGGCGTGGAGTGCAGTGGTGCTGGGACCAGGGTGAGGGAGAGGCTGGACAAACCACCACCAACTCAATCTTTTATTTATGGTAAAGGTAGAATCTATTAGCCGTGTTATGCGCTTCAAACACTTTGATTATGCCAAGTCAGAACATTGGACTGTCAAAGTTATAATGCTGGTACTCTGGTAGAACGTGCAAGATTATATCATAGCTAGTTTCTATTAGTTTGCATCTTAGCTAGATCTAGAGTATTTCTCGATGTTCACCCGCCTGTGATCAAATGTCATCTTGTAAATCATCATTTACATGGTATGCTTGCACTGGACACTCAAATGTGCTGAAGATAACTACTCTATTGGGAACTTATCCTGGGTAACAGGGGATTCATAACAATTACACTTGACTGTTTGGGTGTTTCTTTCGATTGAGCTGCATATGCGAGTAAGTCACTTAAATCAAAATTGGAAACTGATTGCAGAAGGTGCACAACTGCACAAGGTACCTATACCTCTGCAGTTCTGCATCACACTTTGGAACTCTGAGTGGTAGCCATCGGCAGAAATTGTCTGCCAAAATTTCTGAATAGAATCCTTTACATAAAATTTAAGTTTAACCATATTAAGATATCAGATTAAGGACTATTTGGTAGTATTTTAAGTTGAATCATTTGCAATAAATGAAAGTGAATAGATGCCTGCTTTTGTTTACTAATGAATATTCATGCATGCAGTACACTAGTGGATTGGAATTATATACACCTAAAAGAATCATTTCCTTTACCTGCTACCGCATAATCGCCTGATGGTTACACTGTATAATCAATAAAGTATGGAACCATTATAGCAGTCATCCATCAGTTTTCTTCGTGCAAGCATGGCACTCTGAGGCTTTGAGCATATAGCAATAAAGTATGGAACCATTATAGCAGTCATCCATCAGTTGCATTTCTTCGTGCAAGCATGGCACTCTGAGGCTTTGAGCATATAGTATTTACCTTAGTTATAAAGGGTTTAACGGACAAATACAATGTGAAGAAATACCATATGTTCTTTCCCGATGACCCTACTCCCCTGAAATACACTTTTGATTAGGTTAGAAGGATGAAGAAGGGACTACATCCTCAGATGCACTGGATTTCATATGTGACACAGAGTGGTAGACTGATCGATATCATGATGACCAAGGTGAACCATACTGGCAAGGTGTATCACATGAGGGCGAAGCGTCAGATGGCTCAAAGCCTTGGCCAGATTGCAAAGTTCAAACGCCGATACGAACAGGAGGCTGAGGAAAATAAAGACAAGTAGGATGTTCTTTACAATGAGTCTCTGTAGCCGTATGTGGTTTCTATGATTGCAAAGCTTTTAGTTTTAGTTGGAATACTGTTCCATGTTGTTCCATTTTTCTGCTATTTTTACCCCTTGTTTCTTTTCTTTCATGGCATCTTGAGCAAACTGTGTAACTTATAGCTCTGCCTTAAAGGCTTCCAAAGAATCGTTAACATATTAACCTTTTATGTTCATAATTGATGTTTTTCCCCTAAATTTTGTTTCATGCTCTTATGATCACTTTGGGAATATTTAGGCACAACAGATAAGAGTCTTATCTGTTTTGCCTTGGGAATATTTAGTTTAAACAGCTGATCACTTTGGATGTAGAAACTTTATGCACGTAACTTCTACGTAAATATTGTAATGTTGCATGTTTTATTTTTTCTTTTCAGAGTTTAAATATTATTTTCTCGTTCTAGCAGCATAACATATAAATACTTAGTTTCAGTAAATTCGAGATTTTTTAGTTTAAAAATTAATTAATTCAAACTCAAATTGTTACCCCACTGATATCTCTAAGGGCACATACACAATTTTGCATTATCTCATAACTCTGAAGTCCAAATTTTCGCGTTTAAAGTTCAAATGTCCTTACAATAAATTTAACTAAATTTATGTCAAATCAAAGCTCATGAAGAAATTTACAAACATTTTGACTTAACTTGATATTAAAAACATTTTTTTCCTAAAACTATACCCCCAAATTAATGTTTGTAGAAATTTCAAGATTTTATCAAGACCATAACCAATTTTAATAATCAGTCAGCTTTTTATTGACTTTCACAAGTTTCAAACCTGTCTGTTAGAAGGGAGCCCATGGTTGTGGAAGGTTTCCGGGAGAGTGAGTTGTAATTGAGCTTGATTTACAAGTTCTTAGTAGCATGAGGACCATGGAGTCATTATTCAAGTGGAGATTACGAGTAGGTAAAAATAGAGGATTGACCAATGTGTTTAATCGTCATACCTGATCCATTGGTTGTGTGCACACGATCATGTCCAACATACGGCTCCTTCATCGTGAGCGATCAATCTCACCGGTAATATGATCAGTGGCACCCATGTCCATGTACCACGCGCTGTCAACATCATATGAGCCACCAGCAATTGCAGTGTTCACTGTCTTTTCTCTCTTGTTCAACCACATAGTTGCGGTCGAAGCGCTTCAGCAGCGATCAGCTTCGTGCCCATACTTGTAGCAGATTTGAAACTCCGTGGAGTTGCAAGCTTGTTGTGTAGGGCGATCACACGGGACGTCTACTGAGACCCTGAAGAGGCCGGCAATCTCTGACCAGGCTGCAACAGACATCGTATGGCGGACCACCTGCCCCATCACCTCGTGAGAGAGGGGCATCAGCAGGAAGGCATGGAGCTGCTAGTCTTGCGCAACCCACGGGAGATAGACGGGGTTGTCTTCTTCACCATGATCTTGGACGAAGGGCTGGGTATCGAACCATCTAGATATCCGTAGAGATTGGCCGCATGAACAATGGCTAGCACTTGAGCACGCCAAAGGACAAAATTGTCGGGGCTCAACTTCTCGGTAATGACATGGTTGGGCAGACCAGTGTTTGCCACCAAAGGAGAGGCCGTGGCGAAAAAGAAACCTGGATGTATATGGAGAAGGATGACTCTGTTACCATGTAGGAAATAGTGGAAGTGATACAAGATACAAATAACCATAGTATATTTACAATACAAAGAAATAGAATCAACACACTATCTATTCCTATATCTCCAACATGGGTTGGGCATGCACGGGTGGCAGGGACCTGCAGGGGCGAATAAGCCACACCTGCGCGAGAAAGCGTGGCCTCTCGCCAACGTGCCGCCGCCCACCGCCTAGACGTTGGCCCGTCAACCGCCGCCGCCGCTAAATTCTCCAGCTCCACGCCCCTGCCCCTGCTCCTCCCACCACCAGCGGCCACCACCGCGGTCGGCAGCACCCTCGCTGCCCCGCCCGAGCACTGCCGCCCACCGCCGGGCCGGCCTACTCCCGGCTTCCATGTCTAGGGCAGATAAATCTCCCCGAAAACCCAGACCTTGAACTCGATCCTCTGGTCGTCACCACCGCCCGCCACCTCGCCGAATCGCCAGCACGCCCTCTGCCTCCACCCGTGGGCCCACGTGCCAATGAGAGGACGAGGGGGTGCGCGAGGGAGGTCGCTTCCTCGCGTACGCGAGGCCGATTGATTTCGGGGGCCTGCTGTGTGGGAGGCGTGGCGGTGGCGGACCTCTATCCGTCACTAAGAATAAGCCCAGTAGTGGCAGACTTGGCTATTTGGCTTCCGCCACTAAGGTACTTTTTGGGTCGCCACTAAATATCACTTTCGTGGTAGTGAACATGCTCACTGCTATGAAGTGTTGGCTGCCGGCATTGGCTTCAACATGCTTATCGATCCTCTGCAAGACGCAGGCTGCGACAGACACGAATAGATCAATACAGGCGATCGGTGACAGGAGGAAGAAACAAGGGAGGAGCTTTCCTGAAGAATGAAGATCAGTTCATTTCACGGTTCAGCTGAGGAGCTCCTGTAATAGTATGGGCCATGGGATCAAGACTATGCATGGTACAACCAAAAAAGCATTTCCTTTCAAAAGAAGAAACTCGAGACAACACACATGTATACACAAGCCAGCCATGTTAGCTTAGCAGCTCCAGATCTCCTGCACGGCATCATCTGGTTGGGCGAACCCCTCCATGATCAGGGCCAGGGCAATGGCCCTGTACGCCTGCTGAGTGAGGTGGATGCCGTCCCAGCTCACGTGGCGCGCCGGGTTCGTGCAGGTGCTGGTTCCAGCCGCGCCGCACATCATGTTTATGTTGAAGTTGTAGGTTCCACCCGCCCCACAGCACGCTTGAAGAAGTGAGCCCTCGTCGAACCCTATGATCCGGGACATATATGTGTCAAACTATATTGTACTGAATTTTTTGTAAAAATTTCCCTGGTAATAAAGATTTATGATAATTGTGTGGCATATTTCATATACCGCAGTTGGCAGTTGCCCAGTCACCTACCTAGCATTGAGGCATGGTCGAGGAGGTGCATGAAGGCGCCATAGTAGTCCGCATAGATGATGTTTATGTCGGTGTTGACCTTCCTCAGGCCATCGATGGCCGCCTGGAGCTGCTCGTTGTGGTACTGGGCGAAAGAGTTGTAGCTCTTGAGGCAGCCTCTCTCATCGCGGTCGGCGGAGCCGAAGGATGAGAAGAGTGAGAGGTAGCTCGGCGAGCACCCGATTGGGAAGTTCCCTGGGATGATGATCTGAGTCGCTCCTAATTCGATCAACTCCTGCCGGTAGATTAGTTAATAAAAGGTAACAAAGTTTAGAATTATATTAGTTATCTTTGGATGTTGAGTCTGCTCAACCAACTTTTGACGGAACTGCGAACCATCTAGCTAGATCATAGGTAAGTAGGGACACCCTGATGTTTATACAAACAAAAGTGAACCAAATTCTGATTTAACAAACCTTGGTGACGTCGACGATGGTGCTGATGACCTGTGGCACGTAGGACTTGACGGAGTCGACGGACCTCATCCCCTGGAAGAAGGCATAGTTGTAATCGTTCCCTCCGATCTCGCCCACCAAGAACAGCGCGTTGGCGAGCTTCTTCGCACAATCTGATCTCGATGAGCACACGTCATTACAAACTTCAAGGTTCATATACGCATATGCCACCGCCATGGATTTGCTTCTCACTATACACATGCGTACCTTCTGGTGAGGAGCAGGTGGAGTTGAGGTGTGACTTGAACCAGTCGAGCTGCGAGGTGAGCGGCACGCTTGCCGGCGGCATCATCACGCCGCTCTGCAGCAGGGCCACCCGGTCCATTGCCGTGGCACCGGCCACCGCGAAGTTGACGCCTCTCGAGAAGTCGGCGGAGCTGTCCATGTAAGGGCTCACTAACGGCAGGTTCAGTGCCATCGCTGCATCATCAACCGGAACACGCAGGTGCAGATAACAGTCATTTTAGCCTGAAATATATATAAATATATGATGCGCTCCATCGTGGAACACGGAAATGTACCGAAGTAGTCGACGATGAGGAGGCCGTCGGAGCACCGGCCGGTGGGTTTCTTGAGGGTCTGGCCGTAGGGGTAGCTGCCGATGTTGGCGAAGAACCCCATGGGGCCTTCCCGGAGGAGGTTGCCCGTGTCCGCGATGGAGTCGCCGAAGCTGTAGATCGCGTCCACGGAGCACGCCGCCGCGGCAGGCTTGATCAGAGGCTGGAGCAGCAGCGTGCTCACCATCAACAGAGACGCAAAAGCGGAGCGCTTGCCATGGCGAGCTGCCGCGGCCACCATGGTCACCGCCTAATAGCTATCAGACTAGCGCACGGTCCAAGGAGCAAGGACGCTTGCGCGCAGTTATACTGTGAGTCCGCTCGGGCCGGTCGGTGCACGGATCGGCTGCTCATTCATTTGGTTGGGAAAATGTTTCGTATTTGCAGGCTTCAACATAGGAACGGTGTGTACTTCACAACGAGCATATGGGATTGGTTGGGCGGATTGTCATTGTTCACGGGTGGGGCCCTAAGCGACCTTGTTGGTGGGCATTTGGTCAACCTAACAAACTACCAAGGTTGACACGGACAAAGGTACGCTTTCTTTATCTTTCCTTGGTCCACATGCAGGATGTTAGGATATTCGTTAAACAAAAAAAATCTGGGACAAAAATAGTAAGGGTCAAATAGTGTCCAAAATCAGGCCAGTGATGCCAGCTGCAGGCATAAAAAATCAGACATTTGAGGGAGGGCCTGGCAACACTTCTGAATAGGTTCGCACATTCGTTTTATCAGAATCAATACCTGAATTAGTGATTACTTTCCTAGTATATTTCATCAAAAAAATTTATTTTCCTAGTACAAAAATTTTGATTTGGTTTCTGGATATAGCGAACTATCCAAATTTTCCCCAGCTCACAACAGAATTCATATCAACTAGCAAGGTGACTCACGCTGATAGCGCGGCTAGAATAATACTTACCATTTGTAGAGGCAAAAACTACACTCATGTGCACTAAAATAATATTTTTCATCGGGTTAATCCTATTTGTCATTGCAAATTTTTGGTTTCTCTGTGTACCACTGATATCTCATACACATGTGGGGCTTAAATGTGTCACTGACATGTAGGCCTTAATGGTAATTACATGATTGAGAAAAATTGTAATGACACTAAGGGGATTATTTTTTACAATTAATTAGTTGAAGACCATCTAATTAGGTTACCATATCTAGTGGTGGAAAAAGCCAATGCAATATTATTCTCATGAAGGTAAATTGTGCGTTCTCTATGGTCCCTCATGGTCTTTCCCCTCTATATGTCTTTGTTGGTCACATTTGAGAATTCTCGTGCACACACCCATTTCAATCTAGCTTACCTCTCGAATGTGCCAATTTCGATTTGAGCTCTTTTGCATATGCAAATCTTTAAGTAGTCTATATATAGTGTAAGGTGATCCAATATGCCAATTGAAGGTAGTGCGCGGGATGTTGACGACGCTATAATGGAGACTGCGTAACCATCCTACTGTTCTTAAAGACATTGGTGGTTATGAATATGCTTTAGGTTTATCTTGCGATGCACTACAAAGTCATACCTCTATTGCAATTCTTTGTGTATCTATTGCAACGCTAGTGGTAAGAAGCATGATAACACCATAACCTGCGCTAGCACAATATATACTCTCTCTATTTAATAACGGCTTGTTCATGCTAGTTGTATGCATGACTTGGGTTTTTTATATACACTTTTCTAACCATATTACTTACGATTGACCTTTTCATACTGGAATTCTTGTATTTCGATGTCTATATTTTTACTCATGATGGATTCTTGAAATAGAGTTTGAATCATATGGTGCCAAATGAACATTATACAGATAAAAAAATAACCACGTCATTCATATCTTCAATTTTTTATCTAAATTGTCGTTGCCATTGAATTTTTTGATTAAGTTAACTATTTGTCTTATTGAAAGAAATTATTTCAATATAAAAGGTTATAGGCTATATTTCAAAAAACATTTAGTGTTAGGTCACATTTTAACAAAATTTATGATATTTCTTAAATTTTTTAAATAAGACAAATGATAAACGTAAAAAGGTCAACGGCGATAACAATTTAGGAACAGAGTTGAGTCCAGGTGAAAATATTTATCTATTGTGTTAGAATCAGTTAGTCAATAATAGACTTTAGAAACGTTAGGTTAGCTAAACAAATCTGATTTTTTTTGCCCATGAGTCCGTTGTTTTTTTTCTATCCCACCATGAGTCCGTTATTTTCTTTTTCTATTCCACCATGAGTCCGTTGTTTTCTTTTTCTATAATTCTATTCCACCATGAGTCGGTTGATAGCATGGGAGATCCTACTGGTGGTGGAGATTAAATCGGGATTTTTTTGTTGTCGATGAGTCTGTTTTGGTTGATCCGGTTGTAGCAAGAGGTGGTGGCAGATCCGATTGGTAGTTGAGATCGGAACTTTTTTCATTTTATTTTCATTAATTGGAATCAATATATTTATTAATTTATTAATTAGAGTTGGTCACAGACTATTTGGTTTTTGGTTTCATCTTGACCGTTAAATCTTCACAAAATTCAATGATCCATATCTTCTCTTTTTAGATTAACGTGGGAATTTCTAGACCGTGAGAACGAACGCGGTGGCTTCTTTTAACCTTCTAATATAAAGATAATAGATCGTTTGTAAGTCGTAAGTAGACTTTATAATGTATTGTTGCAAAACAATATTACAGTCACAACTCACTAAGTTACCATTCACAATTTGACTTACAGATATCACAAACGAATTTAAATAGCACAAACCACCTTTTTGGATAGAAAGATCGGGTGGTTTAGTCCTCTACTTACTACACTGGATTTTTTTCTGTCTCCGTTCTGGTGTTGTGATTTTGATTTTGAATCTCGCTTTTTATGCTAAGGGTTACTTCTCAGAGGTGAACTAAATAACCTCTTCATGTGTCTAAGGGAACCAATTAAACTGATTCCATCAACTTTCTTGCGTCAGGATGAGGCTTAAGATTGCTCAATTGTTCCTCACATGCAGTTATATTAGTGTACACTATGTATACATGAGCCTTTTGTATAAATTATAGAATCAATTATAGAAAAGGTTCCTCTTTTCAGTCCCAGCTCACTATAATTCAGGTGGGGGGGGGGGGGTAGCTTGAAGAAATAGGTTTTTGTAGTAGTGCATGGGCACTGCAATTTGCCAAAACATGTCCCAAGTACTTCCTCCATTAATTTTTACATTAGTCTTCTTATGATAATAGTTTAGTTCAATTTTGAATAAGATTTTTTGGTTTCGACAACTGTAACTTTAGAGTGGAAAGAGTATTTGGAGAAGAGATTAAAAGGGATCATATACAATTTTTAGAACCACAAATATGATGTAGATTAGATGTTCACAAATATGCAAGCACACTCAACCTATGCGCACACATCCATATCCTATTTCTGTGAATGTTTATGAAAGGCTAGGCTGACATATGGTCGTTATCTTGGCATGAACAGTTAGTTGTTAATGTGAATGCCTATCATGATAAATAAACGACTAGAATAGGGTTGGAAAGTTTCACCAGGAATGTAACAAATTGACCAGCGTTTTCGCCATCCGAACACTCCCAATGGACCAGTTACTATGAAAGGTTCGACACACAATTGTTTAATTTCCATTAAATAAATTAAATGAACATTCCACACAAGTTTAGGTGGCGCATCTTTGACTCAGGGTCCATAGTTGGCAACCTATATCCTTCATCAGAACTCAGAAGGCATCACTGACAAATTTGATTTAAAACATCATCCACTTGGGAGATGATTTCTTAATATCATTCACACATCATAAGTTACAACTCTAGCAACTATATATCCTCTAGTATTTCGAAGTCATACCATCACCACGGCTTGTTGATTAGCACAGGACAGACGCATCCATTAACATAGTAAATGAAAATAGCAAGTAAAGAAATTCATGAATCATGTTCTTTTCGATGCACAAAAACCGGCTCGCTAAACTGGATAAATCTATAAGTTTTCGTTTCGCTACAGTACCATATTTTGGTTTTTTCCTAAAAAACGACTACCCTATGCTACCGAACCAGCCCGGATTTAGTGAAAACCGGTCCATTCATCGGTAACTGAAACTAAGTAGGAACATATTATAAACAGTCACAGATGCATACGTAGTAGGAACATATTACTCAAATTCACAAATGCATACTTAGTAGGAACATATTGTAAAAATTCATAGATGCAGACTTCGTAGAAACATATCTTAAACAGTCACAGATGCATACTTAGTAGGAACATATACTAAAAAGGCACAGATTCGTACTCAGTAGCAACATATTATAAAGAGTCACAGATGCATACTTAGTAGGAACATATTATGCAAAGTCACAAATGCATACTTAGTAGGAACATATCAAACAAGTCACAGATGCATACGTAGTAGGAACATATTATAAACAGGCACAAATTTATACGTACTAGGAAGCATACTTAGTAGGAACATATAATTAAATGTCACATGTTCGTACTTAGTTGGAACATATTGTGAAAAGGCACATATACTCAGAGGAACATATTATTAAAAGTTATAGATTCATATTTCAAAGGAACATATTTTTAACAGTCACAAATTCATACGTAGTAGGAACATATTATGAAAAGTCACAGATGAATACGTGGTTGACATATTGTAAAAAGCCATGGATTCATATGTAGTAGGAACATATTATTAAAAGTCACATTTTCGTACTTAGTTGGAACATATTATGAAAAGTCACATATTCATAGGAACTCGGCCGATTGCTTAAATTGGTTGAGTGGCCCTAGTGGGCTGGCTAGATAGAAACATAAAATGAAAGTCACATGTCAATAGAAGACCGGAACAACATATACAAGTCAAATACTCAACAAGAACAAAACATGATCCAACAGATCACGTGCAACACAATAGGACAACACTATAAACCAAGTTCCTCACTTCCGACCAACATGCAACACAAAAAGGAAAATCACAAACAAGTTTATCACTTCCGACCAACACGCAACCCAACCAGAAAATCACAATTACCAACTACACCAATATCAGTTCAGGGGAATCCTAGATGTGATACACCACCGGACAGCCATAAACATCACAACATCAGGAGGAAGATGAGAAATAGCGGCCAGGTGTATGTGCCTCTGCCAGTTTGGTTGCCTACAAAGATGGGAAGATGTTCATCAAGGGAAATTACAGGCTCCATAAATAAGGTGCTTTCTAAACAGCTTAGATATTGAAAAGAAGGATAATATGACAACAGAAAAAAGGATCGCAATACATACCATTAGGAGGAAGCTGAACCAGCAGGAGATATGTCATTCAAATAGAGTTTACGTTTAGATGCCGCCTCTTTTTCTTCCTACAAAGATGAGAAAAAGTTTAGATATATAGAATAGGAAAAATTGAATGAGTATCTATTTAATAAGACAGTTATTTTTACTTATTATTGGTCAATGTCAAGCAAAGTGTTTTAAATTAAGCAGTGACGTTATTAACCTTTCATGAGCGATAAAAACTAGGACGGTGCTATTTAACACAACAATTATTATTGATCAATGTAGACACAGTGTTTTAAATTCAATCACAATTATTATTGATCTACATAAACAAGAAAAACATTTTAATTTCCAAGTCTAAGCTGTGATAATTATCTGAACGCCCTTGAGGAATTATATCTTTCCATCATAGGTCTTCTTTAGATTAAAGAGACGCAGAACTCTATCTTCCTCCAGTAGCTTTGAAAACTTGTACAAGTCACGGCTATCGCACCCCTGCTTCTCCAAATACTCCTCAGAACCTTTTGCGTCTAAGATACCTGGGAATTCATCTTTCTTTGTACCAACTAAATCTGAACTCTGGAATTCCGAAGCAAACCAATCACGCCCCTAACCGATGTTACCATCCTTGCGCTTACGGGCTTGTTCGGCAACTCTAGTAGCCTGTGCAGCTGAAAAGCCAATTGAATTCCACTCCTGAAGTGGCTAGGACTCTGGCTTTCACTTTGCCAACAAAGAATAAGCTGATTGGCAGTTGATCAAACCCTATATGTTCCTACGAAGGGGAAAATTCCCTAGTGGCCATCAAAAAAATTTCTTGTTTCTTATTGGCCATCAAAAAGTTACAATTTCCTTAGTGGCCATCGATCGGAAGTTTTATGCCTTAGTGGCCATTTTCATCTAATCCATGTGATACTTGGGAGGAAAAAAGACAAAATTGCCCCTAAGACATTTTTGGCCATGACATTGCAAAATATTAGTATAGATGCACTAAATAGTTTTTTGATGAAAAGAGTTCCAACTATCACATGACACATTACAAACATGTCATGGCCAAAAATGTCCTAGGGGCAATTTCATATTTTCTCCTCCCAACTATCACATGAATTGGATGAAAGTGGCCACTAAGGCATAAAATTTTAAATCGATGGCCACTAAGGAAATTGAAACTTTTTGATGGCCAATAAGGAACAAGAAATTTTTTTGATGGCCACTAAGGAATTTTCCTAAGTACGAATCTGTGACTTTTCCAAATCTGTTCCTACGAAATATCAACATGTGACTTTTCAGTATATGTTCCTACTGAGTATGAATCTGTGACTTTTCAATTGGCAGTCGACCAAACCCTATATGTTCCTACGAAGTACGAATCTGTGACTTTTCCAAATCTGTTCCTACAAAATATCAACATGTGACTTTTCAGTATATGTTCCTATTGAGTATCAATCTGTGACTTTTCAATTGGCAGTTGACGAAACCCTATATGTTCCTACGAAGTACGAATCTGTGACTTTTTCAAATCTGTTCCTACGAAATATCAACATGTAACTTTTCGAGTATATGTTCATACCGAGTATGAATCTGTGACTTTTCAATTGGCAGTTGACCAAACCCTATATGTTCCTACGAAGTACGAATCTGTGGCTTTTCCAAATCTGTTCCTACGAAATATCAACATGTAACTTTTCAGTATATGTTCCTACCGAGTATGAATCTGTGACTTTTCAATTGGCAGTTGACCAAACCCTATATGTTCCTACGAAGTACGAAGCTGTGATTTTTCCAAATCTGTTCCTACGGAATATCAACATGTGACTTTTCAAGTATATGTTCCTACCGAGTATGAATCCGTGACTTTTCAATTGGCAGTTAACCAAACCCAATATCTTCCTACGAAGTACAAATCTGTGACTTTTCCAAATCTGTTCCTACGAAATATCAACATGTGACTTTTCAGTATATGTTCCTACTAAGTACGAATCTGTGACTTTTCAATTGGCAGTTGACCAAACCCTATATGCTCCTACGAAGTACGAATCCGTGGCTTTTCCAAATCTGTTCCAACGAAATATCAACATGTGACTTTTCAGTATATGTTCCTACCGAGTATGAATCTGTGACTTTTCAATTGGCAGTTGACCCAACGCTATATGTTCCTACGAAGTACGAATCTATGACTTTTTGAAATTTATTCCTAGGAAATATCAACATGTGACTTTTCAGTATATGTTCCTACTAAGTATGAATATGTGACTTTTCAATATATGTTCCTACTAAGTTTGAATCCATGTACTAAATAGGACACAAGCCCGGCCTAGAGTCCTAAATCATTAATTGTACCTCTTGATCTTGGACGACGATTATGCAAGAGCCTCCCGCAGAAGACCCTAACGGAAGAAGTTGAGGCAAGGGCGACAAGCGACGACGGCACGAGTGTGACGCGGCCGAATCCCTCACGACGCCCTTCCCCTACCCGGTCTTTCTCACCGGTACGATGCCTCCCTCCCCTAGTCTTGGGTTCTTCATCTTGGACGGCGGTTGGGTAGATGAGATCCGTGGTGTGGCTACGGTTTCTGGGCGTCTTGCAGCGCAGCGAGTGTTCTTGGGTCTTCATGGAGCCGGAGGCGAGGCGAGGTGCGTGGCGATGTCGGAGGCAGAGGCGGGGCCGCAGGGCTGCGGCAAGGAGCCGGAACCTGTCTCGGCTGCTGGAGGAGGCGGGGAAGTTGATCCGTAGGCTCGACGGCTCCTGCGTTCACGAGTACAGCGACTTGAGGCGCCAAATCGGAGGTACGGGGCGCGTTTCGGCGCGGAACTCGTGGAGAAGCTTCCCTATCGCTGTTTGGTCATTTGGTTGAATATTATTTGGGAGGTATTTTTGTTTGTGCACAGATGAGAAGGACCCGGACACGGCTGGCTTACTCTCCACCATCAAAAACATTGACAGCTCTGCACCAGACATGCCTTTCGATTTGGTGGCGACTGGTATAGTTAGAAGAATTCTAGCAGAACCCGATTTAGCTACTAACGGTGTTGTCTCGTATGCTCCAGTTCAATTGCCAAGGGAGCAAATAGCTAAGGCAAGGGCCTTGCTGGAACTTTCCAGCAATTTGGCAACATCAGTCAAGTCCCATTTAGATTTGGTAACCACGCCTTCTGATATTGTTACTGCACTACTGAAGAATTTTTGAACGCCGGGGAGCCTGGTGACAAGAATCCCTCATTGGATTGGTCTCGCCTTGGGCATGCTGTCTCGCCTCTTTTCAGGACTGCCCCTGGATGTAGCACCATGTGGGAAGCCACTGCTTTTTTTAAAAAAAAACTTCACTGTTGATGCTTGCAATTTCCAAGGTCTTGAAAATCCCTCATTGCTGTTTTGTCAGGGTTGGCCCCATGAATCTAGAAGTGAAGCCGCGAAGGGATTCTATTGGAAAAAGAGAACTGCAAGACCTTGTGAAATCTCTTGTCCTGAACAGGTGCGCTTTGGTGTGTGTGATTCATTTAATGCCATTAATTCAAAAGAGGAAAAATTGTTGTGTGTGATTCATTTAACAACATTCAAAAATCTTTTCAACTTCTTCTGTAGATGCTGATCATTACTCTTTATCAACAGCTTGCTAATCCCACAGAGAACACACAGTGTGGTACTGATACAATCTCTGTTATGTACAACTTTCTGAAGAGAAAGATGAATGCAAGGTTAGATTACCTTGTTTTAAACAGGACATCATTTGCCCAAACAGTGGAGAATATCTTTGCCTTGTCATGCCTAGTGAAAGATGGCAGAGTTGAAATCACTATGAATGATGAGGGGCATCATATTGTCCGTAAGTACTATGCTGCTCAGTTGTTGTGTTTTGTTGTAATATCATGGAAATGCTGTACAGTAACGGCTTCTGTTATGCACATTGATCTTATGCTCCGATTTACTGAACAGATCCATGTAATGCACCTGTTGCTAGTGCCATTGCTTCAGGAGCAGTGGTCTACAACCAATTTATCTTCCGACTTGATTTTCAAGACTGGGAGGTAAAATTAAAGTATCAAAATAAAAAACTGCATATCCAGGAAACATTTGGATTGTTTGCTTGCTACTATCAAATCTGTGACTTTTACGAATCTGTTCCTACGAAGTCTGAATATGTGACTTTTTCAAATCTGTTCTTACAAAGTGTTAATATGTGAGGTTTCCAACTCTGTTCCTACGAGAATATGTGACTTTTCTCACTCTGTTCCTACCACGTATGAATATTTGACTTTGCCCACCCTGTTCTGAATCTGTGACTTTTCAATATAAATTACTACTAACTATATATGAATCTGTGACTTTTAACTATATGTTACTAAAACGTATGAACCTGTGACTTTTAAGTATAGCTTACTACTAAGTATGAATCTATGACTGTTAAAAATATGTTCCTACGAAGTATGAATCTATGACTTTTAATAATATATTCCTACGAAGTATGCATCTGTTCTGCTATAGATGGAGAAAAAAATATACTAAGAACTCGTGCGCACAAATTTTAAAATTCAAGCCTGATGTAGTCATCACAGAGGAAGGGCTCAGTGATTTTGCTATCCATTATTTGAGCAAGGCTGGTGTTAGTGCAACCCGTAGATTTTAGAAAAACTAACAACAACAGGATTGCAAAAGCATGCATCGATCAAGTGTATCCAACCTGATCTTTAGTATATGGTGTGCCGTTTGGTAGTGTCACTCGTTAGAAAAACTAAGGATCAGGCTTTCTCTTAATTTCTTTTTGAATACAATTGTGATGGATCAAGAGTACGGATTAGCTAGAAAGTCCATAGGAAAACTGAACTATAAAGGGGGTTAGTCCAATCACTAAAGCTCATGCTAGCTCAAGAGGTGTGTGACGTGGTCTACTCTGCTCTCTAGTGCTCAGGGAAGAGTTAGTGACAAGAGGAACCAAAGTGCTCAAGACCTGGAAACGAAGTTGATCAAGATCACAAGATTCAGCCAAAAAAAGTGACCACCGTAGGCACAACTGAAAGAAGGCTCTCTACATAGACAAGGTAAGGGACCACCGTAGGTTACGGTGGTCAAGCAATATACAGAGAGGCTGAAGAACTCTGTGTATAGAAATGGGATAGTCACCGTAGGTTATGGTAATCAAAGAAAATCTATACAGAGGTTACAGAAGTTGAAGAACTCTCTATATAAATATGGGATAGTCACCGTAGGTTACGGTGGTCAACTTGCCTCTTTGAGCAAGAGCTTAGTGTGAGGAGTAGCTGTTACTCTTGATCTTGTGGCAAGATTGTGACATCCGGGATGTCAATTCTGGCCCAAAATAGAATCGGCCTGTGTTCGGCCCGTGGGCTGTGCCCATTGGGTCGCGATACTGTAGCTGGGCTACCTCCTTATTCAGCTATTCGATGATTTACTTCTTTGCTTAGTATGGTGCATACCTCCTTATTCAGATTTGCCGCTGCTTCTTCAGATCAACCTGACGGTTCCTTATGTGAAGAAAATCATCGAGGCGGACCTTCAGGGCGCTCACTTCGAACCCATGGACGTACATTATGGCTAGAATGGAGTTTTTCATCAGGAGGATTCATTTGTCTCTTCTTTCTGTTAGGAATGGAACGAGAATTGTCGTTGATTTAAGTAACATTTCGACAGCCAGTCATCGCTGATTATAATAGCATCAAGATAGCTTGACTTGTCAATTTTACTAATATCATCAGGTGAAGAGATAGAAAGAAAATCCTTTCCTTTAGTTCAGCAGTATCACTAGGAAGGAAAAGATACCAGGAAAGTGCATTGCAATTGTTGCAAGGTACTAAAGCAGAAAAAGATTAGAGTTATACATAAGGATGATGCATGAGAAATGCACCAATTGACATACTTTTCAAACAATACCAGTAAAAAAAGGAGCTAAGGAAATAATAAATGTAAACAAGGCAGCGCCATCCCTTGAAATCGAGCGCATGGAGCCGCCCCGTCGCAGGAGCGACGCGCGCGAAGATGAGGCGGACTCCCGCGTTGCGTCCTGTGACCGGCGGTCCGGCGCTCACCGCTTAAGAACGCAAGCGAAGGAAAAAAACAGAAGCACACCGAGGGAGAACGAAGTCCATCCAATCCAATCGACCGGCGACTAGGGCTGTGAACTCACCACCGGCGAGGTCCCCTCCGCCACTTACGTCCAGGCGCATGAGAAGGTCGTTAGCAACCGATTTTTACTGAAATTGGTATGACTTTGTGAGAGATGGTGAGAAATCAATGGGGCAGCTGGGTTCCTGAGGTGAAGAGAAGAAAAAACATGGAAGACGGAATAGGAAGCGGCTGCTCATTGGGGCCTTGCATGGCACGCGGTAGTTTAGGGCAACGCCTGGGCTTAGTGGGCTAGTTATGGCCTATGGCAGCCCATCCCTTTCACTTATAGAGATTTTTTGTCAATCTTTTTAGATATGTATTCATATCAAAATAAACACATGCAAACAAAAACATAATATTTCTAGCTTACATAGCAACCAAAGGTAAACTCACCAAAGGTGACCATATTCATGTGTTTGACTCCATCCATCTATCCAAACAAAAATTGGGGCGGCCTCGGCCCCATTTAACCCCCTAACCAAACAAAAAAAATGGCTCGCCCTAGACCTTCAATCAAACAGCAGTAGGGGCGGCCTCGCCCCAAAAACATGGCTGACCCTACCACAACTCACTTGACTCCCATCCAAACGCACCCAAAACTAGAGTGGAGGGCAGGCGTCCCGCGCCTCCGCACGCTGGCCGGATCCGGCGTCTAGTGTCTTTGCGTGCCCGTGCCTGTCCGAGCGCCTATCGAGCGCTCCGTGCGCCCGCCCAGCGCTCGTTGAGCACTCCTCGCCAGCCGTCCGTGTCGAGCGCTTGCACCCGCGCACTCGCCAAAGCCCGAATGGGCCGCATGGGCTAGCGTGTGCGCGAGCTATGCGGGCCTGCTGCAAAAAAAGACAGACCGAAGGCGGGTGGGAAGGGAGAGATCTCGCATGTTGCGGATGATCGAGACTATAGCTTGCTATATGGGCCAAGCTAAAAGGGCTTGTCCGTGGCCCACTAGTTTTGGCCCCGTCCGAGCACGACCCGGTGCATGAGTGGGCCGTGCTGGCCCGAAGCCCGCCTAGGGCTGTGTTTGGGCCTAGGCGCAAGCCCGCCGTGTCGAGACGATAGGCTAGCCCGGGCCCAAGGGCGAGCCCACCTAGGTTCAAAGGTATTCAGTTGAATACCCATTATCTTTTGCCAAGAAAATTGTGTGTATAGTGTACTATATATGTATACAAAAAAAACAAAATATAAACAAAAATAAGGCTACCAGGCCAAATCTGCTCGTACCACCGCCGGCCCAATAGAAAAACTGACCTAATCTGCATATACTCGGAATTCCAATGTGGCTCAGCCAGCACCTCGCTTGAGGGCTGGGCACTCAAGTACTCAACACATAAAGTACTCGGTTTGCCTCTCGTGGCTCAGGCAGCACACTCGCTTCTATTTTGCCTCGAGATTCCTTATGTTTCACCAAGGATAGAAGAAATCGTGGACACGTTTCTACACATCATAACATAATCCTTTCTTCCATTTCCATATCATGGGTGTGGTAAGGGCGTTGGTTATTCCACGGTGAGCTTCCTATCATCTTCTCGAATAGGGTGCTTTCTCTACCTCGCCCTCTCACCCCCTCTTTAGAACGCGCTCGCACCATGAGCGCCGCTGCCGCCTCTCGCCGCCAGCATGTATCTGCTGGCCGCGCAAGTGCACATGCTAGGGCTTTGTGACCGCCGCCTCGCCGTAATCATGATGTTTGCCTCCTCTTTCTTCTTCTCACCGCACATTATCCGGACGCCGGCCCTGTTGCATCGCCCGGATCGGTTCTATTAAGAATAGGTCGTCGTATTGATGACCAAGAAAAGTATGGAAAAGAAGCAAGCTTCAACGCTCCCAAAGACAACAGAGCCCAAATAGTAGGGAGGGTAAAGAGCATCCAACCAAAGCGACCTTTCATTCCCTTGTTTCGACGTTGCACAACCCCCCCCCCCATCAAGCTCCCCTAGGGCTGGGCACTCAAGTACTCAGCATATCAAGTACTCGGGGTTCCTCCGTGGCTCAACCAACGCCCTGCTCAAGGGTTGGGCACTCAAGTACTTGTCACATAAAGTACTTGGTGTGTGCCTCCATGGCCCTGCCAGGACCCTGCTTGGGGGCTGGGTGCTCAAGTACTCAGCACATCAAGCCACGAGATGGCGGTGGGGGTGAGCTAGAGGGGGTCCTAGTGCCGCTTTTTAGCACGGGGAGTGACTGTGGCGGCGGGCGACAGCGGCGGCGAGCTCGGCGGCAATGGCGGCTAGCCTGGCAAAAAAGAAAGGAAGAAGAGAGGCGATAACTTGACCGATTGGGGGAGAAATGATAGGGCGACGCACTCGATGGCGCACGCGGCAGCTTGACGACAACGATAGCGCGGTGTAACAGGTGCTCAATGAGAGAGATACTGAAGAGCAGCGTTGGTCCCGCGATTTCTTTTGAATTTTCAAATGATTTCAAACGTGCTGAATTGAGTTGATCAAAACACAAGAAATGAAATTCGGGCAAAAAAGAAATAGAATTAAAATTCTAGAAAGATGGACGTTATTTGAAAGTTTCTTGAATTATTTAAATTACTTCTTCATTTGATAAAATTCTGTAAAATTCGCCAACCATCTTGAGCCATGGAACCTAGATAAACTATCAGTGGGTCCCACTTCTGTGCAAACTTTTGTTGTTTTAGTTAAAGCTCATTTTTGTCTAATTGGAAACATTGACTTGATTTGCAAATTGAAACATGAACAAATTGAACTTTGACTTGATTGCACTAAACCAGGGCACATATGCACCACATCAGTTCATATTGACCACGACATAGAAGTTAACTACAGACCGACCAGTTCATACATTTAGCTAACATCAGTTCATCACTTCTTCACCAGCAGCCAATCACAAAGATCACAAAAGAAAAAAAATCACTACTGACATGGGGAACCAGCAATTCTTCTTCACCTCCTCCTCTTACGAGATTCCCTCCTAGGAATGTGGGCCCCCATATATGAACATTGCGCTTTATTTCTGTCATACGTCAATTTCCTTGGAGGCTTTATAATTCTGGGACCTGCAAAGAACAAGTTTAATAAACGGGCAAATAATCTTCAACCATACTAGCAACATATAATGGTCCCCGACACCCTAAACCTTCAGACATACCTAGAGTCCTAGAACGTGATGCGACAGGACCAGGTGCAGGCGCTTCCACAGGTGAAGGCATGAAACGAGCAGGTGAATGTGGAAAAACATGACCAGGTGAAAGTGGAATATGAACAGGTGAAGGTGTGGAATGACCAGGTGAAAATGGAACAAAATGATCAGGTGGAAGTTGAACAGAAGGAGCAGGTGAAAGCATGATAAATTCATCATCATTGTTCTCAGAATCTGATTGATCAGCTTCAGGTTCCGATTGATCACCTCCAGAATCATAAGAATCATCATTAGGATCGCCAAAATCAGGAGCGCTGGAGTTTAAGGACACAACCGTCACCGACAGATGATGGCAGTCCTTCAAAGAATCCGCGATAGCTGCATACTGCCCGTTCCCTTCTTGAACAATATTCATTATCGAATTCAATTTATTGGGGAGTTCGTTGGATAGGGCCCGCTTTCATCATGAGTGTTCTGAATTCTGAAGGAATCAGGCGTGACAGTTAACCGTGTCCTGGGCTGGTACCAGTCCATGTAAGCTCTGTAATTCTCGAAACTGTACAGTTGCTCCTCTACATGTACAACTCGAAGAGCCTGTTGCTTCCACATATTTTCATACTTATCAAAAGAAATTTTGTTTCTTGGTTTATTCACTGATCTGCAAGATACAAAATAAGCACAACATTAAGAGGAATCTTGAAAATACAGCATTTCATATGAACTCGTATCAGGGGGAAAAACTTACAAGCGATCAGCAGGATCCACATAACTATCGATCTCAGGAGGAATCGACTGATGCCGCCCAAACTGGCGCATCACTCTCTGAGGGTTGTAATCCTCCACATGGTAATTGTGGACTAGGGGCATTTTCGTGAGGCAATAATTAGAGTCACGGGTGCACATCTCAGATAAGCCAAGCGAGGCAAGTGTTTGGATAAAATTTCTGTTGTAAGGTTCCCAGGTGATCTCAGAAGCCGGCACATTGTCCAACTTAAATCTAAAAGTAGGATAACAGCCCTTATCCTGTTCGCCTTCGTGAAAAAGAGTGTTACTGTTAGCAAAGGGGTGTTAAATGGACAATGTACTTTTTCCTAGAATACTTACCTTTCGACGGCAATAGCGAGTTCCAATCGTTGGCTTGTCCACCATGTCCTCGCCATACATTATAGGCCCATACGGTGTTATGACATCGAATGTTTTTGGCCGACCTATTTTGGTTCTAGCATAACACCAAAGCTGGAAGAGTAATGGGCAACCTGAAAAAATTGGGGATTTCTCTCATGTGACCAGTCTGCACCTGGTGAGCTCATGTTATGTCTCAGCAAGAACAGCCGTACCCCAGCTCCAGGTCTCATTGAGGTTGTCGCCATCAGCAATCTCCTGAGCAATAGATACCAAGTGCTTTGGTATTACATCCCTACCAAACATAGGCACAAAGAGGGACAGTATAAAGGCCTCCAAGTATCTGTTCGGAGTTTGTTCATCTGGGTCACGGCCCATGTTATCAAACTGTAGATAAAAAATAAATAGTTAGTTCAAGCATTCCCAGGATTTCGTTCTGTTGTAAATTCATGGAAGGGTACTGCATCAGCATTTAAGCGAAAAACATTCTTGAATTAGTTGAAGAGTTCGGTGTGCCACTTACTGGGTGTCTCTCTGCAAACTGGTTTTCCTCTTAGTGGCAGTCCAGTTAAGTAGGTCGTATTCTGTAGTGTGATTGACATCTCCCCATCTCGGATGTTGTGAAAAGTATTGGTTCCACCGATCAATGAATGCAGCGAGTAAACATCAGTCATAATAAAATCTTGTATCATCAACAGCAGTCATCTCCAGTAGCCTGGCAAAAGTTAGCAGGCCTGCTGCTTTCAATCTGCCAGGAAACATTGTTGGAATCAGAAAATGAGTAAGGATTTTCGGTTCTGCGAAGTTTCAAAATAACAAGAAATAGAAAATGACGAAAGTGTTTTGGTGCTGCGAGGTACAAGCTCCCAATACTTGTGAGGTACAGCTTGAGAAAATACATTTCTTACTTTGGGATCCAGCTGGGGTGCATTTTTTTAAATGGTGCAACACATCAAAGACGAAATAAAGGAGGCTTTTCATCCAATACCGATATCGAGTATGAGCTATGTCTAATGTCGATGGACTGATCAAAGAGCTCTGCAATCTCACCTGGAATTTCCAAATATTAGTTTCTTATTATTCCTGCCCGACTTGGGAGAACAAATGATAGGCTGGTCAGTGGTCACTTACTCCTCTCTTCTTGAGGGGGCTCATTCATCCCCAGCCCCAGAATAGCGGACGAAGCCATAACTGAAATGCAGTATAAAATGTTAGCATGGACAACATGGACAACATATTTTCTTTGAGCACAAACGCAAATTTAGGTGGAGCAAAGGTGTATATTCTCAGGTGAATGAAACAACCGTCTATTTCTAAGCTAATGATATTCATCACACAATTAAATTTCGACGTTTACTCATCATAATGTCACCCACAAGGTGACAGACATAATCTACCGACAATGTTAGGCTGCTGGCTTTGAAACACCATGACTCCATAAACACTCGGCCAAATTGGGAG
Organism: Chloris gayana; assembly: GCA_031894775.1. Lineage (NCBI taxonomy): Eukaryota > Viridiplantae > Streptophyta > Magnoliopsida > Poales > Poaceae > Chloris > Chloris gayana. The sequence goes on along the minus strand of JAUNZO010002527.1, from coordinate 86,477 downwards.
TGTATGTACTCCCCGAAAAGATGAAGCACTACAAAAACTTAGTTGAAACTAAAGTGAAATTCGGCCTCTAAGTCCACTGAAAATGACACCCAAAACTGAACCTTGTAACTGTTTCAGATCGAGCTGACAAAAAAGTGCCAACTTCGAATATCTATAACTCCCACAAAAAGCATCTAAACTCAGAGTATAAATACTCTAAGGAAACATCAAATAAAGTTCTACAAGTTCATCACATATTTAAATATCGATGTTCCCACAAAAAGCATCTATATCCAGAGTGTAAATACTTTACAGAAACATGAAACAAAGTTGTACAAGGCCATTAGGAAGATTTAAGGCAAAAGCAGAAGCTGTTGCTGCTATTTTCAGTCAACTCTTCTATAGGCAACAGATATTTTCTCAACGAGCAAGACATCACACAGCAGAAGCTTCTTTTTCCTTCCTAATACCAATCAGATTCCCTTGAACACAAGCAATAAACGAATGAACGGAGCCAGAACTGTGAGGTGCGCCCCGGCTGCATCCCACCCTCACCCGGCGTCCCTGCTCCACCGGAGCTCACCAGACGCAACCTAACCCATCGCTGGCTCACTACCAGCATAAGAAAGGAGTCCGGCTCCGTCGGAGCTCACCAAACGCAACCGGCAGTGCCGGAGCTTCTCGCGGACGGCGCTCATCCAGCAACCCCGATTCAACCTCCAACAACCCCGAATCGACATGCGGCAAGCTCCTCTCGCGTGCGTCCAGGTATCGAACTCGCGACGCTCATCCACAGCTGCCATTGCAGCGGAATCGAACTCCGTCAATTGTAACGGCCCTAAACCTCCTAACGAGAAAGGGCGAACCAACACAGCCAATTCAACAGCTGAATGAGGACAAATAGTACCTTTGCCGCTCGTCGCCGCCGCCGGAACCCTTCTCAGCAGCCGCCGCCGGAACCCTACTCGCCGCGCTGCGATCTAGATTCAAATTGCTGCAGTGCTGCTGGGCGTACAACGACCATCTAATAGCCAAACCAAATGGCTGCAGTAGCGCTGCCCATCCATGCCCAACAAGATGTGGGCTACGGTCCAGTGGCTCTAGTAAGTATTTTCTTTTTCTTTTTTCTTTTGCTTTTTAATTGGGCAAAACTACTTGTCACATTTTGAGAAGTACTCGGAAGGGTACAGAACTCGAGTAATGACCAAGATCGATAAGCTAAGCAGTCTTTGACGATCAATCCAAGTCAAGTACTTGAAAAGTCACTCATCTCAGTAACTAGGGTCTTTCCAATGTATGTTGTGAAATCAATTTGTCTCAGTTTCTAGTGTCCATGATTTTCGGTGTCATTTTCCACATTTCACCAAGGATAGAAGAAATCGTGGACACATGGCTACACCCTTCCATATCATGGGTGTGGGAAGGGTGTTGGTTATTTCACCAAGAGTAGAAGAATATCATGGATATTTGGCTACACGCCACGCCACAATCAGAAGCTATGACTAGATTTTTATTTCAAAGTAATCTGAAAAATATTGATCATGTGCAAATAAAATGTTGAAACAGTTCATCTAAAATGTTGATAAAAAATTTAAATTTAAATTCATATTAGATCTTATTTGGTAGAATTAATTCTAAAGAACATGTAGCTTCAAACATATTCAAAAATAGATTTACGGTTCTAGAGAAATGCATGTTTTTAGTTTTGAATTCAAACTCAAATACCCACGCCAGCCCGCAGCTCATTTTAAGTGATCTATAGATTGCTAAACTTAGTACGATCTATAGGGCAGTGCCGGAGCAAGGGTGCCCAGCCCTCGAGAACGGTGCTTGGCTGAGCCATGGAGGATCCCCGAATACTTTATATGCTAATTACTTGAGTGCCCAACCCCCAAGCAAGGTCCTCGCAGAGCCATGGAGGCACGCTGAGTACTTTAAGTGAACAGCGTGGATATTTGGCTGCACACTTAAACGAAGCGAGGTATCCACAACACACAAATTTTTATGTTAAATGATCATGGGCGATGAAACACGGCCGGCGTTCGGCGAGAACAAGGAAGAGGAGCCAAACACCATGATTAGGGTGAGGCGGTGATAATGTGCACGTGCGCGGCCACCGGATACATGTCGACGGAGAGAGGCGGCAGCGGCGCTCATGGTGCGAGGGGGCATTCTGGCCAAAAGAGGGGGCTAGAGGGTGAGGTAGAGAAAGCACCCTATTCGAGATTATGATAGGAAGCTCATGGTGGAGCGTCATTGTGGTGTGGCGTGCATCCAAATGTCCATGATATTCTTCTAATCTTGGTGAAATAACCAACCCCCTTACCGCACCCATGATATGGAAATAGAAGAAAGGAGTCTGTTATGATCTGTAGCCACATGTCCACGATTTCCTCTATCCTTGGTAAGACGTAAGGAATCCGGAGGCAAAATAGGAGCACTGTGTCTGGCTGAGCCACGGAGGCACACCGCGTACTTTATGTGCCGAGTACTTGAGTGTCCAGCCCTCGAGCAGGGTGTAGGCTGAGCCACAAAGGAATTCCGAGTACTTTATATGATGAGTACTTGAGTGCCCAGCCCCAAACATGGTCCTGGTAGAACCATGGAGGTACGCTGAGTACTTTAAGTAGACAAATTCTTCTATACTTGGTGAAACGTAAGGAATCTCATGGAAAAATAGGAGCAGGGTGCAGGCTGAACCACGGAGGCACACCAAGTACTTTATGTGCTGAGTACTAGGGTGCCCAGCCCTCGAGCATGGTGTTGGCTTAGCCATGGAAAAAACCTGAGTACTTTATGTGCTGAGTACTTGAGTGGCCAACCCCCAAGCAAGGTCCTCGTAGAACCATGGAGGCACGCTGAATACTTTAAGTGAATAGCATGGATATTTGGTTGCACACTTAAACGGAAGCCAGGTATCCATAGCACACAAATTCTGATGTATCTAAATGTCCATGATATTCTTCTACTCTTCCTGAAATAACCAACCCCCTTACCACACCCATGATATGGAAATGGAAGAAAGGAGTCTGTTATGATCTATAGCCACGTGTCCACGATTTCTTTTATCCTCTGTTAAACGTAAGGAATCCCGAGGCAAAATAGGATCGAGTGTGCTGGCTGAGCCACGGAGGCACACCGTGTACTTTATGTGCCGAGTACTTGAGTGTCCAACCCTCGAGCAGGGTGTTGGCTGAGCCACAAAGGAATTTCGAGTACTTTATATGCTGAGTACTTGAGTGCCCGGCCCCCAAACAGGGTCCTAGTAGAGCCATGGAGGTACGCTAAGTACTTTAAGTAGACATTTTCTTCTATACTTGGTGAAACGTAAGGAATCTCGTGGGAAAATAGGAGCAGGGTGCTGGCTGAACCACGGAGGCACACCATGCATGGTTTGTAGCCACATGTCCACAATTTCTTCTATCCTTGGTGAAACATAAGGAATCTCGAGGCAAAATAGGAGCAGTGTGCTGGCTGAGCCACGGAGGCACACTGCGTACTTTATGTGCCGAGTACTTGAGTGTCCAGCCCACGAGTAGTGTGTAGGCTGAGCCACAAAGGAATCTCGAGTACTTTATTTGCTGAGTACTTGAGTGCCCAGCCCCCAAACAGGGTCCTGGTAGAACCATGGAGGTACGCTGAGTACTTTAAGTAGACAATTTCTTCTATACTTGGTGAAACGTAAGGAATCTCATGGGAAAATAGGAGCTGGGTGTTGGCTGAACCACGGAGGCACACCAAGTACTTTATGTGCTCTTGTTGAGAATTCAAGTTATTTACGTAAAAAATGAGTTGAGTTCGTTGCCTCCGACCAGATGATTTCTCCGCATGCCTTGCTATCTTCAAAGACGTCGTCGCTACTCGTGCATCTCGCGCTCGCCATCGTCTCCCTATGGGTGCTTCTCCGCGGCGGTCGAGTACAAGGGCCTTTTATGAGCCAGGGGACGCATAGCTTGGAGCCACCAACTCCATGCCCGGCTATCACACACTTATCCGCACGAACCGCAACTCGACGTCGCAGTCATCCGCTCCTGCGCTCGACGCTGTCCGCTTCCCTACGGACGGCGCCAAATCCGCTAACCCCTGGGAAGCAGCGGCCCGTCGTCGTCTTGGCCACCACCGCCGCGCGCGCTCCTTGCCGCTGCGCGGGCCTCTCGACGGTCGATGTCCCGCGAACCGCGCGCTGCGTGCCGTGGCGGAGCTTGACAGCGCCGCCGGCGACGGACCTTCCAAGGCGAGGGCGTGGCGGTCGTCGGGCCGGACGCACTCGAATTGATCCACAAGACGTCACTGCTCCCGGAAGTCTCGCAATTCATGCAAGCGACGGACGTGTGCGGCTAGCTTGCGGCGGCTTGTAGCAGCCAGCCAAGAGCAAGCGGTAAAATGCGGGCTGCCGCATCAGCCCGCTTTGGCCGTTGCGGCCGATGCGGCGCGCGCGGAACCCGTATCCCGCCCCGTTTGCAGCGCTAATTGTAGGTACCTTGCGCTCGCGGTCGATGTTGAGGACGATGAGCTGTTGACGAGCCTCTTGGTGTTTGGCCGTGCACGTCACGAGCATCGCCAGTGCTGTTGAAAATAAACACGCCATGGGGTGTTCCCGGCGTGTGTGTTTCTGCGTATGTGTGAGTTGCACCATGCGCGCGTGTGTTGGACCGTTGGATTGAGTTGTCGGGCTGGCCGTTCAGTTGTCGCCTCGCTTCCCTCACCCGCATTTCGTTCGTTTCGATTTCGTCGAGTTTCGCTTCCCGTCCCGTCCCTTCCTCGTCCTCGCTTCAAATACACGTACGAATACCAAGAGACGCGCTCTTCATTATTTAACCGCCCCCATCACCAACATCTTCTTCTCCCACTCCGCCGCATCCCATCACCAACCCTCGGAAGCCCGACGCCTTGAAACACCCCTCGCCCGGCGGCGAACGCTGCCACCAGCCCCACGCCATGGAATGCGACTCCGCAAGCAGCGAAGGACCTCCCCGGTGGGAGGATGTCGGACGCCCTTCCCGTGACGGCCGGCGCTCTTACCGGTGGGAGGACCGGGGAAGCCCTTCCCGCGACGGCTGGAGCTCTCACCAAAGGGAGGATATGTGGTATTTTCGTAACGAGGCGGAGATCTCATCGGCAGGAGTGGAGAATCCCTTCCCGCAACGGCGGGCGCTCTCACCAATGGAAGGATATGTGGTCCTCCCCCAACGGCGGGCGCACTCACCAGCTGGAGGAGTGGAGAAGCCTTTCCCGCGACGGCGCACACTCCAACTTGAGAGTACCACCTACGAGTGTACCGCGACGTCGCCTTCTTCCCGGAGCGGTACCCAACAATCAAGACGACGATCACATGTGACGCGATGGTGGTTGAGCAGTTCATCGAAGAAATCCGAGGTAACCCACCTCCATATCACATGCTCATCGGATTGGACAGCGAGTGGCACATACTCCCCAAATCCGAGGGCGGCGGACACAAGATAGCCCTCTTGCAACTATGCGTCGGGCCGCGATGCCTCGTGTTCCAGGTCAATCAGGTCGGCGGCGAACTCCCTGCGAGTGTTGAAGAAGTTCCTCGCAGAGGAGGACAACGTCTTCGTCGGAGCACATATCCGCAACGACGAAGCACGTCCGAAGTAGGACTGCGGCGTCACAATTTCCAATGCGATTGACCTTCAACCGGTCGTCCCGAAACTTGAACAAGTATAAATATCTTGACGATCGTCCTCGGCGATCACTAGAGGACCTCGGAGCAGTGGTACTTGTGACATCCCTCCGGGATACCCGGGAATCGAACGAGAGGACACTCGACGAAGCGAGTTACAACAGTGTATCATCTCATACAAGCCAGAATATATACATCATGGTATAATACAACCAGGTTTTCAAAATACAAACATTCGTGCAGCGGAAAGATAACATTATTGAAGTTTAACATCCTACGAGTCTTTAGCGGAAGCTTATTTATAATACAACTCAAAAGGTTTCACCGAACGTCGTGATATATATCATGGTATAATACAACCAGGTTTTCGAAATACAAACATTGTACAGCGGAAGCATAATACATTAATGAAGTTTAATAATCTACGAGTCTTGCAGCGGAAACTTGAACTTTACAACAAAGACCACTAGCGTGATGCACCGAGCCCGTCGTACATCACGATACTCCTCGCTCAGGACGTCGGGATCTGTTCCCACTTGAGGGAACCACCCTCGAACACGGCTCCTCTTCCGGACCACTACCGTGACGATCGTGGAAGCACGACTCGGTCCTGAAAAACATAACGAACAAACCTTGAGTATTCTAATACTCAGCAAGACCGACTCGATCAACATGGCACGCTAAGGCCGACGCCTAGTATGCAAAGGCTTCCTGGCTGTGGGGTTGACTCTTTTGCGAAAACAGCACTAATGGTTGATCCTTACTTTCAAGTTTTAGCTCGAGGTTAAGTTTAATAGAGAACAAGGGTTTGCAGTCTACAACTACTGCAATCAAGTTTGCAAGAAAAGATCATTTTTCGACCACCAATTCTTTCATCTCTCATCCTCATCTTTCAGTTGATTACTACGATGCGACGAGCTAAACAAGTGGTACTCATTACTGCGAGGGACAGCGATTCGAATCGATTTATACCAGCTGGCGTAACCCGACTACACGACGTATACGCATCACACCGATCGTATACGACAACCTTTCCCGCTAGCACCGACAGCAGACTAGCCATTTCCAACTCCCCGGGAGTATGGCGACGCCACGACTATCCTCGTGGTCGACCCATCTCCCTCCCGTGAGACTATCCTCTCACCGACAGCACGATAAAGAGAGCCGGCTACGCTACATCTCCGGGGCGGTAGGGTACATCAGCTTGCCGGGCCCATGATACCAGCATGTAGTACGGTACGTTCAAACTTGTTCAACTAGGCCGACGACGGTACGGTCCTTGACCGACACGGACGGGGCTACCACCTTGCAAGACCTCATCTCCGTCTTGCCCTTTCTCCTACGGGGCCCGTCCGGTCTCAGAGTTATTAACATCTTCACTTCCATTCTCATCTTTCTCTTATCATTCTTCTTAGCAATAATAAACCAGTCATTACCCTATATCTCGCGAGCAGTGTTGCCACCACTCGACTTCTACCGATGCCCTATGACATAAGCTTAGCAGCTTATCGAACTCTATTGAGCTACCCGTGCAAGTATAGCATAAACAATTGGAAACCTATCTCATGCATCTAGGGTATCAAGCAACTCCTATAACTTAATGCACAATCACGACTCATTACTCGTGATAAAAGAAAAGACTTTAAAAGCATAGGTGGGATGCACCGGGCTTGCTCGGATTCGAGTCGGAGTCGGCTTTCTCGTGCGTTGGTCGACTTCGAAGCTTCGTCTCCTTTCTCGACCTCGGACGGAACCTCGATCACGCCGGACCCTAGGTCGACCAACAATACGTCGCGAATCACAACCATGCATGCATGAATGGATATGACATGATGTGCAATGATTGTATTAACCAAGATCGTTGATTAGCAATTTACTCATTAATTAAGCTTGTTAATGATTAACAATTAATCCCGTTCGTTAAGCAAGTAAGTAATAATTGATCATGCTCATTAATTATTGTTTAATCAAGGTTATTAATTAACAATTAATCTCGTTTCTTAATTAATAATTAATCATGTTCATTAATTAACAATTCATGATTAATCCTTAATTAACGATACATAGGGTACTAAATTGGGATCACATGAAATGACGGTGTTTATGTTTAATTTTTGGAAAACTAACTTAACAAAAACTTTCGTCTGCAAGTATCTCTAATTTTTAAAGAAATTTATTTTTCAAAATCAATTAATAATTAGCATAAAATAATAGCTCCTATTAATTAAAGAAAAGTAATTAATTAAACTATGAAACTATAATTCCTCAAAATAGGTATTTGAATACATCATTAAATAGAGAATAATTTTATGAGTCTAATGAACTTTGTTTGGTATTTTTCTGATTTTGTGGAATTTTCTACGAATTTTCAAAGTTTGAAATAATCTGGAAATTGAATAAAGGGGCAAACGAGTGCTTATACCGAGTGTGGGCTGAATCTGTCCGGCCCATGGGCGGGCGTGGCCCAAGCGCGCTGCGGCCCGGACATGAGCGCGGCCCAAGCCTGCGCGCGGCCCAAGCCGAACTCGGTCGGCCGAGCAATGGCGAGTGGCGGCCGGACCCGGCGGCGCGCGCCGGAGTTGGCCGGACGGTGGCCAACTGCGACGGAACTTCTCTCACGAGCCCAGCTCGACATGAGGAACCGGTTGGTGGGGTCCACTTCACCGGAAGATGACCGGAGACATGCCTACGACGAACGGCGGCCGGAGGAGAAGTTCGTCGGCGTCCATCGCTCACCATGCTCAACCAAATGACGAACGATTTGTTGTGGAGGCTTCACAAGATCATGACGAAGACCGGCATAGGGTGGTGGAGGTCCTGGGTGGCCGGAAGCCGGCTCGCACCGTGATGGCAGAGGCGGCGGCACCTCGAGCCGATAGAAATCGGGTAAATCCACGGAAACTTGTGAAGAAAACTCGAGGGCGAGCTGCCGGCATGACGAAGAGGAAAGTGACGCATCTATGGGAGGAAGACCCACATGAATTGATGCACTCGGAGAGAGAGAATTTGAAGAACTTCCGGTGGCCGGCGAGCTCACATATCTTGGCGAAGAATGGGCTCGATCTCGGGTGCTAGAGGGAGGGAGCACGATTGGCGGTCCGGTCTCAATTTCATTAACACTCTCATCTTATCATCTTTAGTGTCAACACACAAACGCTTAAAGCCTCCATGCTTTAAGTGCCCTAACCAGCTACCGTTGCCACTATGGATTAAGCTTAGCCTCTATCGAGCTACCTGTACCAGTATGGGATATACAACTGGAAACCTATCTCATGCATCTAGGGTGTCAACCAAACCCTAACACCTAATGCACAAGCATAACCGCACTATGTGAGAAAATAAAATATTTAAAACATAGGTAGGATGCACCGGAGCTTGCCTTGAGTTTGGTCGAAGTTAATCTCCTCAGTGATTGGGTCGATTTCGAGATTCCCGCTCTCGACTCGCCCTCGAGTGGAACCTCGATCACTTCGAACCTAGTCGACCAGACAACGCATCGCGAATCACGATCATGTATGCATGGATGCATATGATGAAAGGATGCAAAAGTTCATGAATTAAGCCTTGTATTAACATAATGATTAACGTTTAATTACCTTGGTTAATTAACGAGTTAAAGATAAGTCTACTTATTAAACAAGTAATTAACAATTACTTAAGCTGATTAACGAGTGTTTAATTAAGATCAACATTAGTTAATGTTGTTCCCTTAATTTCTTAATTAAGGTTACTAATTACTTAAGTTGAATAATTAAGGAATTTTTCTGATTTTATTAAGCGAGTAATTAACTAATTACTTTAAGTGACTAAAGAAGAATAAATTAGGACTACATTAAATAACATTGTTTAAATTTAATTTTAGAAAAAAATAAAGTTTATTATTAATTTCGTCTGCAGTATCTCCTTTATTAATTAAAATCATTTTTTTCATAATTAAACATTTTATTTACATAAAATAATAGCTCTTCTTCAATCAAAGAAAGTAACTAATTATTAATTAATAAAAATAAATTACTAAAAATACATATTTTATTTCACCAATGGTTAGATCTCATTTTTCTGAGTTAAACAAAGTTGGTTTGACATTTTCTGAATTTTATTGAATTTTCTACGAATTTTGCAGTTTGAATCAATTCGAAAAAGATTAAATTCGAAAATAGGAAAACAGATGCCATCGGGCCGAAAGTGATCGGCCCAACGGTCGGCAGCCCAGACAAACGAAGCCGGCCCAATCGGCGTCTCCGCGACTCCACGGCCCACTCCGGCCCAACAACCCGAGCGCGGCCGGCTCGGCTCGGCCTCGTGCGCCATGGCGCCGAGCGGCCGGATCGCGGCGGCGGGTCGCCGGAGATGGTCCGGGAAGCTCCGAAGCTCGCCGCGGACCCTCCGGAACGCTCCCCGGCGTGAGGCGACCTCTCTAGCACCGACGCGCTCACATGAGCTCCACCCTAGACACGCCGGCGGCGAGGTGCGGCTCCACCGAGCGTTCGGCGCCGTCGCACGCGACCCACGGTGCATGAAATCCCCCGCCGATTCTTCCTACAAGCATCACGGGAACAAGGGCTACACCGGCGCCAACACGGTTGACGCCCGGGTGGCCGGAACAGGGCTCGCATCGGAGGCCGGCGGAGAACCCGCGGTCGGACTCGGGAGAAACACCGGATTCCGGCCACCGTGGTGGGAAAAATGGAAGCAAAAGGTGGCCGAGATACTAGAGAATAGTATTGCGCACATTATGGAAGAAGAAAGGGGGATGAGTACGTATAGTTAGTCTGCCGAGCATGTATCATGTCATATTGAGTGCTATAATATGAGGTTTCGGGAATTAGACTAAGTTAGTATCATAGTGTAGAGTTAGTTTCCTATGGACAGTTCCGGAAGGAGTTTATGCAAATAGAACTCTTCCACCGAGGCAATGGGATGAGTAATTTCAAGATCTTCATCTACGAGATGATTGAAGGCGATCGGAGAGAAGGATGATCAGGTGTAGTTATCAAGGAACCCATATGAGAGCTGCGGATTTAAAAGGATAGATTAAAGATGACGAGTATGAATGGGTGCTCTAGGTGAATCTTGGGATGAACAACTAACAACTGCCAGAGAAATAGATAAACTAGGTGCAGCCCCGATGAAGACACATGATGAGATATTGGACCTTGAACAAGTCCAATAACCTTCCAAGGAAGAGCAGAAGGACGAAATGAATGGGTAGAAGAATCCAGGAGCTAGTCACCGATGCCACTTCGGCTACTCTAGGCGGATGACTGGTTGACTACCATTCTTGTAGCTACCAAAAGTTCTCATTCCCTCTCCAGAAATAGCCCTTTTGATTTCTGTTCGGACTCTCTCTCTCGACGGAACTTTCTCGGATGACAAGATTCTAGTGTTATGAGTCGACTAGTCCTAGTCTCGCAACTAATTCTCCTCTTTCCACTCAATTACATCATGAACTTATCTTTCCTTGAAGTTCTTGAGTGACTTCCGTTGAAGAAATAATCATCACCTTTTTACTAGACTAAGTTGTACCGAGAGCTAGTTCGAAATGGGTGTTCTGCACTTTCAAATTGCCATTTTGCCTTTGAATTGTGCCGGTTCGCCTGAGCGCTTCTCAAAGTCAAACATGAGCGATATGGAAATGCATACTCTATTTTGAAACTAGCAGAGAATCCAAATATAATGTTCTTCCGAACGGATGGTGTATAACCTAGGGTACGCAACCGGAAAGAAGAATATTGTATTGGAAACTCATCGGTGTAATTATCCTTGTAAATATCTTAAGCCTATATTTCCTTCAACACCAAGACAGACGAAAGCACTCGTCACATCTCTTGGTAATCCATGTTGTTTCATAAGCTCAACCATTCCAGTTAAATCTTTTCCTTCATCATTGACTTTCACCAACCCCTTATAAAATCTCGTGACTCCCGATCCCGGCATGCAAGTGATAGATGTTGACAAGACACACATTGATGTTCTAAAGTGGGACCAAGGAGTTAGTTTCAATAAGTTTGTAAGTGATGCTATACTCATGGAGGATGCTCTTCGTGCTCATCAAGAAGAGAAGACTAAGAAGAGAGCAGCCGATAAGCAAGGAAATGAGGTACCCTCTAAGTATCATCTAGCCCACACTCCTACAACAGATCGGAGGTTCGAGCCTCAGCCATAAGGTTCCATTTCTTACCGGCCACCTCAAGCATCGACAACGGGTTTTCTCCGGTTCGGTGGTCCAACAATCGGACTCATCGAGTATACGTCCTTATCCTCGACACCCAAGATCGAGTGGCTCAACATCAAACCATCGGGATCTACAAGATTAAATGGAGTGATCACTCGGAAGCTGGAAGCTGCATGGGAACAAGAAGAGTTTCTCCGATCCGGTTACCGGAGATCTTTAGTACCATCGCCTAGTCACTTCGATCGTGAATCTCGGGACGAGATTCCTGTAAGGGGGAGGGCTGTAACAACCCTCACAAATAATAAACATGCATTTCATGTCATTCATAAGCATGTCATCATGTGCATTTGAGAAAATGTTGAATATTGTGTTAAGAAATACACATAAAATGACAAATTAACTTAAGTTAAATTAAGAACTTAAAAAGATAAATTAAATACAAGTAAATTATGGAGTTTAACATTTTCTGTTGGTAAAACATAATAACAAAAGATTTTTTGAAGTTGCTACGAAATTATTTTATTTTGTAAAAAGGTCTACAGGAAATAATGAAAATTTCTCTTTTTATTTTTCAACGTGAATTTTTAATCCAAAATTTATTTGGAATCTGAACATGGACCTAAAAAGAAAAGTGTTTGAAATACTTTCAAATACCTCCCTGATTTTTTCGCATAATTTTTCGAGCCTTGGAAGTATGCTTTTCAATTAATTAAGAGCACGGGGGCTTTTTGCAAAAATCGCAACTTAAGCCAGGAGCCAATTCCTTTTTCTTCTCCCCCGAACCGACCCTGGCCGCACCGACTCGCCGCGAGCTGCGCTGGCAGCAGCTCGGCCGCGCGCCCTCCTCTCGCCGGTGCCACGCAGCAGCGGTCTCCCACCGCCTCAACGCCCGTCGTGGAGATAAAAGCCGGGGATCAAAGTCATTCCTTCTCGGGGCTACCACCTTGCAAGACCTCGTCTTTGCCCTTTCTCCTACAGGGCCCGTCCGGTCTCCATTTGATTTTCATCTTCATCTTCAACTTCAACTTAAAAGACATCAATCAACTTAAAGCCTCCATGCTTTAAGATCGGACCAGTACCGACTCGCGAGTGTGCTCGAGCACCACTCGACTTCTACCGTAGCCCCGTGAATTAAGCGTAGCATCTATCGAGACACAAAACCAATCATGGATAAACAGGTAACATAGGAATTCTACTCATGCATCTAGGGTGTCACTCAATTCCCGTAACCTAATGCACAATCACGACACAATTCATCGTGATAAAAGAAAAGACTTTAAAAACATAGGTGGGATGCACGGGGCTTGCCTTGATTCGAGTCGGGGTTAGCTTCCTCGATGTGCTTGGTCGACTTCGAAGCTTCAGTCTCCTTTCTCGACCTCGGACGGAACCTCGATCACGCCGAAACCTAGGTCGACCAACGATACGTTGCGAATCACAACCATGTATGCATGAATGTTCATGAGATGATGTGCAATGATGGAATTAACCAAGGTCGTTAATTAGCCATTAATCATTACTTAAATCCGTTACTTTGCAATTAGTAATTAACAATTAATCATGTTCGTTAAGCAATAAGAAAGAATTGATCATGCTCATTAATTACTGCTTAATCATGGTCATTAATTAATTAATAATTAAATATTAATCATGTTCATTAAGTAATGATTAACCAGGTTCATCCATTAATAATTAATCATGTTTGTAATCAACAATAATAAGTGCTTAACGACATGTGATAATACTTAAGCTATTAATTTAGAATCACATGAAATGACGGTGTTTATGTTTAATTTTGGAAAACTAACTTAACAAAAACTTTCGTCTGCAGATATCTCTAATTTTTAAAGAAATTTATTTTTCAAAAACAATTAATAATTAGCATAAAATAATATATTATATTAACTAAAGAAAAGGGACTTAATTAACTATGAAATTATAATTTCTCAAAATAGATATTTGAATTCATAAATAAATAGAGAATAATTTTATGAATCTAAAAAGAAAGGTGCTTAAAATACTTTCAAATACCTCCCTGAATTTTCGCGGAATTTTTCGAGTGCCGGAAGTATGCTTTTTAATTAGTCAAAACCGCGAGGGTGTTTTTGTAAAGTAGCCGGAGCCCACCGGTCATTCTCTTCCTTCTCCGATTCGAACCGCCTCGAGCACTGCACCGCCTTCCTCCACGCCGCGCTGGCCGGCACGGCCGCGTGCCCTCCCTCTCCCGCGCCACGCAGCTACCCCATCGCCACCTCACGTCCGCGCCGTTGGGGATAAGAGACCCAGCCGATCGCTTTTTCTCCTCTCTTTTCTTTCACTCGCGCTCGAGCCCGGTCATCTGCCGGCCCTGCGGTTCTCTCGTCGCCCGGCCGCCTCCGGCCAGCTCCCGATGAGCCACCACTTCCGGATGATGCACATCCTTCTCCCGAAGCTCACCACGCCGACCAAGCAAGCTCGCGGCACTAATGCTCGAGATTGAGCCGTTCTTCCTCATGCACGTCGCCACGGCCGGTCTCCACCGCGACCCCAAATTCGTCCCCCACGGTGAGCCACCACACTCCATTCTTGTTCACATGTGTGCGCACAAAGCTCCTCTCGAGCCGGGTAGAACTCACGTTGAGAATCGTCCACGAGTCACCGGCAATTTCACTATTATTTACAACTCGGGTTCCGTCATCCGCACCTCGCCGTCGACCTTCCTATTCCGGCCATCTCTACGGTCTACCACCACCTTGCCGGCGTTGCTCATCCCGCATAGCAACTCCCGAGTTTGTTTCCCCAATTTTTCTCCACTCGGGCGAGCTAGAGACCCCGCCGAACGTCGGGTTGGCCCGCGCCTCGCCGCCGGTGTGTTTCCGGGCCGCCACGACCACCGTGGACCCCACCACCGAGTTGCTCATGTTGCACCGAGTCCCCAGGGCCAAAGCACCCCCGCCTCACCTTCTCCGGCGCCCCTCCGGCAGGCCGCCGCCGCGCTCCGGCCGCCGCGGCCATGGGCGCCGTGCCTCGGCGCGGTCCGGGCTGCGCGTGGGCCTCGCTGGGCCGGATTGGGCCTGCTGGGCCGGATCGAGTCGGCAAGCCCAGGTTACCGGATGGGCCTGGCTACTTTCGGCCCAATGGCTCCGGATTCCTTTTTACGAATTTATTCATTTCCGGATGCTTTTCAAACTTCGAAAATTCATAGAAAATTCAGGAAAAATCAGAAAAATGTCAAACAAAGTTCATTAGATTCATAAAATTATTCTCTATTTATTTATGAATTCAAATATCTATTTTGAGAAATTATAATTTCATAGTTAATTAAGTCCCTTTTCTTTAGTTAATATAATATATTATTTTATGCTAATTATTAATTGTTTTTGAAAAATAAATTTCTTTAAAAATTAGAGATACTGCAGACGAAAGTTTTTGTTAAGTTAGTTTTCCAAAATTAAACATAACACCGTCATTTCATGTGATTCTAAATTAATAGCTTAAGTATTATCACATGTCGTTAAGCACTTATTATTGTTGATTAAAAACATGATTAATTATTAATGGATGAACCTGGTTAATCATTACTTAATGAACATGATTAATGTTTAATTATTAACTAATGACCTTGATTAAGCAATAATTAATGAGCTTGATCAATTCTTTCTTATTGCTTAACGAGCATGATTAATTGTTAATTACTTGAACCTAATTAATCAATAAGTTTTAGTTGATGAACAAAATCAACAAAACCTTTGCATGATCATATCATCTTCATTCATGCATACATGGTTGTGATTCGCGGCGTATTGTTGGTCGACCTAGGTCCTGGCGTGATCGAGGTTCCGTCGGAGGTCGAGAAAGGAGACGGAAGCTTCGAAGTCGACCAAGCACATCGAGGAAGCTAACCCCAACTCGAATCAAGGCAAGCCCCGGTGCATCCTACCTATGTTTTAAATATTTTATTTTCTCACATAGTGCGGTTATGCTTGTGCATTAGGTGTTAGGGTTTGGTTGACACCCTAGATGCATGAGATAGGTTTCCGGTTGTATATCCCATACTGGTACAGGTAGCTCGATAGAGGCTAAGCTTAATCCATAGTGGCAACGGTAGTTGGTTAGGGCACTTAAAGCATGGAGGCTTTAAGCGTTTGTGTGTTGACACTAAAGATGATAAGATGAGAGTGTTAATGAAGTTGAGACCGGACGGGCCCCGTAGGAGAAAGGGCAAGACGGAGATGAGGTCTTGCAAGGTGGTAGCCCCGTCCGTGTCGGTTAAGGACCGTACCGTTGTCGGCTTAGTTGAACAAGTTTGAACGTACCGTACTACATGCTGGTATCATGGGCCCAGCAAGCTGATGTACCCTATCGCCCCGGAGATGTAGCGTAGCCGCCTCTCTTTATCGACTGTCGGTGAGAGGATAGTCTCACGGGAGGGAGATGGGTCGACCACGAGGATAGTCGTGGCGTCGCCATACTTCCGGGGAGTTGGAAATGGCTAGTCTGCTGTCAGGTGCTAGCGGGAAAGGTTGTCGTATACGATCGGTGTGATGCGTATACGTCGTGTAGTCGGGTTTTGCCAGCTGGTATAAATCGATTCGAATCGCTGTCCCTCGCAGTAATGAGTACCGCTTGTTTAGCTCGTCACATCGTAGTAAATAATACTTGGAAGATGAAGATGAGGGTTGAAAGGATAACCGAGCTATATAATCTTGTCTTGCAAACTTGTTTGCAATAGTGATAGGTGCAACCATCCAAGTTAATGAACTTAATACCGAGCTAAAATACCGAAAGTAAGGACCCACCCTTTAATGCTGTTTTCGCAAAGGAGTAAACCCCACAGCCGTAAAGCCTTTGCATACTAGGCGTCGGCCTTAGCGTGCCATGTTGACGGGTCGGTCTTGCTGAGTATTAGAATACTCACGGTTTGTTCGTTGCCTTACAGGGAATGAGTCGTGTTACCACGACTTGTACGGCAGTTTTCCCGAGGAAGAGCAATGTCCGGAGGGAGGTTCCCTGCGAGTGGGAACGTATTCCCACACCTTGATGAGAGAGGACCGTGATGTACGAAGGGCTCGAGTACATCACGACGTTCGGTGAAACCTTTTGAGTTGTATTATAAATAAGCTTCCGCTAAAGACTCGTAGGATGTTAAACTTCAATAATGTTATGTTTCCGCTGCATCAATGTTTGTATTTCGAAAACCTGGTTGTATTATACCATGATGTATATATGCTGGCTTGTACGAGATGATACACTCGTTGTAACTCGCGTCGTCGAGTGTCCCTCTCGTTCCGATTCCCGGGTGTCCCGGAGGGGATGTCACAAGATCGCAACTACTTATCCAAAAGATTCACATAGACCACAAGCTCCGAGATGTGAGGTTTTTGTCAAAGGAGCATATTAACTACGCCGCCATTGATGCATTCTTATCGTTCGAGATTGCCAACCAATTAGAGATCAACGATGGTCTATTTTATTTGTTGATGTTTGACCTGTTTAAGGTGTCATCCCCTATGAACAAGGTGTTTGCTCAAGAAGATTTATTATATCTATAAAACAAACTATATTTCGTATAATGAGTGCAACTTTATCCAATTCAAAGTTTGTTTTGTATGTGATTGAGCAACTTATGTATTAAAATCTAGAGAGATTCTGCATCTCTCCGTTAATCCTTGGCCTGAGTTTTACGTATATATCTGAACATTAGTTATGTTACCGCATTTATCCGTAGCCGTGAGCGTTATTTATGTTACATACAGCCTTTTTCTGCATCATCAAGATTAGAGGGGCGATTTCCAAAAATCATCCAAGCTGCCAATCTGTAATTTGCGCATACATATGACTTATATTTTAAGTGTTTACTTGCAGGCATACTGATTGTAAGTCAAATGTTAAGCAATTTTTTGACCACAAGCCGTAGCCCTACTTTAGAAAGCAATTGTTTTGCTGGGAACACCAGCTTTACCTGTGGTGCGAAGCACTCGATAGTTAAACCCTAGCAACCGGCTCCGAGAGCGGCAGACCAAAAGTGAACTAGCGACCAAGCAAATGAACTAAAAGTGAACTAGCGAGCACCGTCAAAACGACTTCAAATAAAAAACGGACGGAGTAATAAGTTTGGGCTTGACCGACTATTTTAAGTCACATCTACTTTGATCATCACGAACAATAATAGTGTTACGTACTTGCCGTCACGGTGGTGCACATACAAACTTAACACAGACCAGCACGTTCAGGTTAACAATTCCCTACAACTACATGAACTAGAACAACCAAGAGGCCTCAACCCATTCTAAAATGTCCAATACGTCCAGTCAGAATGGACACAGCTTCCTTCACTTCAGCATCCTTCTTTCGGTTGTCTTCCTCACATTCCTCAAGTCGCAGATGCAGGTAAGTATTCTCCTGCTCCAATGCAGTTACTTGTGCTTGTAAAAAGTCCACGCGATTTTGTAAAAACTCCACATCAGTACTTCCCAGAGCACTACTAGACCCGTGCTCCTCCTACCTGCGAGCATGCCTGTTTCAATACTCATAAAAAGTTAATTCGACCAACAAATATTTCAATCCATGTTTAGCTCAGAAGTGCAGAGTACAACTCATGGAAAAAGAATATATGTTCAGTTCCAACATTATGCAAACCAAACAGAATTTTCTCAGTAAGGTGTATCTTACTGCCATGTAGCTTCATATTTAAATTATAGCTGCAAAATTTGTTCCTAATTAGTAGAACTTGACTTTGGCTAATAACCGTTATTGTTTTACTAAAATGTAGAGAAAGAATAGAGGGTAAAACGACTAGGACTCACCTAGTCCCAGGAGAAGCAAGTTGTTGGATCTGTCTGGGCTGCTCCTGCCTGGGTGTGTAGCTAAAATAATGAACACAGAAAAGTAAGCTCTTGAGGCAGGTGGGGAGAAATTGTATATAGGGTAAAACAAGTACAGCCCATAGAAAAATAATATATGTTCAGTTCCATATGCAAAAGATGAGAAAAGGATTGCATACAACACAACCGAGGATCTGTTATACATGAACTACAAACCAATCACACCTAGGTATTATGAAGTTTTATTCATACGTATAGAAAGTACATTATGCAAACCAAACAGAATTTTCTCAGTAAGATGTATCTTACTGCCATGTAGCTTCATATTTTAATTATAGCTGCATACTTTGTTCCTAATTGGTATAACTTGACTTTGGCTAATAGCCGTTATAGTCTTACTAAAATGTAGAGAAAGAATAGAGGGTAAAATGACTCGGACTCACCTAGTCCCTGGAGAAGCAAGTTGCTGGATCTGTCTGGGCTGCTCCTGCCTGGGTGTGTAGCTAAAATAATGAACACAGAGAAGTAAGCTCTTGGGGCAGGTGGGGAGAAATTGTATAGAGGGTAAAACAACCAAGGATCTGGTATAGATGAACTACGAACCAATCACACCTAGGTATTATGAAGTTTTATTCATACATCATGTGTAGGTATAGAAAGTCCACTATGCAAACCAAATAAAATTTTCTCAGTAAGATGTATCTTACTGCCATGTAGCTTCATATTTTAATTATAGCTTCATACTTTGTTCCCAATTGGTAGAATATGAATTTGGCTAATAATCGTTAGTGTCTTACTAAAATGTAGAGATAAAATAGAGGGTAAAACAACTAGGACTCACCTAGTCCACGGAGAAGCAATTTATTGGATCTGTCTCGGACAGCTCCTGCCTGGTTGGCGGGATTTCTCCTAATTCCACAAAGTGATTGTAAGCTTCCCAGGCTTCATTTTCCAAGGCATACTTCTTGTATTTGGCGCCACTGAAGCCTATCACTTCTCTCTCGCAAGCACCCCATTCAAGGTACACACCAGGATGCTGACCGCAGAACACAGCGTACCACCAGGCCATGATAGCTGACAATTCAATGACATAGAAAATTCAATGACATAGATGAGCACTTTGCAAGCAGGTAGTCAAGCAACACCATTAATACTAGAATCGGCGATGGCTATACCAATTAAGCAATGGATTAGGAGATGAAGCACTAGAGGCGGAGTTTCTCACCCATGCTCAAAATAAAGAAAATTGATACTTCAGTTAACACAGACATGTCTCGTGACAAATCAGACAACACATAAACTTATGCAAAATAAAGAGAGTGGGCAGGAAATGTAGCAATAACACTAGAAACATTGGCACGACATTGCTGCACCCAACCGAATCTTACACCTTCGATCTTTGAGTTTATTTATAGTTATTGCAGCAGCTTCATGAGGAAAACATTGTGATAATAAAGCCATAAAGGGAGCAGCCCCTTCCCAGAAGCTCCCACGCACAGGAAGCATCTAGCTAAAGCAATGTCGATGGATCAGCATGAGCATCTTACTCGCTGCGGCAGTGCGCCTGACGCCGCCGCAGGCGGGCCCAGGATTTGGTGGATGGGTATTCAAAATTTTCTATAGCATAAAAAAAATTGTCGACAGGCTAAATTAAGGATCCCTGACCCAGGAAACAAATATCATTATATGAGATAGGCAACATCTAAACAAAAAAGAGGAGAATCACAATTAACCGCTAACGAACTAAAAAAATCCCCATGAGGTCGTTCATGGGAGACGATCTCAACATAAACGTAGCAGGCTAACGGCGACGGCAAGCCGGGAGCCGGGACGGAGGTGGAGGGGGGATGGGGATGGGGAGGGAGGTGGGGATGGGGATGGGGATGGAGGGCGGTGCTCACGAGAGGTGGAGATGGAGACGGATCCGTCGGTGCCGAAACCGGGTCGCCGGCCGCCGGACCTGCCGCAGCCGCCTAGTGTTTTCTTTTGCCACCGCTAGCCGAGCACTCGAGCAGAGCAGGGGCGAGTGATTGAGGAATGAACACAGGTCCGACATGACTGATGTGTGGAGCGGATGCGAGCTGGGCCGGGGTACGGTGCTGCATGGGCTAAAGTTATTATGTAAACTAAACTTTTTTTGAGCTCGTATTATAAATGTTGACGCGTGGCATCTTCATCAAACGAGAGAGGGGATGAATCGAACCCAAGTCTCGTTGGTGTAAGTGGGACAAGCAACAGACACCTGCCATAACATTCCGTCGTCTTCTCAATCGCCAGAATCTGCAGCAATGGCACTGGCAAACCCTAAACCCCAACTCTAAACCCTAAACCCCAAATCCTAAGCCTAAACCCTAAACCCTAAACCCTAAACGCGAAACCCTAAACCCGAAACCCTAAACCCTAAACTCTATTAAGAGCTCTTTCACCGAAAAAGTGTAGCTTAATTTTGCTTCAAGCGATTCAACTAAATCAACTTTTGGAAGATACGACCGCACGAGATGCACATGACATGGCTTCCATAATGAACTGTTCCTCAACTTCAACCTTGATATGCAACTGTTTGAGAACAGCTGCAGCTGCTTTTAACCCCCTCCAACAAGGATTCATTTTTTGCATTGATTTCTACCATCGCATTGCAGCATATGGGTTGCGAGTCACAGAAGTCATACTTAGTAGTAACTTACCGTCGTTGGTGGCGGTTGTAGCAGCAGCGCCGCCCTCGCGGAGAAGGATTTGATTCGGATGGCAATTGTGGGCTCGGACTGTTAAAAGTCCTAGATGAATACTTAGTAGGAACATTTTTTAAACAGTCACATTTTCGTTCTTAGTAGGAACATATTTTAAAAAGTCACATTGTCGTTCTTAGTAGGAACATATTAGACAAAGTCACAAATGCATACGTAGTAGGAACATATTGTAAACAGTCACAGATTCATATGTAGTAGGAACATATTATAGACAGTCATAGATGCATACGTAGTAGGAACATATTATAAAAGGTCGGAGATGCATACTTAGTAGAAACATATAGTTCAAAGTCACATTGTCGTACATAGTTCGGACGTATTATGAAAAGTCACAGATTCACACTTCGTAGGAATATATTTTGGATGGCAATTGTGGGCTCGGATCGTTTAGGACCGAACCGATACAAACCAAACCAAACCGAATGCAAAGGTTTTACTACTAAAACCAAACCAAACCAGCTACACCTCAGCCCATTTCAACCCAGCCAAATTAGACCCAATGCAAAAACCAAATTGTTAAACCTGGTTCCAACCCGAACATATATGCCCGGTACAGGGTTGAAAAGTCACATATTCGTACTCTGTAGAAACAGGTTGTAAAAGGTCACATATTGATACGTCGTAGGCACAGAGTGAAAAGTCGCAGTGTGTTTTCATGTGAGTGATTCTATAGAGGACAATCTTCCAAAAGTACGGTTTAGGGTTTAGGGTTTCGGGATTAGGGTTTAGGGTTTAGGGTTTAGGGTTTAGACTTAGGGTTTAGGGTTTAAGGGTTTAGGGTTTAGGGTTTCGGGTTTAGGGTTTCGCGTTTAGGGTTTCGGGTTTAGGGTTTAGGGTTTAGGGTATAGGTTTTAGAGTTTAGGGTTAGGGTTTAGGGTATAGGTTTTAGAGTTTAGGGTTAGGGTTTAGGGTTTAGGGTTTCGGGTTTACGGTTTAGGATTTAAGGTTTAGGATTTAGGGTTTAGGGTTAGGGTTTAGGGTTTTCCAGTGCCATTGCTGCATATTCTGCGATTGAGAAGACAACGGGATGTTATGGTAGGTGTCTGTTGCTTGTTCCACTTACACCAACGAGACTTGGGTTCGATGCATCCCCTCTGTCGTTTGATGAAGATGCCGTGCATCAACATTTATAATACGAGCTAAAAAAAGTTTAGTTTA
The DNA here is from genome assembly GCA_031894775.1 of Chloris gayana. Classification (NCBI taxonomy): domain Eukaryota; kingdom Viridiplantae; phylum Streptophyta; class Magnoliopsida; order Poales; family Poaceae; genus Chloris; species Chloris gayana. The sequence goes on along the minus strand of JAUNZO010002527.1, from coordinate 63,971 downwards.
CATAATAGCTTTCGGCCCATCCAGCACCGCACTCCGGCCCAGCTCGCATCCGCTCCACTCTTCAGTAATGTCGGACCTGTGTTCATTCCTCAATCACTCGCCCCTGCTCTGCTCGTGTGCTCGGCTGGCGGTGGCAAAAGAAAACACTAGGCGACTCGCGGCAGATCCGGCGGCCGGCGACCCGGTTTCGGCACCGACGGATCCGGCTCCATCCCCACCTCTCGTGAGCACCGCCTCCATCCGCATACCCATCCCCACCTCCCTCCCAATCCCCCTCCACCTCCGTCCCGGGCTCCCTCCCTCCCGGCTCCCGGCTCGCCGTCGCTATTAGCCTACTACGTTTATGTTGAGATCGTCTCCCGTGAACGACCTCATGGGGATTTTTTTTTAGTTTGTTAGCGGTTAATTGTGATTCTCCTCTTTTTAGTTTAGATGTTGCCTATCTCATATAATGGTATTTGTTTCCTGGGTCAGGGATCCTTAATTTAGCCTCGTCAACATTTTTTTTTTGTGCTATAGAAAATTTTGAATACCCATCCTCCAAATCCTGGGCCCGCCTGCGGCGGCGTCAGAGCGAACTGCCGCAGCGAGTAAGATGCTCATGCTAATCCATCGACATCGCTTTAGCTAGATGCTTCCTGTGCGTGGGAGCTTCGGGGAAGGGGTTGGTCCCTTTATGGCTTTATTATCACAATGTTTTTCCCGTGAAGCTGCTGCAATAACTATAAATAAACTCAAAGATCGAAGGTGTAAGATTCGGTTGGGTGCAGCAATGTCGTGCCAATGTTTCTAGTGTTATTGCTACTTTTCCTGCCACTCTCTTTATTTTGCATAAGTTTATGTGTTGTCTGATTTGTCACTGGACATGTATGTGTTAACTGAAGTATCAATTCTCTTTATTTTGAGCATGGGTGAGAAACTCTGCCTCTAGTGCTTCATCTCCTAATCCATTGCTTAATTGGTACAGCCATTGTCGATTCTAGTATAAATGGTGTTGCTTGACTACCTGCTTGCAAAGTGCTCATCTATGTCATTGAATTGTCAGCTATCGTGGCCTGGTGGTACGTTGTGTTCTGCGGTCGGCATCCTAGTGTGTACCTCCAATGGGGTGCTTACGAGAGAGAAGTGATAGACTTCAGTGGCGCCAAATACAGGAAGTATGCTTTGGAAGATGAAGCCTGGGAAGCTTACAATCACTTTGTGGAATCAGGAGAAATCCTGCTAACCAGGCAGGAGCAGTCCAGACAGATCCAGCAAATTGCTTCTCCGGGGACTAGGTGAGTCCTAGTTGTTTTACCATCTATTCTATCTCTACATTTTAGTAAGACAATAACGGTTATTAGCCAAAGTCATATTCTACCAATTAGGAACAAAGTATGCAGCTATAATTAAAAGAAGAAGCTACATGGCAGTAAGATACATCTGACTGAGAAAATTTTGTTTGGTTTGCATAATGGACTTTCTATACGTACACATGATGTATGAATAAAACTTCATAATCCCTAGGTGATTGGTTCGTAGTTCATCTATACCAGATCCCCGGTTGTTTTACCCTCTATACAATTTCTCCCCACCTGCCCCAAGAGCTTACTTGTCTGTGTTCATTATTTTAGCTACACACCCAGGCAGGAGCAGCCCAAACAGATCCAGCAACTTGCTTCTCCGGGGACTAGGTGAGTCCGAGTCATTTTACCCTCTATTCTCTCTCTACATTTTAGTAAGACAATAACGACTATTAGCTAAAGTCAAGTTCTACCAATTAGGAACAAAGTATGCAGGTATAATTAAAATATGAAGCTAAATGGCAGTAAGATACATCTTACTGAGAAAATTCTGTTTGGTTTGCATAATGTACTTTCTATACGTATGAATAAAACTTCATAATACCTAGCTGTGATTGGTTCGTAGTTCATCTATACCAGATCCTCGGTTGTGTTGTATGCAAACGTTTCCTCATCTTTTGCATATGGAACTGAACATATATTATTTTTCCATGGGTTGTACTTGTTTTACCCTATATACAATTTCTCCCCACTTGCTCCAAGAGCTTACTTGTATGTGTTCATTATTTTAGCTACACACGCCCAGACAGATCCAGGAACTTGCTTCTCCGGGGACTAGGTGAGTCCTAGTCGTTTTACCCTCTATTCTTTCTCTACATTTTAGTAAGACAATAACGGTTATTAGCCAAAGTCAAGTTCCACCAATTAGGAACAAAGTATGCAGCTATAATTTAAATATGAAGCTACATGGCAGTAAGATACACCTTACTGAGAAAATTCCGTTTGGTTTGCATAATGTTGGAACTGAACATATATTCTTTTTCCATGAGCTGTACTCTGCACTTCTAAGCTAAACATGGATTGAAATATTTGTTGGTCGAATTAACTTTTTATTAGTATTGAAACAGGCATGCTCGTAGGCAGGAGGAGAACGGGTCTAGTAGTGCTCTGGGAAGTACTGATGTGGAGTTTTTACAAAATCGCGTGGACTTTTTACAAGCACAAGTAGCTGCATTGGAGCAGGAGAATACTTACCTGCATCTGCGACTTGAGGAATGTGAGGAAGACAACCAAAAGAAGGATGCTGAAGTGAAGGAAGTTGTGTCCATACTGACGGGACGTATTGGACATCTTAGAATGGGTTGAGGCCTCTTGATTGTTCTAGTTCATGTAGCTGTAGGGAATTGTTAACCTGAACGTGCTGGTCTGTGTTAAGTTTGTATATGTACCACCGCCACGGCAAGTACCTAACACTATTATTGTTCGTGATGATCGAAGTAGATGTGACTTAAAGTAGCTGGTCAAGCCCAAACTTATTACTCCCTCCGTTTTTTATTTGAAGTCGTTTTGACAGTGCTCGCTAGTTCACTTTTAGTTCATTTGCTTGGTCGCTAGTTCACTTTTGGTCTGCCGCTCTCTGGGCCGGTTGCTAGGGTTTAACTACCAGAGTGCTTCGCTCCACAGGTAAAGCTGGTGTTCCCAGCAAAACAATTGCTTTCTAAAGCAGGGCTACGGCTTGTGGTCAAAAAAATGTTTAACATTTGACTTACAATCAGTATGCCTGCAATTAAACACTTAAAATACAAGTCATATGTATGCGCAAATTACAGATCTGTGGCAGCTTGGATGATTATTTGGAAATTGCCCCTCTAATCTTGATGATGCAGAAAAAGGTTGTATGTAACATAAATAACGCTCACGGCTACAGATAAATGCGGTAACATAACTAATGTTCAGGTATGTACGTAAAACTCAGGCCAAGGATTAATGCAGAGATGGAGAATCTCTCTGGATTTTAAGACATAAGTTGCTCAATCACATACAAAACAAACTTTGAATTGGATAAAGTTGAACTCATTATACGAAATATAGTTTGTTTTATAGATACAATAAACTTCTTGAGCAAACACCTTGTTCATAGGGGATGACACCTTAAACAAGTCAAACATTAACAAATAAAATAGTAGGCTACATAAATCTAGCACCATCGTTGATCTCCAACTGGTTGGCAATCTCAAACCATAGGGATGCATCAATGGCGGCGTAGTTAATATGCTCCATTGAGAAAAACCTCATAGCCCAGACCTTGTGGTCTATGTGAATCTTTTGGATAGGTAGTTGCAGTACCGCTGCTCCGAGGTCCTCCAGTGATCGCCGAGGATGATCGTCAAGATATTTGTACTGTTCAAGTTTTGGGACGACCAGTTGAAGGTCAATCGCATTGGAAATTGTGACGCCACAGTCCTGCTTCGGACGTGCTTCGTCGTTGCAAATATGTGCTCCGACGAAGACGTTGTCCTCCTCTGCGAGGAACTTCTTCAACACTGCAGGGAGTTCACCACCGACCTGATTGACCTGGAACACGAGGCACCGCGGCCCGACGCACAGTTGCAAGAGGGCTATCTTGTGTCCACCGCCCTCGGATTGGGGGAGTATGCGCCACTCGTTGTCCAATCCGACGAGCATGCGATATGGAGGTGGGTTACCTCGGATTTCTTCGATGAACCGCTCGACCACCATCGTGTCACATGTGATCGTCGTCTTGATTGTTGGGTACCGCTCCGGGAAGAAGGCGACGTCGTGGTACACTATAGGTGGTACTCTCAAGTTGGAGCGTGCGCCGTCACGGGAAGGGCTTCTCCACTCCTCCAGCTGGTGAGTGCGCCCGCTGCGGTGGCAGGACCACATATCCTTCTGTTGGTGAGCGCCCGCCGTCACGGGAAGGGATTCTCCACTCCTCCCTGTAAGATCTCCGGCTGTTAGGGAAGTACCACATATCCTCCCTTTGGTGAGAGCTCTAGCCGTCGCGGGAAGGGCTTTTCACCGCCGACCACACGTTGGAGAGTGCGCCGTCACGGGAAGGGCTTCCCTAGTCCTCCCACCGGTGAGAGCGTCGGCCGTCGCGGGAAGGGAGTTTCACCGGCGACCTCGGGTTGGAGCGCCCGCCGTCGCGGCAAGGGCTTCCCCGGTCCTCCCACCGGTGAGAGTGTCGGCCATCACGGGAAGGGCGTCCGACATCCTCCCACGGGGAGATCGTTCGCCGCTTGCGGAGTCGCAATCCATGGCGTGGGGCTGGTGGCAGCGTGCGCCGCTGGGCAAGGGGTGTTTCAAGGCATCGGACTTCCGAGGGTTGGTGATGGGGTGCGGCGGAGTGGGAGAAGAAGATGTTGGTGATGGGGGCGGTTAAATAATGAAGAGCGCGTCTCTTGGTATTTGTACGCATATTTGAAGCGAGGACGAGGAAGGGACACGACGGGAAGCGAAACTCGACGGAATCGAAGCAAACAAATTGCAGGTGAGGGAAGCGAGGCGACAACAGAACGGCGAGCCCGACAACTCAATCCAATGGTCCAACACATGCACGCATGGCGCAACTCACACATGTGCAGACACACACGCCAGGAACACCCCATGGTGTGGTTATTTTCAACAGCCTGGGCGATGCTCGCGTCGTGCACGGCCAAACACCAAGGGGCTCGTCAACAGCTCATCGTCCTCAACATCAGCCGCGAGCGCAAGTTACCTACAATTAGCACTACAAACGGGGCGGGATGCGGGTTCCCGCGCGCGTCGCATCGGCCACAACGGCCAAAGCGGGCTGATTCGGCAGCCCGCATGCTGCCGCTTGCTCTTGGCGGGCTGCTGCAAGCCGCCGCAAGCTAGCCGCGCACGTCTGTCGCTTGCATGAACTGCGAGACTTCCAGGAGCAGCGTCATCTTGTGGATCAACTCGAGCGCGTCCGGCCCGACGACCGTCGCGCCCTCGCTTGGAAGGTTCGTCACCGGCAGCGCTGCTAAGCTCCTCCACGGCACGCAGCGAGGCCCCGTGCAGCGGCAAGGAGCGCGCGCGGCGGTGGAGGCCAAGACGACGACGGGCCGCTGCTTCCCACGGGTTAGCGGATTTGGAGCTCGTCGGTGCACGTGGCACTCGTGGCGCCGGATATTGACACGAGCGGTATGATATTAACAGTACCAAAAACAAGCAGCTCGCACGTGCTGGCGATGTGCACCTTCGGTGATTGGGTGTGTGGCGCCGTCTACAGGGAAGCAGGCAGCGTCGAGCGCAGCAGCGGATGACTGCGACGTCAAGCTGCGGTTCGTGCGTATTGTTGTGAGTTCAAGCTCCAGCTTTCGTGTTCTTTGTGTATATGTGTTTCCGGGCTGCGCCAACAACACCCAGGTCATCGCCAGCTTCACCGCTGCTATCCTTAGGAACGGTGATGTCGTGAGCCCGAATACGAATCCAGCGCCGCAGAGAAGTACCCACAGGGAGACGATGGTGAGCGCGAGATGCACGGTAGCGGTGACGTCGTTGAAGATAGCAAGGCATGCGGAGAAATCATCTGGTCGGAGGCAACGAACTCAACTCATTTTTTATGTAAATAACTTGAATTCTCAACAACAGCACATAAAGTACTTGGTGTGCCTCCGTGGTTCAGCCAGCACCCTGCTCCTATTTTCCCATGAGATTCCTTATGTTTCACCAAGTATAGAAGAAATTGTCTACTTAAAGTACTCAGCGTACCTCCATGGTTCTACCAGGATCCTGTTTGGGGCTGGGCACTCAAGTACTCAGCATATAAAGTACTCGAAATTCCTATGTGGCTCATCCTACACCCTGCTCGAGGGCTGGACACTCAAGTACTCGACACATAAAGTACACAGTGTGCCAGTTTGGGGGCTGGGCACTCAAGTACTCGAGGGCAAGATGAGCACCGTTCGTGAGAAGCTCCGGCACTTCCGGTTCCGTCTGGTGAGCTCCGGCGGAGCCGGTCTCCTTTCTTATGCTGGTAGTGAGCCAGTGATGGGTTCGGTTGCGTCTGGTGCGCTCCGGTGGAGCAGGCACGCCGGGTGAGGGCGGGATACGGCCGGGGCACACCTCAAAGTTCTGGCTCCGTTCATTCGTTTGTTGCTTGTGTTCAAGGGAATCTGATTGGTATTAGGAAGGAAAAAAAGAAGGTTCTGCTGTGTGATGTCTTGCTCGTTGAGAAAATATGTGTTGCCTATAGAAGAGTTGACTGAAAATAGCAGCAACAGCTACTGCTTTTGCCTTAAATCTTCCTAATGACCTTGTACAACTTTGTTTCATGTTTCTGTAAAGTATTTACACTCTGGATATAGATGCTTTTTGTGGGAACATCGATATTTAAATATGTGATGAACTTGTAGAACTTTATTTGATGTTTCCTTAGAGTATTTATACTCTGAATTTAGATGCTTTTTGTTGGAGTTATAGATTTTCGAAGTTGGCACTTTTTTGTAAGTTCGATCTGAAACAGTTACAAGGTTCAGTTTTGGGTGTCATTTTCAGTGGCCTTAGAGGCCGAATTTCACTTTAGTTTCAACTAAGTTTTTGTAGTGCTTCATCTTTTCGGGGAGTACATACACTCCCAATTTGGCCGAGTGTTTATGGAGTCATAGTGTTTCAAAGCCAGCAGCCTAACACTGTCGGCAGATTATGTCTGTCACCTTGTGGGTGAGATTACGATGCGTAAACGTCGAAATTTAATTGTGTGATGAATACCATTAGCTTGAAATGGTTAGAAATAGACAGTTGTTTCATTCACCTGAGAATATACACCTTTGCTCCACCTAAATTTGCGCTTGTGCTCAAAGAAAATTTGTTGTGCATGCTGTCCATGCTAACATTTTATACTGCATTTCAGTTATGGCTTCGTCCACTATTCTAGGTCTGGGGATGAATGAGCCCCCTCAAGAAGAGAGGGGTAAGTGACCACTGACCAGCCTATCAAATGTTCTCGCAAGTCGGGCAGGAATAATAATAAACTAATATTTGGAAATTCCAAGTGAGCTTCCAGAGCTCTTTGATCAGCCCATCGACATTAGACATCGCTCATACTCGATATCGGTATTGGATGAAAAGCCTCCTTTATTTCGTCTTTGATGTGTTGCACCATTTAAAAATATGCACCCTAGCTGGATCCCAAAGTAAGTAATTTATTTTCTCAAGCTGTGCCTCACAAGTATTGGGAGCTTGTACCTCGCAGCACCAAAACGCTTTCGTCATTTTCTGTTTCTTGTTATTTTGAAACTTCGCAGAACAAAAATCCTTACTCATTTTCTGATTCCAACAATGTTTCCTTGCAGATTGAAAGCAGCAGGCCTGCTAACTTTTGCCAGGCTAGTGGAGATGACTGTTGTTGATGATACAAGATTTTATTATGACAGATGTTTACTCGCTGTATTCATTGATCGGTGGTGGACAGAAACCAATACTTTTCACATCCGAGATGGGGAGATGTCAATCACACTACAGGATACGACCTACTTAACTGGAATGCCACCAAGAGGAAAGCCAGTTTGCAGAGAGACACCCAGTCACTGGCACACCGAACTCTTCAACTAATTCAAGAACGTTTTTCGCTTAAATGTTGATGCAGTACCCTTCCATAAATTTACAACAGAACGAAATCCTGGGATCCCCAAGGCATGGCTGAATCAATTTAATGTAAGTTTCACATATTAATATTTTGTTGGTCTCATATTAATATTTTGAAAAAATGCTTGAACTAACTATTTATTTTTCATCTACAGTTTGATAAAATGGGCCGCGACCCAGATGAACAAACTCTGAACAGATACTTGGAGGCCTTTATACTGTCCCTCTTTGTGCCTATGTTCGGTAGGGATGTAATACCAAAGCACTTGGTATCTATTGCTCAGGAGATTGCTGATGGCCACAACCTCAATGAGACCTGGAGCTAGGGTACGGTTGTTCTTGCTGAGACAGATCATGAGCTCACCAGGTGCAGCCTGGTCACACGAGAGAAATCCCCAATTTTTTCAGGTTGTCCATTACTCTTCCAGGTTTGGTGTTATGCTAGAACCAAAATAGGCCGGCCAAAAACATTCGATGTTCATAACACTGTATGGGCCTGAAATGTATGGCGAGGACATGGTGGACAGGCCAACGATTGGAACTCGCTATTGCCGTCGAAAGGTAAGTATTCTAGGAAAAAAGTACATTGTCCATTTAACACCCCTTTGCTAACAGTAACACTATTTTTTCACAGGCCGGATGGGAAGGCGAACAGGATAAGGGCTGTTATCCTACTTTTAGATTTAAGTTGGACAATGTGTCGGCTTCGAGATCACATGGGAACCTTACAACAGAAATTTTATCCAAACACCTGCCCTGCTTTGCCTATCTGAGATGTGCACCCGTGACTCTAATTATTGGCTCACGAAAATGCCCCTAGTCCACAATTACCATGTGGAGGAATACAACCCTCGGAGAGTGATGCGCCAGTTTGGGCGGCATCAGTCGATTCCTCCTGAGATCCATACTTATGTGGATCCTGCTAATCGCTTGTAAGTTTTTCCCCCGATACGAGTTTATATGAAATGCTGTATTTTTCAAGATTCCTCTTAATGTTGTGCTTATTTTGTGTCTTGCAGATCAGTGAATAAAGCAAGAAACAAAATTTCTTTTGATAAATATGAAAATATGTGGAAGCAACAGGCTCTTCGAGTTGTACATGTAGAGGAGCAACTGTATAGTTCCGAGAATTATAGAGCTTACATGGACTGGTACCAGCCCAGGAGACGATTAACTGTCACGCCCCTTCCTTCAGAATTCAGAACACGGATGATGAAAGCGAGACCTATCCAACGGATATTGATAGAAGTGTTAGATTATAAGTGAATTGCCCACCTTTCCCTATCAGCTTAGGCTTTTGGGTGAACTGGTTGGTGCATGCAACTCAATATGGTATCGAGCCGGAGGTCTCGAGTTCTAATCCTGGTAAGCGCGATTTATTAAATAAATTGCAGCACACTCCAATATTCCACGTTTGAGGCCCGAGGGAGCCTGCACGTGAGGGGAGTGTTAGAGTATAAGTGAATTGCCCACCTTTCCCTATCAGCTTAAGCTTTTAGGTGAACTGGTTGGTGCATGCAACTCAATAAGAAGCTTTAGTTGTGGTATGCAGCTACCAAGTTCATGAAATTCTTAATTGTCACTGAAGATAACTTGTTTAACTAACATTTTACTTTTGGAAAAAATCCTTATTTGTCACTGAAGATAACTTGTTTCCTTGTATTTGAATAGGCTAAATTTAACAAAGAACTCCACAATAAATTGAATTCTATAATGAATATTGTTCAAGAAGGGAATGGGCAGTATGCAGCTATCACGGATTCTTTGAAGGACTACCATAATCTGTCGGCGACGATTGTGTCCTTAAACTCTAGCGCTCCTAATTCTGGTGATCCTAATGATGATTCTTATGGTTCTGGAGGTGATCAATCAGAACCTGAAGCTGATCAATCAGATGCTGAGAACAATGATGATGAATTTATCCTGCCTTCACCTGCTCCTTCTGTTCAACTTTCACCTGATCATTTTGTTCCATTTTCACCTGGTCATTCCACACCTTCACCTATTCATATTCCACTTTCACCTGGTCATGTTTTTCCACATTCACCTGGTCATTTCATGCCTTCACCTGTGGAAGCGCCGTCCTGTCGTGTCACGTTCTAGGACTCTAGGTATGTCCGAAGGTTTAGGGTGTCGAGGACCATTATATGTTCCTAGTATGGTTGAAGATTATTTGCCAGTTTGTTAAACTTGTTCTTTGCAGGTCTCAGAATTATAAAGCCGCCAAGGAAATTGACGTATGACACAAATAAAGCACAATGTTCATATACGGGGGCCCACATTCCTAGGAGGGAATCTCGAAAGAGGAGGAGGTGAAGAAGAATTGCTGGTTCCCCATGTCAGTAGTGATTTTTTTTCTTTTGTGATCTTTGTGATTGGCTGCTGGTGAAGAAGTGATGAACTGATGTGAGCTAAATGTATGAACTGGTCGGTCTGTAGTTAACTTTTTTGTCGTGGTCAATATGAACTGATGTGGTGCATATGTGCCCTGGTTTAGTGCAATCAAGTCAAAGTTCAATTTGTTCATGTTTCAATATTCAAATCAAGTCAATGTTTCCAATTAGGGAAAAATGAGCTTTAACTAAAACAACAAAAGTTTGCACAGAAGTGGGACCTACTGATAGTTTATCTAGGTTCCATAGCTGAAGATAGTTGGCGAAATTTACAGAATTTTATCAAATGAAGAAGTAATTTAAATAATTCAAGAAACTTTCAAATAACTTCCATCTTTCTAGAATTTTAATTCAATTTCTTTTTTTGCCCGGATTTCATTTCTTGTGTTTTGATCAATTCAATTCTGCACGTTTCAAATCATTTGAAAATTCAAAAGAAATCGCGAGACCAACGCTGCTCTTCACTATCTCTCTCATTGAGCGCCCGGTACATCGTGCTAATGCCGTCGTCAAGCTGCCGCGTGCACAATCGAGTGCGTCGCCCTATCACTTCTCCCCCAATCGGTCAAGTCATCGCCTCTCTTGTTCCTTTCTTTTTTGCCAGGCTAGCCGCCATTGCCGCCGAGCTCGGCGCCGCTGTCGCCCCGCCGCCACGATCACTCCCCGTGCTAAAAAGCGGCACTAGGACTCCCTCTAGCTCACCCCCACCACTATCTCGTGGCTTGATGTGCTGAGTACTTGAGAACCCAGCCCCCAAGCAGGGTCCTGGCGAGCCATGGAGGCACACACCAAGTACTTTATGTGACGAGTACTTGAGTGCCCAACCCTTGAGCAGGGCATTGGTTGAGCCACGGAGGAACCCCAAGTACTTGATGTGCTGAGTACTTGAGCGCCCAGCCCCCAAGCAGGTCCTGGTAGAGCCATGGAGGCATGCTAAGTACATTAAGTAAATTGGAACTTTTGAATGGAACATTTTATTTAGAATTAACATCATGTTTTCTGCAATCATTGAAGATCAATCCACGAGTCACTCGCTTCTCCCGATCCGGAGAAGCTTCCGTCTCCATGGCGCTGCGCTTGCAGCTCCTTGTCCCAAACGGCGTGGTGCTGCTCACGAGTGCCACCGACTAGAGGACGAGCACCTCCTCCTCTATAGCCACGGCGCAGGCCCGGGACATGGACTATTATTGCAAGGATGGAGTTCCATTATTGGAAGGGAGAACCCACCGCAAGATGGTGGATCTATGTGGGCCGGTCGGTCGAGCCCAGATCGAGCCCAACTCTACCGACTCCTAGTCAAGATGGTGGATTCGCTTATATGGCGAATTCGTGTAACCCAGTGACTTCTATGAGGAAGGCGGCGCAAAGGAGGCTCAAGGGCTATGGCTGCTAAAGGAGGGAAAACGAAAGGCGTTTTATGGTCTCCCCTTCGCCCGGGGGTGCTTGATGGGGGGTGGGCGGGGGTTGTGCAACGACGAAACAAGGGAATGAAAGGTCGCTTTGGTTGGATGCTCTTTACCCTCCCTAGTATTTGGGCTCTGTTGTCTTGGGGAGCGTTGAAGCTTGCTTCTTTTCCATACTTTTCTAAAAATACCAAACAAATTACTGTATGTACATTTTACTATGTTGCACATTTTGACATTCATTTGCACATGTTATTCAATGAAATTACACCATTTCACTATTGCTATTACAAACCAAGTTCATCACTTCTACCGACTACAACATCAGTGCAGGGGAATTCTAGACATGATACACCGCCGAGCAATCACAAAGACCACAACATAGACCATCAAGAAGAAGATGCACCAGCAGGAAGACCATCAGGAAGAAGATAACCAGCAGGAGATCCGTTCGATTCCCTATTCCTATTTCCCTACAAAGATGAGAAAATGTTCATATCAAGGGAAATTATAGCTCCACAAATACTATGTTTTCCAAACAGCCCTTTGCTTCTTACCACAATTTCACCGAGGAATTTCACCTTTTTTCATAGGTCTTTTTAATATTAAACACCTCAAGAACGTCCTCGTCCCTCAGTAGACTTGTATACTGAAGTAAATCAATGTTGCTGCACCCGTTCATGTTCAAATACTCCAGTGCAGACTTTTTGTTAAAGGGTCTCACTTCTCCATTTGCATCCACTTAAGCTGAGCTATTCAGTTCAGAATCAAACCTACTATAGAAGGTACCTGAGGATGTACCCTGGAATGCAAAATTTCAGTTGAATTTAACAAACAAAAAGAACAGTGAACGAACAGATATGGAGCAAAGAACGAGCAGGAGTGGGGCAAATACCACTCTAGCTCTTCTACTATCCTTAAGTTTGGAGTAAACATTGCCAACAGTCAAAGCAGGACGTCCAGTCTTAAGCTCTCTAACTTGCTCTGCAGCTGCTTCACAATTTTTTTTATTAACGTGATACAGCTCAGCCATCTTAGGATCCTTAAGTATTTCCACCAGCCTATCCTCTTCTACTTTGAACCAATAACGCGGGGATTTGGGTTCTTTATTCGCCGCGGGCTTGACTTTTATCCTCGGCATCTTCTATATATCAAAACCAAAGTCAATATTAGAGGCAATGCATATGGTCAATGGCCAAAATTCTAAAAAAAAAAGGGGGGGGGGATAAACCTTGCTGTTCTTCCCCTTCTGATTGGGGGAAACTGGAAGAACAGGATGAGCTCACACTCTTTGGCTGAATCTGTTGCTTCAGCTGTATGACAAAGCAAATAAGCTAATGGCAAAGCAGAAAACAAAACATGAAGTTCCATCCTAATTGTTGTGGCAGATTTAACTTCTACTAATGAACTGCTCAAACAAAGCGAAAACTACAAAACAAGGGCTACCACTTTTGTATTCAGGACATAATTTAATTTCCTAAGGTGACACACACAATCTGTCAACAAGCTGCCAAGCTGCTGACTTTGATAAACTGTAACTCCCAAACCGCCGAGCCAAAAGCAGAGCATAAGCACTCTATGAAAGATCATTCGAAGTACTACAAAAAATTATGTTTCCAGTCCAGAGAAATTCGGTCTCTAAGACCACTGCATTTGACATCCAAAACTACATCTCGTAACAGAAAAGTGTATGGTTTCAGCAAAAATTCAGAACAAGACAGTCAGCTTCAGAAGTCCATAACTCTTGTTATACTCAAAGAAAAAAATCCGAATAAATACTCGTTGGAAAGATATATGAAACTCTACGGCTTATCTTATTAAACACATCCAGGTCGAAACCACCACTGCACAAAAATACTGAAACAGCAGACTGTCGAGAAACAGACAGTGACATTCAGACATTCATAACTCCCAAAATACTCAACGAACCAAAGCGCATAAATGTGCGTTGGAAAGATAAAGAGAAGATCTACAACTTCTCTAATTGCCACATTTTCAAATTCGGACGCTAACATCCCAAAAATGGTTTCGACAGGCAACTACATGTTATCTGAAATTTCCGAACAAGACTTCGAAGTCCATAACTCTTGTCGTACACAACGAAAAAATCTAATAAACACTCGTTGGATAGATCTATGAAAGCTCTGCAGCTTATCTTATTACCACATTTTCAGAAACGGCTTGGGAGAACCCCCTACTAAACCCTAGGTGGTGGCCGCAAGAACAGGGGCAGCTGCCGAGCAAGGAAGCACCGCCACCGCAGCCGGCCAGTCGCGACGGCTGTCTAGTGCCAAGCACAACCCCGGAAAGATTATAGCAGAATCCCGCCACCGAGCAAGGGAAAGATTGAACAAACCCGTGTATCGGATATCACGCTGTCCCGGAGAGCCTGCAGCTGAGTTTGATGCTGAGTCTTCATTTACAAGCTGGTAGTATATGTAGAGCTCCCGTATGTAGTAGCAATGGCGATTTGACAGCAGCATCGGGAGCCACGACTCGAGAGGAGAAGTACAGTTGTAACACCCTGATTTTTAAAAAATTGCAATAAAATAAAATTTAAACTTATTTTATTAGGATGCTAGTATTTATCCTAGGATAGTTATTTAATTCCTTTGAAAATGAATTATTTTATTATCTATAAATAATTGTATGTTGCATTCATGCTGATAGTTGCATTAGGTTTTATTTGTTGCAAATTTGATTTTTGAAAACCGAATAGAATTCGTTTGAATTAAATTCACAAACTAGATTACAAATTAGATAAGGAAACAGAAAAAAGAATAAACTCCCTCCCTCGGCCATGGGCCGAAATTTCCCGGCCCAATCCCCTTTTCCCTCTCCTTTTCTTCTTCCCTCTCGCTTCCAGCCCGACTCAGCCCGCCTCGAGCCCGCGCGAGCCCACCCCAAACCCGAACCAAATCGGAGGCGAATCCACCTCCGATCCGGCCATCCTAGGCGTGCGTGCCGTGCCCCGCACCCCTTCATAACGCGCCGCAACTCCCGAGCCTCGGTTGTCCCCAGAAACCCCCCAATTTTCGTGCCCTAGTCGCCGCCATCGCCGCCGCCTAGCCCTCACGTCGCGCCGCCGCTCGGAGCCCTCGCGTCGCCCGTGGACCGCGCGCCGTCCTCCCCGTCGTCCTACCGCCGCCGCCGGTGAAGCCCGGAGCCGAGCCATCGCCGGAGCCGCACGCGACTCGACCGAGTTCCCCGCTTCCGCCTCGTCGTCGTGAGCCGCCTCCGTCCTCTCCGCCGCCGCAAAACCGCCTCTCGGTGAGCTCGCCATCTCCTCCGCGTCACGCACGAGTTGACCGCACTAAGAATAGGGCACTAGAACCCTAGTTCCGCTCAACTCCGGCGAGCACCCATGTCCGCCGCCGCCCGTCGGCCGTAGCCACCGCCGCCGCCCCGGCCGGACAATTCCGAACCGTCGGATCGTTGATCTACGGCTTAGATTAGGTTAATCGAACCGTTACGGTCATTTTACATAAACACCCCCGCCGTCTTAAATATTTAGTAAAGAACCCCCACTTTTACATAATTAACCCTAAGTTAATTACTAATTATAATTTAATCCTCGTTAGGTCGCAGATAATGTAATTTTTACACTTAAGCCCCCGAGTAATTTTATAATTATGTTTAGGTCCCGTAATTTTACATAAACACCCCTAAGTTTTCCTAAATTATATTTTAGTCCCGTACTTTTTCATTTAGGCCCCTGAACTTTCCATAATTACAAATAGGTCCCTGTAACTTTTCAGTAATTACAAATAGGTCCCTAAAGCTGCTATTTTACAATTTAAACCTTAGATCTTAAAACGTTCATAACTTTTAGCTCGTAACTCCGATTTAGGTGATTCTTGCGCTCACGAGTTCGTAGTGACGAGTACTATTTAATGGTACTGTTTTCATAGACAGTAGGCATTGTTTGGTGTACTGTTTCTTATTTGCTATGTATGTGTGTTTTTCGGCGTGACGAAAATAGACGAGGAAGAGTACGAGGATTCCCAGGACCCGTAGTTTGAGCAAGTAGCAAGCAAGAGGAGACAGGCAAGTGTCCTTGATGCACATTGCGCTTACTTTCTTACTTTCTCGAATTTACATTTCATGCATTACTCGTTTAATTTGAATCCTATTTGTGTCATACCCCGTTCCCTATTCTACCTTGTCGCCTTGGTTATGGTGTAGTATGTTAGGATGGGTACGTCATTGCTAGTTGCTTTTAATGGGGTTCAAACTGAACTAAATGCTAAGCTTGATTAATTATTCACTTGAACATAATGATCATGAATTGGGGGATGCTTTTTAGCAACATGGAATTTTAGGTGATCCCGACAGGAGGATGTGGATGATGGTGCGGGAATGCACAGGTACTCGTAGTAGTACTATTGGGCTGCGGTAGTACCCGTTGGGGATCATAAGGACCGGTTCTTGGAGCGGCAACCCAGGACTTCCGCACAAAGCACAGTGGCTGATAATGGGTAGGTAAGGTTTAGTACCGAGGTAGCTTCCCGCTCTGCGAGCGTCGAGGAAGGATGAAGGAAGAAGGTGTCTTCCGGATTCGAGCGAGGAAAGGCGGAGTACTTGAAGCCACGGTGCAAGAGGGGGCCCCTGGGTGATGCGTCACTTTGATGGCGGCGAAACCTTAGCATGGACGTTTTGCAAGTCGGGAAGTCCTTAGAAAAGACCTTGCGGTGATCTCTTGGCCTCATACCTTCGGAAGTGTGCCGGCATAATAGAGGTTTTAGTCACTGAATAGTGATGGAATCACCGACCTGTGGGTAAAGTTGTGCAACCTCTGCAGAGTGTAAAAACTGTTATTAACAGCCGTGTTCACGGTCACGAACGGCCCGGATCCTCACGAGAACTAGAGGGATGGTTTGGGTGGAGTAACCCTTTGGTAGCTACAAGCGGGGTAACTTGTAGTGAGGCGAGCTACAGGCGGGGTAACCCGTAGTGTGGTTTCCGTAAGTAGGGTAGCTTGCAGTGGTTAACAGGTGGGGTAACCTCGTTGGTGCTTTCATCACATAGTAAATAGGTTGTTTAATTAACTTGACTAGTATAGGTGCTTCTATTGCAAACCCCGTGTCGGCTTTCCTTTTATACAGCTTGCATGTCATTTTTCCCACACTTGCTGAGTACGACATGTACTCACTCTTGCTATTTCCTGTTGCTATACACTACCGCTGCTCGTAAGCCGAAAGGAGGTACCTTGATGAAGACTACTACTAGGCGTGCGTTTCCCGGTTGATTGCCCGTGGCGTATGGAGTCTTCCGCCGAGTTTAGTTTAGTCCTTTGAGACATTTTTAATAAAGTTATGTAATAAAGATACGCTTGAGACGATGTAATAAGTTATACTATGACATTGGTTATACTCGTTATTTCACTATTGTCTCTATATGTGTGATTAACCGATCCCGGCACACATATAGCTATGCATTCGGTCTTGGCCTTAAGACCGGGTGTGACAAAGTGGTATCGTAGCCGTGTCAACCGTAGGACGCTAGTTTAGTTAGAGTCTTCGTGTCTTAGCTATTATTTGAAAAGCTTATTCTCAAAACTATATATATTACTTAAAACTTGTTTATCTATACTCATCTTGTTGCTTTTACTACCTTCTTGTTTATGAAAACACTTTACTAACCTCCTCTATTCAAAACTTTGTAGATGGTTCGTTGTAAGCTCACTCCGTGCAAGAGAGTGGTTGTTCAGCCCACTCGCATCCCCGAGGGCGCTGCTTGGATGTGCCAGCCCGCCATGGTGGCTCACTCCAATGGATCGCATGCCGGCTACTACCCCAACACTCGTCGTACATGCTTCAAGGGCTCGGTTTCCACGACGCTCCTCTCTACATTGGAACCAGGACAGCGCTGCGTGGAAGAGGCTACCAGTGGAGGGTGTCGGTGATCCTCTACCGCCGATGCACGAATGACGGCATGCGCCGCACCCTTCGTGAGCACCACGCCACTGCCCCAAGATCTACCTTCGATGCTGGGATTCGCGATGCTCGCTCGTCAAGCTCTTCTTGTGTTACGCGCCAGGAGGGACACTAATATGCGCCACTCCCGGCTTGCTCACTTCCCCTACAGAGATAGCTGCAGCTTGGACACTACAGTGATGCCCGCACCGCCGGAGACAACAATGGACGGACTTCAGGAGCAAGTGCGCCTCACTAGAGCTATGGACTTCATGCTGATCGAGGCTTTGGATGAGATTGAAGATCTACACCGCCGCAACGAGGAGCAAGAGGAGAGGATCATGTCTCTCCATGAGATGCTGACCCCCGAGGATGAAGAGGACGAGGAAGACCCCGAGGAGGCGCCACCATCACCCACCGTGCCGCCTAGCTCCCCTCCTCGCGGAGAGCTTCTGCGTTTGGCAACCGCACCACCCCCGCCACCTCCGGAGGAGTAGTTGTCCAGGAGAGTCATCACTTAGGTCCATGAGGATAGGTCGAGTAGTTAATCGAGTTAGTTAAAGTTTACCGTCGATAGATAGTCTTAGTCTTAGTACGTCCTCATGCTTGGTTTGCTACAATGTTTGGAGTGATGCTTGTCATTTGGAGTTTTTGCTTGAGTGTCGATGGGATGTAAGGCATGTCTTACAACCATCCGTTTATCATACATTAATGAGTTAATAAAGGATTAGTTTGGGTTATATTCTCTCTTTAGTTCTTTTATCTATATCCTTATCACCTCTCCATATCATTTGTTTATACTCATTCATAGCTATTTATTTCTATCTCATGGAATATCTATGTTGCCCGTTGATATGTCCAATTTCCTATAATATTGCTCATCTCCTGCTTAATTCTTACTATCTACTCTTTTTCTTATACTTGTCGCTCTATTTCTACCTCCATCATGTCCTTGATTATCTTTATCATGATCTTTTCCTTGTTGACCGTGCAAACATGACGTGAACTTTTCAATCTCGTTTGACTCAACAGATGGCGAGGCGCAACAACAACAACAATGACAACGATGGGGATGCACCACCGGAACCTACTCGGCGCAAGTTTTGGCCATGCAAGCCCGGATCCTTCGGACCATGCAGCAGAACATGATCCAGATGCAGCAGAGCCAGCAGAACCATCGGAACCGTAACCACGAAGCGCCAGCTCCGCCACCTAGGGACAAGTTGGGAGAGTTCCGGAGGACCAAACCCGTGCCATTCTCACAAGCTAAGGATCCTCTTGATGCTGATGACTGGCTGAAGACCATTGAGAAGAAGCTGCTAGTTGTTCAGGTGCAACGACAGGGAGAAGGTGTTGTATGCTTCACACCAGCCTTGAGGGCCCAACTGCTGAATGGTGGGAGGCATTGGTGAATGCCCATCAGGACCCGACTAATATCACTTGGCAGGAGTTTGTGACCAGTTTCAGGGCTCACCATGTTCCTCGTGATGTCATGAAAGTCAAGAAGAAGGAGTTCCAGGACTTGGTGCAAGGTTCCATGTCCGTCGGTGAGTATCCGCACCGCTTCACCCAGCTTTCACGCTATGCTCCAGGAGAAGTGGACACCGATGAGAAGAAGCAAGAGCACTTCCTGGAGGGACCGAATGATGGTCTTGCTTATGCTTTGGAGTCTAGGGACTTTGTGAACTTCCAGTCCCTAGTGGATCGCGCACCGATTCTGGAGAACAGGAGGGGTAGGATGGATCGCAAGCGCAAGCCGGAGCGCCGAGCGCAGCAGAAAGGAACAACACTAAGCCCCGTTTCAGTTCTTCATCTCGCGGGACCTATCTATCGTCCAGCTCAGCAGGGGGACAGCAGAGTGGCCAGCAGAGGACCCAAGGTGCTGGACAAGGCTATGGTACTCCTCGGCGTCGATGCAGCGTCCCAACAACAATCAGGCATCCTCAACTCAGCAGAGGCCCAACAATGGACAGAACACCGGAGGCCGTGGACCCTGTTTCCGTTGTGGACAGGTAGGACATTTTGCTGATAAGTGCCCTCAGAATCGCCCAGCTCGGACCCCGGCTCAAGTTGCTAACAACACTCCAAGCCGCAATGCCAATGCTGCACCTACTCCAGCCAAACAGAACCATGTGCGTGCACGTGTCAACCATGTGGACATTGAAGGTGCTCAAGAGGCTCCGTACGTCGTGATTGGTATGTTTTCTGTCTATGATCAAAATGCAGTTGTCTTATTTGATACTCGGAGCATCGCATTCATTCGTATCTGCTGCCTTCGTTCAAAAACATAATCTACCCATGTCAATGCTTAAGAACCTTATGATAGTTACCTCACCTGGGGGAGAGATGCATGCTAGACAAGTTTGCCGTAAGGTAAACCTTATCATAAGGGGGTAGATTTCCTTGCAAACCTAGTCGTTCTTGAATCTATGGGTATTGACGTCATCCTTGGAATGAGTTGGTTGGGAAAGCACAAGGGTCCGATTGATTGTGCTAAGAAGGCAGTGAAGTTGACAGCTAGCTCAGAGAGGAAGTGGAGTATGTTGCTCGATGCACTCATCACTAGCAAAGGGGCAGTCAATAGCATTGTGTTGAATAATTTGGAGGGTACTTCAGTTCAGGAGATCCGTGTGGTGAGCGAGTTTCCCGATGTCTTCCCGGAGGAGTTGCCGTGTATGCCACCCGACCGTGACATTGAATTTGTTATTGAATTAGTTCCTGGTACAGCTCCTATTTTTAAGCGACCCTATCGGATGGATAGTGAACAGTTAGCTGAACTTAAAACCCAATTGCAAGAACTCTTAGATAAGGGTTATATCCGCCCTAGTGCATCACCATGGGGAGCCCCAGTTATTTTTGTTGATAAGAAGGGAGGTGATCGGAGAATGTGTGTGGATTACCGTGCACTCAATGAGGTTACCATCAAGAATAGATACCCTCTACCACGGATTGATGACTTATTCGATCAGCTGAAGGGAGCCTCGTGTATTCTCCAAGATTGATCTTCGTTCGGGATATCACCAATTGAAGGTCCGAGCCTCCGACATCCCCAAGACGGCCTTCATCACTCGGTATGGATTATTTGAGTATACCGTTATGTCCTTTGGTTTGACCAATGCTCCAGCCTACTTCATGTATCCGATGAACAAGGTCTTTATGGAATATCCGGACAAGTTTGTGGTTGTTTTCATTGATGATATCTTGGTATTCTCGAAGAATGAGGAAGAACATGAGGAACATCTTCGTCTTCTTCTACGTAAGCTTAGGGACAATCAGTTATATGCTAAGCTCGGTAAGTGTGAATTCTGGTTGAAAGAAGTTGCTTTTCTTGGTCACGTCATCTCGGAAGGAGGAATATCCGTGGATCCTGGTAAGGTCGATGATGTGTTGAGTTGGAAGTCACCGCAGAATGTCTCGGAGATCGAAGTTTCCTCGGTTTGGCAGGATACTACGGACGGTTCATCGAAGGGTTTTCCAAGATAGCAAAGCCTATGACAGAATTATTGGAGAAAGGAAAGACTTTTGAGTGGACGCCTCAGCGAGAAGCTAGTTTCCAAGAGTTGAAGAAGAGGCTTACCGCAGCACCCGTTCCGACCATGCCCGATATGGAGAAGCCTTTCTCGTGTATTGTGATGCATGTGGACAAGGCATAGGATGTGTGCTCATGCAAGAAGGAAGAGTCGTGGCATATGCATCGAGGCGGTTGAGGAAACATGAGGAGAAGTACCCTACGCATGACTTGGAATTGCTAGCGGTGGTTCACGCTCTCAAGATTTGGAGACACTATCTCATTGGGAAGAGGTGTGAAATCTACTCGGATCATAAGAGTTTGAAATATTTCTTCACTCGATCCGATCTGAATCGAGACAGAGCCGATGGTTAGAACTCATCAAGGATTATGACTTGGAGATCAACTATCACCCCGGCAAGGCGAATGTGGTCGCAGATGCATTGAGTAGGAAGTCTCATTTGAACACATTGGCTACTAGAGAGTTACCGCCGGATATATGTGAAGAGTTTGAGAAGCTTAACCTTGGTTGGGTGACTAACATGGAAGCCGTTGCAATGGAAGTGGAGTCTACACTAGAGAGTGATATTCGAAAAGGACAGCTTGAGGATGCTGCCATTCAGGAGATCAAGTTACGAGATCCAGGAGAACAAGGCCCCGGGTTTCACTATTGATGATCAAGGAACACCGTGGTACAAGCAACGGATCTCGTGTGCCGGATGTTGAGGAAATTAAAGAGTTGATACTTCGAGAGGCTCATAACTCGGCATACTCTATGCACCCGGGAGGCACTAATATGTACCATGATTTGAAGACTCGCTATTGGTGGTCCGGAATGAAGAGAGCCGTAGCAGAGTATGTGGCTTTGTGTGATACATGCCGAAGAGTCAAGGCAGAACGACAACGACCAGCTGGACTCCTACAACCACTCAAGATACCCGAATGGAAGTGGGAAGAGATCGCAATGGATTTCATTGTGGGTTTACCTCGGACTCGGGGAGGATATGATTCTATATGGGTTATTGTGGATCGATTGACCAAAGTTGCGCATTTTATCCCTCGTCAAGACCACGTATATCGGGCGAGAGGCTTGCAGAGCTGTACATAGCGAAGATAGTGTGTCCGCATGGTGTTCCAAAGAAGATTGTGTCGGATAGAGGTACGCAGTTCACCTCCAGGTTTTGGGAGAAGTTACATGAGTCTTTGGATACAAAGTTGAATTTTAGTTCAGCCTATCATCCCCAAACGGACGGACGAGACCGAGAGGGTGAATCAGATTTTGGAGGACATGTTGAGGTCGTGTGCACTCCAATACAGTAAGAGTTGGGATAAGCTCCTTCCATATGCAGAATTCTCCTACAACAATAGTTACCAAGAGAGTATCAAGATGGCACCGTTTGAGTTCCTATATGGCCGCAAGTGCAGAACACCTTTGTTTTGGGATCAAGTAGGAGATAAATTACTGTTTGGTCCTGAGATTCTTCAAGAGGCCGAGAGACAAGTTCACATCGTAAGGGAGAATTTAAAGCTTGCTCGGTCTAGACGAGAAGAGTTACGCAGATAACCGGAGAAGAGAATTGAGCTTTGAGGTTGGTGACTTTGTATACCTCAAGGTATCTCCTATGAGAGGTTTGCGACGCTTCAAGATCGGAGGCAAGTTGGCTCCTAGATACATCGGTCCTTTCAAGATCATTGCTCGGATGGGTGAGGTAGCATATCGGTTGGAGTTACCACCGCATATGTCGGATGTCCATGATGTTTTTCATGTCTCTCAATTGAGGAAATGTCTACGAGTGCCGGAGGAACAGCTTGCCTATCGAGGAATTGACAGTAGGAGAGGATCTTACTTATCGAGAGTACCCAATAAAGATTTTGGATACCCTTGAGAAGGTCACAAGGAATAAGAAGTACCGAATGTGCAAGGTTCGATGGAGCAATCACACGGACGAGGAAGCTACATGGGAGAACGAGGATGATCCGAAGAAAGAGTTCCCTAATCTTTTTCCTGATCCATCCGAATCTCGAGGGCGAGATTCATCTTAAGGGGGTAGGTTTGTAACACCCTGATTTTTAAAAATTGCAATAAAATAAAATTTAAACTTATTTTATTAGGATGCTAGTATTTATCCTAGGATAGTTATTTAATTCCTTTGAAAATGAATTATTTTATTATCTATAAATAATTGTATGTTGCATTCATGCTGATAGTTGCATTAGGTTTTATTTGTTGCAAATTTGATTTTTGAAAACCGAATAGAATCCATTTGAATTAAATTCACAAACTAGATTACAAATTAGATAAGGAAACAGAAAAAAGAATAAACTCCCTCCCTCGGCCATGGGCCGAAATTTCCCGGCCCAATCCCCTTTTCCCTCTCCTTTTCTTCTTCCCTCTGCTTCCGACCCGACTCGACCCGCCTCGAGGCCCGCGCGAGCCCACCCCAAACCCGAACCAAATCGGAGGCGAATCCACCTCCGATCCGGCCATCCTAGGCGTGCATGCCGTGCCCCGCACCCCTTCATAACGCGCCGCAACTCCCGAGCCTCGGTTGTCCCCGAAACCCCCCCAATCTTCGTGCCCTAGTCGCCGCCATCGCCGCCACCTAGCCCTCACGTCGCGCCGCCGCTCGGAGCCCTCGCGTCGCCCGTGGACCGCGCGCCGTCCTCCCCGTCGTCCTACTGCCGCCGCCGGTGAAGCCCGGAGCCGAGCCATCGCCGGAGCTGCACGCGCGACTCGACCGAAGTTCCCCGCTTCCGCCTCGTCGTCGTGAGCCGCCTCCGTCCTCTCCGCCGCCGCAAAACCGCCTCTCGGTGAGCTCGCCATCTCCTCCGCGTCACGCACGAGTTGACCGCACTAAGAATAGGGCACTAGAACCCTAGTTCCGCTCAACTCCGGCGAGCACCCATGTCCGCCGCCGCCCGTCGGCCGTCGCCACCGCCGCCGCCCCGGCCGGACAATTCCGAACCGTCGGATCGTTGATCTACGGCTTAGATTAGGTTAATCGAACCGTTACGGTCATTTTACATAAACACCCCCGCCGTCTTAAATATTTAGTAAAGAACCCCCACTTTTACATAATTAACCCTAAGTTAATTAATAATTATAATTTAATCCTATTAGGTCGCGAGTAATGTAATTTTCACACTTAAGCCCTCGAGTAATTTTATAATTATGTTTAGGTCCTGTAATTTTACATAAACACCCCTAAGTTTTTCCTAAATTATATTTTAGTCCCGTACTTTTTCATTTAGGCCCCTAAACTTTCCATAATTACAAATAAGTCCCTGTAACTTTTTAGTAATTACAAATAGGTCCCTAAAGCTGCTGTTTTACAATTTAAACCTTAGATCTTAAAACGTTCATAACTTTTAGCTCGTAACTCCGATTTAGGTGATTCTTACGCTCACGAGTTCGTAGTGACGAGTACTATTTAATGGTACTGTTTTCATAGACAGTAGGCATTGTTTGGTGTACTGTTTCTTATTTGCTATGTATGTGTGTTTTCCGGCGTGACGAAAATAGACGAGGAAGAGTACGAGGATTCCCAGGACCCGAGTTTGAGCAGCAGCAGCAAGAGGAGACAGGCAAGTGTCCTTGATGCGCATTGCGCCTACTTTCTTACTTTCTGAATTTACATTTCATGCATTACTCGTTTAATTTGAATCCTATTTGTGTCATACCCTGTTCCCTATTCTACCTTGTCGCCTTGGTTATGGTGTAGTATGTTAGGATGGGTACGTCATTGCTAGTTGCTTTTAATGGGGTTCAAACTGAACTAAATGCTAAGCTTGATTAATTATTCACTTGAACATAATGATCATGAATTGGGGGATGCTTTTTAGCAACATGGAACTTTAGGTGATCCCGACAGGAGGATGTGGATGATGGTGCGGGAATGCACAGGTACTCGTAGTAGTACTATTGGGCTACGGTAGTACCTGTTGGGGATCATAAGGACCGGTTCTTAGAGCGGCAACCCAGGACTTCCGCACAAAGCACGGGGCTGATAATGGGTAGGTAAGGTTTAGTACCGAGGTAGCTTCCCGGCTCTGCGAGCGTCGAGGAAGGATGAAGGAAGAAGGTGTCTTACGGATTCGGGCGAGGAAAGGCGGAGTACTTGAAGCCACGGTGCAAGAGGGGGCCCCTGGGTGATGCGTCACTTTGATGGCGGCGAAACCTTAGCATGGACGTTTTGCAAGCTGGGAAGTCCTTAGAAAAGACCTTGCGGTGATCTCTTGGCCTCATACCTTCGGAAGTGTGCTGGAATAATAGAGGTTTTAGTCACTCGAATAGTGATGGAATCACCGACCTGTGGGTAAAGTTGTGCAACCTCTGCAGAGTGTAAAAACTGTTATTAACAGCCGTGTTCACGGTCACGAACGGCCTGGATCCTCACGAGAACTAGAGGGATGGTTTGGGTGGAGTAACCCTTTGGTAGCTACAAGCGGGGTAACTTGTAGTGAGGCGAGCTACGGGCGAGGTAACCTGTAGTGTGGTTTCTGCAAGTAGGGTAGCTTGCGGTGGTTAACAGTGGGGTAACTCTGTTGGTGCTTTTATCACATAGTAAATAGGTTGTTTAATTAACTTGACTAGTATAGGTGCTTCTATTGCAAACCCTGTGTCGGCTTTCCTTTTATACAGCTTGCATGTCATTTTTCCCACACTTACCGAGTACGACATGTACTCACTCTTGCTATTTCCTGTTGCTATACACTACTGCTGCTCGAAGCCGAAAGGAGGTACCTTGATGAAGACTACTACTAGGCGTGCGTTTCCCGGTTGATTGCCTGTGGCGTATGGAGTCTTCCGCTGAGTTTAGTTTAGTCCTTTGAGACATTTTTAATAAAGCTATGTAATAAAGATACGCTTGAGACGATGTAATAAGTTATACTATGACATTGGTTATACTTGTTATTTCACTATTGTCTCTATATGTGTGATTAACCGATCCCGGCACACATATAGCTATGCATTCGGTCTTGGCCTTAAGACTGGGTGTGACAACGATGCAGAGCGGCGGATGCTTGGAGTTCCATCATTGCAAGGAAGAACTGTGTTGGAAGGCGGCAGGTGTCAAAAGACAGTTGAACCCTCGAGTCTGAACGGGCCCGTGCAGTGGCGGGCCCAGGTTTTGGATTATGGGTATTCAAAATTTGTAATGGTATAATTTTTTTGGCATTCTAGATTATGGATTCATAACACATAATTGAGTGACAACATCATTGATTAATAAATTTGATCCCAACTTGAAATTGTTCAACATATAAACTAAAATACATTATCTCATGATTATTTCGTTCTGAAAAAAATGGATGAGAACACGTCTTAGTACAAGTGCTGAAGAAACTGATCGACTGCAGTACTGAAGAATTCCTGTAGATTTTTCTAATTGTTTCTATGAATAAAAATTGAAAGGAAATCTAAAACAATGCAATTAATTTTTCATTTGCTTGTTTAGTCTTAAGAAATTAAAATCAAGAACATAGGCTACAGCCAGTGACAAATATACATAAAACCTTGCCGGTGATCCGACTAGCAGGGCGGCAGCAGTCCACAAGATCGAGTCCTTCCACAAGAGTTCTGGGCAACAGCATCGAGTGATTTGAGTCCTTAGCGGCAGCAGCGGTTTGGGATGGTGATGAATTTCCTAGGCACCGGGCGGTGGCAGATCCTGCTTGATCGGACAAGAAGAACGAGTCAAGTGACTCGAGGGCTCCCTGACCTTCGCTGAATCGACGGGATTAGGTCAGTTTTTCTATTGGGCTGGCGGTGGTACAGGCAGATTTGGCCTGGTAGCCTTATTTTTGTTTATATTTTGTTTTTTTTATGTATACGTATATGATACATTATACACACAATTTTCTTTGCAAAAAATAACGGGTATTCAACTGAATACCTTTGAACCTAGGTGGGCCCACCCTTGGGCCCAGGCCAGTCTGTCGTCTCGGCACGGCGGGCTTGCGCCTAGGCCCAAACACAGACCTAGGCGGGCTTCGGGCCAGCACGGCCCACTCATGCACCAGGTCATGCTCGGACCGGGCCAAAACTAGTGGGCCGCGGACAAGCCCTTTTAGCATGGTCCATATAGCAAGCTATAGTCTCGATCAGGACGAGGCCACGCGTGATTCATCCGCAGCGTGCGGGATCTCTCCCTTCCCACCCGCCTCCGGTCTGTCTTTTTTTTCAGCAGGCCCGCATAGCTCGCGCACACGCCAGCCCATGCGGGCTTTGGCGCGTGCGAGGGTGCAAGCGCTCGACACGGACCGCTGGCAGGGAGTGCTCAACAGGCGCTGGGGCGGGCGCACGGAGCGCTCGACATGCGCTCGGGCAGGCACGGGCACGCAAAGACACTAGACGCTGGATCTGGCCAGCGTGCGGAGGCGCGGGACGCCGGCCCTCCACTCTAGTTTAGGGTGCGTTTGGATGGGAGTCAAGTGAGTTGTGGCAGGGTCAGCCATGTTTTTGGGGCGAGGCCACCCCTACTGCTGTTTGATTGAAGATCTGGGGCGAGCCATTTTTCTGTTTGGTTGGAGGGTAAAATGGGGCCGAGGCCGCCCTAATTTTTGTTTGGATAGATGGATCGAGTCAAACACATGAATATGGTCACCTTTGGTGAGTTTACCTTTGGTTGCTATGTAAGCTAGAAATATTATGTTTTTGTTTGCATGTGTTTATTTTGATATGAATACATATCTAAAAAGATTGACAGAAAATCTCTATAAGTAAAAGGGATGGGCTGCCATAGGCCATAACTAGCCCACTAAGACCATACGTTGCCCTAAACTACCGCGTGTGATGCAAGGCCCCAATGAGCAGCCACTTCCTATTCCGTCTGCCCCATTGATTTCTCACCATCAGGAACCCAGCTGCCCCATTGATTTCTCACCATCTCTCATAAAGTCATACCAATTGCTGTAAAAATCGGTTGCTAACAATCTTCTCATGCGTATGGACGTCAGTGGCGGAGGGGACCTCGCCGATGGTGAGTTCACAGCCCTAGTCGCCGGTCGATTGGATTGGATGGACTTCTCCCTCGGTGTGTTTCTGTTTTTTTCCTTCGCTTGCGTTCTTAAGCGGTGAGCGCCGGACCGCCGGTCACAGGACGCAACGCGGGAGTCTACCTCATCTTCGCGCGTGTCGCTCCTGTGATGGGGGTGGCTCCATCCGCTCGATTTCGGGGGATGGCGCTGCCTTGTTTACTTTTCTTATTTCCTTAGCTCCTTTTTTTACTGCTTTTGTTTGAAAAGTATGTCAATTGATGCATTTCTCATTCATCATCCTTATGTATAACTCTAATCTTTTTCTGCTTTAGTACCTTGCAACAATTGCAATGCACTTTCCTGGTATCTTTTCCTTCCTAGTGATACTGCTGAACTAAAGGAAAGGATTTTCTTTCTATCTCTTCACCTGATGATATTAGTAAAATTGACAAGTCAAGCTATCTTGGTGCTGTTATAATCAGCGATGACTGGCTGTCGAAATGTTATTGAAATCAACGACAATTCTCGTTCTATTCCTAACAGAAAGAAGAGACGAATGGATCCTCCTGATGAAAAACTCTGTTCTAGCCATAATGTACGTCCGTGGGTTTGAAGTGAGTGCCCTAAATGTCTGCCTCGATGATTTGCTTCGCATAAGGAACCGTCAGGTTGATCTCAAGAAGCGGAGGCAAATCTGAATAAGGAGGTATGCACCATACTAAGCAAAGAAGCAAATCATCGAATAGCTGAATAAGGAGGTAGCTCAGCTACAGTATCGCCACAAGATCAAGAGTAACAGCTACTCCTCACACTAAGCTCTTGCTCAA
This sequence comes from Chloris gayana, assembly GCA_031894775.1. Classification (NCBI taxonomy): domain Eukaryota; kingdom Viridiplantae; phylum Streptophyta; class Magnoliopsida; order Poales; family Poaceae; genus Chloris; species Chloris gayana. The sequence goes on along the minus strand of JAUNZO010002527.1, from coordinate 35,043 downwards.
AGAGGCAAGTTGACCACCGTAACCTACGGTGACTATCCCATATTTATATAGAGAGTTCTTCAACTTCTGTAACCTCTGTATAGATTTTCTTTGATTACCGTAACCTACGGTGACTATCCCATTTCTATACACAGAGTTCTTCAGCCTTTCTCGTATACTGCTCGACCACCGTAACCTCAGCTTTTCTTCAGTCCCTTACCTTGTCCATATAGAGAGCCTTCCTTCAGTCGTGCCTCAGCTTGATCACCGTAGATCAGCACCGTAACCTGCGGTGGTCACTTTTTTGGCTGAATCTTGGGATCTTGATCAACTTCGTTTCCAGCTCTTGAGCACTTTGGTTCCTCTTGTCACTAACTCTTCCCTGAGCACTAGAGAGCAGTGTAGACCACGTCACACACCTCTTGAGCTAGCATGAGCTTTAGTGATTGGACTAACCCCTTTATAGTTCGGTTTTCCTATGGACTTTCTAGCTAATCCTTAGTCTTGATCCATCACAATCGTATTCGGTAAAGAAACTAAGAGAAAGCCTGATCCTTAGTTTTTCTAAAGAGTGACACTACCAAACGGCACACCATATACTAAAGATCAGGTTGGACACACTTGACCGATGCATGCTTTTGCAATCCTGTTGTTGTTAGTTTTTCTAAAATCTACGGATTGCACTAACACCAGCCTTGCTCAAATAATGGATAGCAAGATCATTGAGCCCTTCCTCTATGATGACTAGATCACTCTTGAATTTTAAAATTTGTGCGCACAAGTTCTTAGTATATTTTTTCTCCATCTATAGCAAAACAGATGCATACTTCGTAGGAACATATTATTAAAAGTCACAGATTCATACTTCGTAGGAATATATTTTTAACAGTCACAGATTCATACTTAGTAGTAAGTTATACTTAAAAGTCACAGGTTCATACGTTTTAGTAACATATAGTTAAAAGCCACAGATTCATAATTAGTAGTAACTTATATTGAAAAGTCACAGATTCAGAACAGGGTGGGCAAAGTCAAATATTCATACGTGGTAGGAACAGAGTGGGAAAAGTCACATATTCACTCTTTGTAGGTGTAGGAACAGAGTTGGAAACCTTACATATTCACACTTCGTAAGAACAGATTCGAAAAAGTCACATATTCAGACTTCGTAGGAACAGATTCGTAAAAGTCACAGATTCGAGAGTAGCAAGCAAACTATCGAGTTCAACACATCACCAGCAACAAACAACTTGAAATTAGTGCAGTGCTATCCCACCACCACCACCACGACAACACACTTATCCTGCACCCATACACTAGAAACTGAAAGCATATCCATTCCTAAAGCCACTATTTGCACCACGCCACCAACACATGTGCTTCCCCAAACAGGGCCTCCTTCATGTACTTGGCCACCACCTTGTCATCCATGACATTCTATGTGTGGCATAAGCTCTTCCCCCTCTGGAACGTCCCTTTTCATGACCTGGAAACAAATGCAAGACATGATCACAAAACAATCCAAATGTTTCCTGGATATGCAGTTTTTTATTCTGATACTTTAATTTTACCTCCCAGTCTTGAAAATCAAGTCGAAAGATAAATTGGTTGTAGACCACTGCTCCTGAAGCAATGGCACTAGCAACAGGTGCATTACGTGGATCTGTTCAGTAAATCGGAACACAAGATCAATGTGCATAACAGAAGCCGTTACTGTACAGCATTTCCATGATATTACAACAAAACACAGCAACTGAGCAGCATAGTACTTACGGACAATATGATGCCCCTCATCATTCACAGTGATTTCAACTCTGCCATCTTTCACTAGGCATGACAAGGCAAAGATATTCTCCACTGTTTGGGCAAATGATGTCCTGTTCAAAACAAGGTAATCTAACCTTGCATTCATCTTTCTCTTCAGAAAGTTGTACATAACAGAGATTGTTTCAGTACCACACTGTGTGTTCTCTGTGGGATTAGTAAGCTGATGATAAAGAGTAATGATCAGCATCTACAGAAGAAGTTGAAAAGATTTTTGAATGTTGTTAAATGAATCACACACAGCAATTTTTCCTCTTTTGAATTAATGGCATTAAATGAATCACACACACAAAAGCGCACTTGTTCAGGACAAGAGATTTCAGAAGGTCTTGCAGTTCTCTTTTTTCCAATAGAATCCCTTCGCGGATGCACTTCTAAATTCATGGGGCCAACCCTGACAAAACAGCAACGAGGGATTTTCAAGACCTTGGAAATTGCAAGCATCAACAGTGAAGTTTTTTTTTAAAAAAAGCAGTGGCTTCCCACATGGTGCTACATCCAGGGGCAGTCCTGAAAAGAGGCGAGACAGCATGCCCAAGGCGAGACCAATCCAATGAGGGATTCTTGTCACCAGGCTCCCCTGGCGTTCCAAAATTCTTCAGCGGTGCAGTAACAATATCAGAAGGCGTGGTTCCCAAATCTAAATGGGACTTGACTGATGTTGCCAAATTGCTGGAAAGTTCCAGCAAGGCCCTTGCATCAGCTATTTGCTCCCTTGGCAATTGAACTGGAGCATAGAGACAACACTGTTAGTAGCTAAATCGGGTTCTGCTAGAATTCTTCTAACTATACCAGTCGCCACCAAATCGAAAGGCATGCTGGTGCAGGCTGTCAATGTTTTTGATGGTGGAGAGTAAGCCAGCCGTGCCCGGGTCCTTCTCATCTGTGCACAAACAAAAATACCTCCCAAATAATATTCAACCAAACGACCAAACAGCGATTGGGAAGCTTCTCCGCCAGTTCCGCACGGAAACGCGGCATGTACCTCTGATTTGGCGCCTCAAGTTGCTGTACTGCGACCGCAGGAGACGCCGAGCCTGCAGATCAACCTCCCCCGCCTCCTCCTCCGACATCGCCGCGCTCCTCGCCTCTGCCTCCGGCTCCATGAAGACCCAAGAACCCTAGCTGCGCTGCAAGACCCCAGGAAACCGTAGCCACGCCGCGGATCTCATCTACCCAACCGCCGTCCGAGATCAAGAACCCAAGACGAGGGGGAGGGAGGCGTCGTACCGGTGAGAAAAGACTGGGGAGGGGAAGGGCGTCGTGAGGGAGTCGATCACGTCGCATCGTGCCGCCGTCGCCTGTCGCCCTTGCGTCAACCTCTTGCGTTAGGGTCGTCTGCGGGAGGCTCTTGCGTAACCGCCGTCCAAGATCAAGAGGCACAATTAATGATTTAGGACTCTAGGCCGGGCTTGTGTCCTATTTAGTACATAGATTCAAACTTAGTAGGAACATATATTGAAAAGTCACATATTCATACTTAGTAGGAACATATACTGAAAAGTCACATGTTGATATTTCGTAGGAACATATTTGGAAAAGTCACATATTCGTACTTCGTAGGAACATATAGGGTTTGGTCAACTGCCAATTTAAAAGTCACATATTCATACTCAGTAGGAACATCTACTGAAAAGTCACATGTTGATATTTCGTAGGAACGGATTTGGAAAAGTCACAGATTCATACTTCGTAGGAACATATAGGGTTTGGTCAACTGCCAATCAGCTTATTCTTTGTTGGTAAAGTGAAAGACAGAGTCCTAGTCACTTCAGGAGTGGAATTAAATTGGCTTTTCAGCTGCGCAGGCAACTAGAGTTGTCGAACAAGCCCGTAAGCGCAAGGATGGTAACATCAGTAAGGCATCCATGAAGAGATGAGAATATTCAGTTTACGAAATTTAAAGATACCTTCTACTGGGCAAGCAATGTTGAAAAGTAAACAAGATCTGGTAGTTATTCAATTCCGCACACATGGTTTGTTCTTGTATAAGTATGTGACTTTTATATGTTGTTTCGGTCTTCCATTCTCATGTGACTTTCCTTTTTATGTATGTGCCTTTTCTGTCCTGTTGTGTTCCGGTATAAGTCTGTGACTTTTATGTGTTGTTTCGGCCCGCTATTTTCATGTGACTTTGAACTTTTCATCATTCTTGCTAGAATGTACACGAAGTATGTGAAAGAGAGAACTCGGGATGATTTCATTGGACTTTGAGGGCCATGAACCTGTACCTGAGAGTTATTTTGTTGATTGCTTCAAAGATAAGAATGGTTTAATGCGGTCAAATATACTTCATTTGGTATGTGACCTTTGGATCAACGACTCAAGCTGGAATGATAAACTAATCCTAGATCCATATGCTGTTCTAAGTACTTATCCAATAACTTAGCTCATGTATTTTTTATGTTGTTATTCTTTACCTATGATTTTTATGTTGATCAATCCAGGAAGAATTGCTGAAAGGAAGAAAGGAAACTAAATATCTGGACAGGAACATTATAGTGGACAAGCTGAAGGATATGAAATAGGTTTGTACAAAGAAAATAAACATCTCTTTGTATTTCATTATTACTGGGTCCATGAGGTTAACTGTAGATTTTTTTTCAGATATTCATTCCTATTGTTGGTCATGGTCATTGGTCCTTGGTTGTTATCTCCACTACACCAACCAAGATATATATACTTGACTCCCTTCCAGGCATCCATGAAGAGATGAGAGATAAGTTAATAGATACACGGAAGGAATATTTGGAGACTACCCACAAGATGGACATGTCTATGCATGAGAAAGAAGTGCTGCGGGTTAAGAAACAAAACAACACGTAAGTTTGTGACCTTATCAGTTCTTTTAGACCTCAAACTATGTGGTTATTACTAAATGATTATTGTATTTGCAGGTGCGACTGTGGGTTCCATGTTTTGCTGTACATCAAAGGGTTTGAGAAGATGGATATCTATAACATCACCACGGTAAACATTGAGCTTTGTGCTTTTCAATTTTTGTTCTCTTCAAATTCTAAAAGTAATGATGTATGCCTCAACAATGCAGGAAAAGGTTTTGAAGTTCCGACAGGAGCTTTCTATGTGGCTCCTCTTCCATAGTATGAACAGAAGAAACCCTGATCACATAGCAGTCAGTGAAAAACAAATTATCCCAGATGAGGACAGTTCTGTCAACAAGGTCTCCAATGACCAAGGAGATCAGTCTGCGAAAGCCGGTGGTGAGAATACAGAACCAAGACTAAAGACGACGGTGATAGTGTACCCCAGGGCGAACATAAATTGGTGCAACCAGAGCAAGGGACCGAAGACAGCAGGGACAGTGCTGCATCCGGTGAAAAATAAAGGGCTCCAGCATTCCAGACTGAAGACGACAGTGACCAGACCAAAGACACATCACCCAAGACTAAATACGACGGTGACACTGTACCCCAGGGCGAACATATATTGGTGCGACCAGAGCAAGAGACCGTAGACAGCAGGGACAGTGCTGCATCCGGTGAGAAAGAAAGGACTACAGCATTCCAGACTGAAGACGACAGTGACCAGAACAAAGACAATGGGGACAATGCTGAAGATATTGTGGTGTCACCAGTTGAAAGAGGGAGGAGGAGACAAGTTCCTAGTGTCAGCATCACTATTGCTGTGAGTTTTGAAGACCACAGAACCATGAAATCTGAAACTTGAGTTGAAGTGTACAAAACTGTCAAAGAAGAATAGTAAGTTTCTTTGGAGTTCCCTGAGAGTTGTTTTAATTGAGTAACTTCTATTTCCAGTTTCTTCTCTTATTGCAACCTGCACTTAACCTGAGAGTTGTTCTAAATGAGTAACTGACTTATTCGTATTATGTTTTTAATTGGCAAAGCAGTGATGTTCCGGTGTTGAATGTGGGCGGGACTTCCTTGACAGGCGCTGATCTGGTCACGTTCTTGGATGGAGTTGAAGGTAACTCTGCCCCAAGCATTGTCAATGCATTCATCCATTGCGTGAAGTGTGATGATAAGAATCGAGGGTACGACAGCAAAAGACTCATTTTCCCAGCACAAGTCCTGGTAAGTTTTCTGCAAGAAACATACTGGCTGTCAAAGCATTTTAGAGTATGATGATAATAGCAAAATATTTTGGAGTGCAGACCACTAAAGGTTCACTAAAGTTTCCAATTGAGAAAGAGCTTGGCAGAAAGGCAAAAAGGATGAAGTGGGATAAGCAGAGAATGCTATTTTTCCCTGTCCTTAAACAGAATGAATGGTTTGTGTATTTTGTTGATCTTGATGCAAACCAAATGTTTGTCTTGCATTCCAACGATTGTTTGGAATCATCAATAAATTTGCAGAAAGCTGGTCAGACATTCTTGAAAAAATTGAACAGCCTTTGCGGAATGCAACTACATATCGCCATTAAAAAAAGACACAAGGGTAATTGCAACTGCAAACACAGTGGCCTAGGATGTATGCTTGCCCTTGAGCGATATAATGGAATAAAGATGCCAGTTTATTACCCTATTTATATTGATGTGAAGTGCATATTACCCTATTTATATCTTATTATTTCAATTTGCAGACTAGGGATCAATACAAAGCTGAGAAACTAGCGTACCTTATTTTCCATGAGCAAAATACTGCAGACGTGCCTGCAGATATTCAAAACCTACGGCCACAGAAGAAAACAAAAGAAATGAAGGGGTCGAACTGATGTGAGAATGGGGCTTTTTTTACAACATGAACGGTGACTACTGAATGTTGACGATAATCTTTTGCTGGAAATTGTTCACAGCCTGTGCGCTGTTATTTGCTATTCATGAACTCATGTCTTGTAGTGCTCAAAACTATGGCACCTTACTATGAATTGTATGATAAACAAACTAGCATGGATTAGTTTTGCTTGTTTGCTAAGCCGAGTTTGCACACGTGCCTTCGTAGTGCTCTGGTTTTTTCTTATCTGATAATGACACACTTCATTTTAGATCACGGGGCCAACACACTTCATTTTAAATCACGAGACTGGGCGGGCATCTGGGCTTGTGTCCTGTTTAGTACATAGATTCAAACTTAGTAGGAACATATATTGAAAAGTCACAGATTCATACTTAGTAGTCACATGTTGATATTTCGTAGGAACAGATTTGGAAAAGTCAAAGATTCATACTTCGTAGGAAGATATAGGGTTTGGTCAACTGCCAATTGAAAAGTCACAGATTCATACTTAGTAGGAACATATACTGAAAAGTCACATGTTGATATTTCGTAGGAACAAATTTGAAAAAGTCACAGATTCGTAATTCGTAGGAACATATAGAGTTTGGTCAACTGCCAATTGAAAAGTCACAGATTCATACTCAGTAAGAACATATACTGAAAAATCACATGTTGATATTTCGTAGAAACAGATTTGGAAAAGTCACAGGTTCGTACTTCGTAGAAACATATAGGGTTTGGTCAACTGCCAATTGAAAAGTCACAGATTCAAACTTTGTAGGAACATATACTGAAAAGTCACATGTTGATATTTCGTAGGAACAGATTTCAAAAAGTCACATATTCGTACTTCGTAGGAAGATATAGGGTTTGGTCAACTGCCAATTGAAAAGTCACAGATTCATACTCAGTAGGAACATATACTGAAAAGTCACATGTTGATATTTCGTAGGAACAGATTTGAAAAAGTCACAGATTCGTACTTCGTAGGAACATATAGGGTTTGGTCAACTGCCAATTGAAAAGTCACAGATTCATACTCGGTAGGAACATATACTGAAAGGTCACATGTTGATATTTCGTAGGAATAGATTTGGAAAAGTCACAGATTCGTACTTCGTAGGAACATATAGGGTTTGGTCAACTGCCAATTGAAAAGTCACAGATTCATACTCAGTAGGAACATATATTGAAAAGTCACATGTTGATATTTCATAGGAACAGATTTGGAAAAGTCACAGATTCATACTTCGTTGGAACATATAAGATTTGGTCAACTTTCTTTGTTGGCAAAGTGAAAGCCAGAGTCCTAGTCACTTCATGAGTGGAATTCAATTGGCTTTTCAGCTGCGCAGGCAACTAGAGTTGCCGAACAAGCCCGTAAACACAAGGATGGTAACATTAGTTAGGGGCGTGATTGGTTATCGTTCCAGGCTGCTTTTGGAAAGCCTGGCTGCGGGTGGCCTGCACCGCAAGAGCCTGGCTCCGGAGATACGAATTCCAGTTTCGTTTCTCTAGAGTTAGGTTGTGGCTGTTTTTTTGCATCAAGTGAGTCAGGCCCATCTTATTCAAACACTCAACCAATCAACCGTGGTTGCATCCCGAGAGCTTGACTAAGCATGAGTACACTCAACCAATCAATCAGTGGGTAGAATCAAAAAAATCAATTAGTGGGTGCAGTGGTGCGGTTCACGGGCTCGCCAGCTTGGAAGACCACGCCGCTCTCTCCTCTCTTACCTCCTCACGCCTCGTCACGGCCGGCAACCAACGGCAGCGTAGAGGATAGAACTGTCTTTCTACACCCGCCGCCCCGTGGCATAGACCACCATGGAACTCCCATCTACCCGCCTGCGCTATCCCCTGCGCTCGACCTCGACTCCGCCGTCTCTCCGTGGAGTGGGGAGAGTGGAGGGTAGAACTGTCTTTCTACACCCGCCGCCTGCGCTGTGCAGCCAGCTTCCCGTACTTCTCCTAGCTGCCTAGCTGAATCACGACGTCCGATGCAGCTGTCAAATCGCCGTTGTTACTACTTCGCGGGAGCAATATATTTACCGCTCGCCGGAGTAAATGGAGACTCGGCAAAAGAAGCGGCAGGCTCAGCAGAGCCGGGTAAAATCCGTTCCGCAGCAGCAGCAATCCAAGGTTCGTTTCAATTTTTCCGAGTATCCATGCTTGCCGCTGCCGCCTAGGTTAGCGCCGCCGCCCACTGGGGCAGTTGCGAAGCTAGAGCTCAAGATTTTCTAGCTTTGTGGGTGCATGCTTAGGTGCTAGCCGCCGCCTAGGTTAGCGCCACCGCCCACCGGGCAGCGGCGAAGCTAGAGCTCAAGATTTTCTAGCTTTGTGGGTGCATGCTTAGGTGCTAAAGGTTTGGTTACTCCATCGACATGGATCCCGATTTGGATGTGCAATATCGCCGTATCATTTTTGTAATTCATGCAGGTGAAGCTGAAGCAAACGAGCTCATCCTGTTCTTCCAGTTTCCCCTCTCAGCTGAGGAAGATGGCGGTTTGTTCCTTTTTTTCAACTTAATATTTTGGCCATTGACCATATGCATTGCCTGACTCTGGTTTTGATGTACAGAGGCATAGCAAGGTGCACCATAGATGGACTAAACTGGAAGATGACTTTTTGGTGGATTTAACTAAAGCTTCAGAAGCGGCTGAACTGCGTCGTGATCGCTCCTTTTGTACAGAAGCTGCGAAGAAACTGAAGGAACGTTTTGGAGGTACTCCCAACTACGTTCCATTGACTACTCAGAAAGTTCGGGACAAAATGAGGCTATGTGCAAATTCGGACTGATCCTAAGAAACAGGTAATTGCTCCACTCATGCTCGTTCTTTGCCCCACAACTGCTCGTTTTTTGTTTGTTAACTTGAGCTGACATTTTGCATGCCAGCGTACATCCTCGGGAGTTCTCTATTCTCGGTTTGCTTCGGAATTCCAGAGTTCAGATTCAGTTGGTGCAAAGAAAGATGAATTCCCAGGTATCTTAGACGCAAAAGGTTCTGAGGAGTATTTGGAGAAGCAGGGGTGCGATAGCCGTGACTTGTACAAGTTTTCAAAGCTACTAGAGGAAGATAGAGTTCTGTGTCTCTTTAATCTAAAGAAGACCTATGATGGAAAGATAGAATTCCTCAAGGGCGTTCAGGTAATTATCACAGCTCAGACTTGGAAATTAAAATGTTTTTCTTGATTATGTTGATCAATAATAATTGTGATTGAATTTAAAACATTGTGCCTACATTGATCAATAATAACTGTTGTGTTAAATAGCACCGTCCTAGTTTTTATCCTCATGAAAGGTTAATAACGTCATTGCTTAATTTAAAATACTTTGCCTGACATTGATCAATAATAAGTCTAAAAATAACTGTCTTATTAAATAGATACTCATTCAATTTTTCCTATTCTATATATCTAAACTTTTTCTCATCTTTGTAGGAAGGGAAAGAGGCGGCATCTAAACATAAACTCTATTTGAATGACATATCTCCTGCTGGTTCAGCTTCCTCCTAATGGTATGTATTGCGATCTTTTTTCTGTTGTCATATTATCCTTCTTTTCAATATCTAAGCTGTTTAGAAAGCACATTATTTATGGAGCCTGTAATTTCCCTTGATGAATATCTTCCCATCTTTGTAGGCAACCAAACTGACGGAGGCACATACACCTGGCCGTCCTGATGTTGTGATGTTTATGACTGCTGGTGGTGTATCACATCTAGGATTCCCCTGAACTGATATTGGTGTAGTTGGTAATTGTGATTTTCCTGTTGGGTTGTGTGTTGGTCGGAAGTGATGAACTTGTTTGTGATTATCCTTTTTGTGTTGCATGTTGGTCGGAAGTGAGGAACTTGGTTTGTAGTGTTGTCCTGTTGCGTTGCATGTGACTGTTGGATCCTGTTTTGTTCTTGTTGAGTATTTGACTTGTATATGTTGTTCCGGTCTTCTATTGACATGTGACTTTCATTTTATGTTTCTGTCTAGCCAGCACACTAGGGCCACTCAACCAATTTAAGCAACGGGCCGAGTTCCTATGAATATGTGACTTTTCATAATATGTTTCAACTAAGTACGAAAATGTGACTTTTAATAATATGTTCCTACTACGTATGAATCCGTGGCTTTTTACAATATGTCAACCATGTATTCATCTGTGACTTTTCATAATATGTTCCTACTACGTATGAATCTGTGACTGTTAAAAATATGTTACTTGCACAAGATATTTGAAGATATTCATCTGAAAAAAATAAAAGAACATATTATAAACAGTCAAATATGCTGGCTTTTATTTTGTTTATATTATTTTTATCCACGCGAACACTTTAGCTTGGTTGGTGAGTTTGATTCCCTCCAGCTGCTTTCTTTTGCCTAATCACTTTCTTATTTTACGATGTGATAGTACTGAATTGAATTTATTGCTTGGGCCTGTCCTTGCTGAGCACATGGTACAGTGGTCGTTTGGAGCACAAATTCACAGCCCACGACTAAGCAACCGTCTCATGATCAGAAGTTCAGAACAGAAGGGAGTGATTTGGCAAGAGTGGATTGGCTGAGAAAAGGGAAAGAATGACATGATGATGACTATTGATTGGCGGTGAAATGAAGTTGAGCCCCACATCCTTATTAGCACTATGTAAGAAAGTGTCAAAGAAGGCATTTTCATCAGAAACGGGTCTGTGATGAAACATTGGATACTCGGATTCACCAGACGAGTCTCCAATATCTTTGATCCAGCCAGCAGTGTCACTGGTGTATGTATATTGGAGACTCATTTTAACAAAACAAGTCCGCAATAAAGCGTCAAACATCGGAAGGCTCACCTCGGTCCTCGGGCCTCTCCTCCCTCCTCATTGTGGTGACAGAAAGCATCTGTATTGTTGGAACATCCGCGGCGATGGTGAACGCGTTCACGTGGAGGGACTGCTCCTCACTGCCACTATCGTGACACTTTTCTTAAGAGGATGCTCTGGATATCCTTGGCACGCTCCAATGCCTGCATTACCTAAGATTTTATCACCATTCCTTTGCAGAAGGTACTCTGGATGTTTAGAAGTCTCATGGTTCTTGAGATTGAATATGATATTCTTACAAGGATTCATTTTGTTTCTGGAATAAGCTCGAAAAGATGACTTGGTCTTTCACCCACATGGGGTCACTTTCTAGAATCAGGAACCTTCGGAGTTCATACACAACATCTTATATTTACTAATTGGAGGCTCCTTTTGAGGCCTCCATGTTAATCGGATGAAAATCCTAGAAATTCTCAAAAAAGCAAAACATCTAACCATTGAATTAGACTCTAAATAAATCTTAGTCATTGGATCTAACATGTTTGAAATTACCCACTTCTGCCATTGTAAAAACATTGTTCCAAAAACTCACCTCTAACCTTCGTTGTTTCTAATTAACTATGGCAATACATCCACGTATAGATGGATAAAATATATAGTAGCAACTCCAATCATCCTCTCTATCTCCAGAGGAGAGCCCGGCCGACGGCAGCGCATAATATGTACGCGGCGGACAATGGAGCCCTGATGACGAAGGTAACAAAACGAGATGAGCAAGGCTGAATTCCAGCTTGAGATCGAGTCATAATATAATCCTGAGACCAGGCCATGCAGGTGCAAGCATGCATGACGAAGTTCTCCCGTCTCTCAATCCCGGACATCGAGTCACAATCCTGTGATTAACGTGCAGCTCGATCGCCCAGAGCCTTTGAGATGGTGACCGTGAAAAAGTTAGTTAATCCACCTGGCGAGTTCCACCCGGAAGAGAAGCAGCGTGTGCTTGCCCATATAACCCGCATCAGCACAACACGATGAGGTGGGCGGTCAAGCGTCCCAGCGGCGGCCAACGACGCCGGTGCGCAAGCAAAATCACTCTTGCTCTCTGCCAGGATGATTAGATCGAAACCCCAGCAAAACTAATGTAAGACCCTGTTTGGATCCACCTCCTAAATTTTAGTTGACTAAACTTTAGCTATTTTTTCTCCAAACATGATCTTCTAAACTTTAGTCGAGCCACCTCCTAAACTTTAGACCACTAGTCACCTCAACCTTGCTAAACTCTCCTAAACTTTGAATAAAGGCAAATAAAGTCAAAAATGTCTCTCACCACATGTTAGGGATAAAAAAAGTAAAGGTAGAGAAACATTTATTGAGGGTTAGATATGTCTCATTCTTTATTAGTCATGGACTTTAGTCATGGATCCAAACATGCATCTCCTAAACTTTAGTTGGCTAAACTTTAGGTGACTAAACTTTAGTTGGCTAAACTTTAGCCAACTAGAGGATCCAAACACCCCTAAGTTCATTATGGTTTATTAATAAGGTATAGCCTCGCTGTCTCTCTCTCGAAGTCATCTTTTTCTGTTGATTCTTACCTTCTGATTTTAGCAGGCATCAACCTAGCATACATTGGCATGCATCCTATGAATGAAATATTTTGTACGTATATTGTGACATGTTTTTAGTAATAGATGCTAAATTGAAGGGTAGAGATCTGATGGAAACCCTAACATAAACATAGCAAAGATTTTTTAATCTGAACTGATTAATGTTAAAGAAAACAGTAATCACGGGAGAGCTGTTCTGCATTAAATTTCTTACACATGACACATAAAAATACAATAATCAGATTGAACATTGTCAGTTAAATATGTCAAATGTAAACATGTAGAAGCCACAATTAAAATTTAGGAAGTCCTTATTATTGCTTATTGCAACGAACCATATGTGAAGAACTATAGCATGAAAGAACACGTAAATCTCTCTTGCATCCTTGGCATTATGAGATACGTTCCGAGAAAGTGCTGCCTATGTTTTATGTTTGGCCAATCATGTTCATCAATGAAGTCATACACCACAAATATGTTACATTTATTAAAAAAGATCTGGACTACTTAAGTTGATGGGATGTTTCGGTTTAGTAGGAATCTTTGACTCCCTCCTCTCAACATACATAGGTGGTATCACTGTCATGTATAACATGATATTTAGTTTTTATTGTGATTCAACTACATATGTAGGGGGTAATACAAGAGATTAAGCAAGGTAACAAGCAAACTTGATAACAGAAGGTTTAATGCGCGGCATGAAATGGTCAGGAAAACATTGTCTCTGACGTGTGTACTAGCAGATCGTGGCACATGGAGTTCACCTTTGTCTAAATCTTGCTACCTTGGACAGGATGCATATATCTTCAAATTTTCATGATTTAAAGGCTCTCTCTCTGTCTCTCTCTCTCTCTCTCTCTCTCTCTCAATGTGTGATACAATGGAAAGTCAATCCAAAAACTGAAAAGAATAAACTTATGATCCATATCTCACTTATTTTTTAACTGTATTCTCTCTGTTTTTTAGCAAATGCGGACATTATTATTTGTTGCTTACCAGCAGTCCATCAAAATGGGAAATCAAAATTCAGATTATTTCTAATATTAAGAACGCATGTCTAAATAGAGAACGGAGTAATTGTGCATGTCTAAATAGAGAACGGCATCATTTTCTATTTATATCGTATCATTGTTTCCAAAAAGTATTAGTTTTCTCCTGCTAAATAGTAAATCAGAGGAAAATAAAATATTACCCACCACTTTAATTATGAAAAATTAAACCAAAATACCCCTATATGCACTATTTTAAGTTGATATATATAGGCGGTGTTATGTTGAACATATAATTTAATTTTTTTTGTGTGATTCACTTACATTCATGTCGGGTAATACAAGAGATTAAGCAATTGAGCTAACAAGCAAACCTAATAACAGGCTTAACGCACAACATGAAAAAGGACAGCAACAGTTTGTCTGCAAGGTGTGTTGGAGCAGATGGTGGCGCATGCTGGTCAGGTTTGTTTAAATCTTGCTACCTAGGACAACATGCATATACATCTTCAAATTTTGATGATTTAAAGGTACTCTCTCTCTCTCTCTCTCTCTCTCTCTCTCTCTCTGTGTGTGTGTGTGTGTGTGTGTGTGTGTGTGTGTGTGTGTGTGAGATACAATGGCAACTCAATACATATATGAAAAGAAAAAGTGCATGATCCATATCTCTCTTATTATTTTAACTGCATTTCTATTTTTAGTAAATACGAATATTATTATTTGTTGCTTACTATCAGTTACCATCAAAATAGGAAATTAAAGTAAAATCTCAGATTCTGTAAACTTAATATTAAGAATGCAGAAATTGAGCACGTCTAAATAGAGAACAGCAGCATTTTTTATTTATATTGCATCTTTGCATCCCAAACGTATTAGTTTTCTCTTTCCAAATAGTAACTCAGATGACAAATAAACACTACTTTTATTATGAAAAATTAAACCAAAATACCCCTATATGTGCTTTATAAATACAAACAAAGACTAGATAAGAATATATATTTATATTATTCACCATTGCCACTATAAGTTTATGGATAAATAATTTTTACCATATATATATATATATATATATATATATATATATATATATATATATATATATATATATATATATATATATATATATATATATATATATATATTAAATATATGAAACAACACACTAATAGTTTTCACAGGAGCAAGATGGAAGATATTAGAAATGATCTCACTCTACGAGGCAGACAATCATATCGCATTACTCCAATAGATGACTTAGAAGTAACGCAAGATAAATAATAACAATAAATATAAAATGAATTTACAGTGCAACTTGAACAACAAAAAACTCTAGCCCGTGCATGTGCATGGGTTGATGGACTAGTAAGTTGAATCAGGGAACATGTGACACCAGTGGTTTGCAAAATTTGAAGGATGAAATTGCTGCGAACCGGAACCATGGTAATTTCGAGCTCAATCCTGTGGAGAATAGCCAGGGATCAGAAGAAAGTAGTGCTTCTCATTAATGTCGTGTTACAACTGCTTATGAACTTTTACTGTTGCTTTTGCTGGTATTAAAACTGAATAAAGATGCAGAATGGGGGAAATCTTGTTCCTATTTCGTGCTTTAATTACTATACTGACTAGTGATTTGGTGACTAGGAATGAGGGAGAGGTGAGAGCTAGAGTTTGAGGAAGATAGGAGAATTCAAAAAGCACCAGCACCCTCTCTCACGGGATAGGATATGGTATATATTGGAGAGGGTCCAAAAAGAGCCGTAGCTAGGGTTAGGTCACGAAGTGACGGAACTTCCGTCACCCCTCGAATTAGGGTTTAGCAACATCAGCTCGGACGTTCTGCTGGAACGGAACTTCCATGAGGAAATCTCTAGACTTCCGTCAATCCCACGGAACGTCCGTTGGGTCCAAGTGGCTTGCTACACTCGTCAGGTCGGAACTTCCATTGGAAAAGGAACTTCCAACAAATGTTCCTCGGAGTTGCGGAACTTCCGTTCCTTCTAAGGGTGTGTTTGGTTGGGCTGTGGCTGTGGCAAAAGCTGTTGTGGGCTGTGAGCTGTGAAAAAAGCATCTGTGTGTTATGAGCTGTGAAAAAGCTGAAAGCCGTTTGGTAAAACAGTTTTGGCTTTTCGAAATTTACTAGCAGACCCTACTTATCATCATATATACCATCATATATACGTACATATATACATACAAATATATGTATAATACATTTTATATTTAATTATTTATTTATATCATATATATAATATAACATATATACATGTATATAAATAAATAGATAAATATATATATATATACACACATATACATATGAATAAAAAAATATTTATACATAATATTTATTTATTTACAAGTATCTTATACATGTAAACATATATATATATAAGATATATATAAATAAATAAGTAAACACACAATATTTATATAAGATATATGTATATAAATAAATAAAAGTCATATAACATATATATCATATGTATATATACATATGTAGGTAATTTTTTCAAACTTGTGAAAGCCAAAGCCGAAAAAGCACCTCCACACCGCTTTCGAAAATGAACTAGCAAAAAGCTGCTTTTGGCTTTGGCTTTTATTGGCAGCCAACCCCTTTGGTTGGGCTACACGCTTTTGGAAAAGCCAAAGCCGAGAAAAGCCCAACCAAACACACCCTAAGTGATCTAGGAAAATTGTCTTTTGGATTTGGCTCTTTTGGCAATTTCAGTTTCTATGCTTATTTATGGGTTTCTTGAGCACATATTTACTCGTATGTAAGATCGTTTCACCCCTCTTGATAGTTTGGCATGTCTAGACTCGAAAAGCTATAAATCTTTCACACTTGCTTTTCAGTCCACGCTTCATCTTTTTGTATGAGGGGTTAACATTGTCATAACATGGGTAATTACACTTTGATATCCTGCACATTATCTCAGTAGCACATTAGACATTTTAATTCTTTATTATTTATTACCAAAACCCACTAGGGAGGCCTATTTGCATCTTCAGCACCTTTCATGGACAGGGTCATACCTCATGTCTTCGGGTTACAATATAGAGGTTGTGTCACAACAATTTGACGATCCATTTTTTCCATCGTGGTGCTCGTTCTTCACGCGGATATGGGTATCACTCAAATGGTTTGTATCCATGCAACAAAGTCTCTTTGATCGTACACGTTTCCCCATCGTGGTACTCGTCACATGCCTTCAAGTGGAAATGTGAAAAGAATTGTTTTCACCTCTACAGGTCTTGTGGTGAAGTGCTAGATTCCCAAGAGCCTTCTTTCTAACACCAGCACCGAGCCTTCGACCTTTCCTTCTCTTTTTGTGTAGGCAGCAGGTGGAGGCTTGGAGAACAAGTGGTTGATGGACTCCCGGTTTTCGCATCACATGACTAGAGATCACAAATGGTTCTCCAGCCTCACTCCCTTGAAGCGCCACGAGATTGTGACCTCCGAGGATGACAAAAGCGGAAGAGTGAGGCTAGGGGAATGATAAAGGTAAATGAAAACTTCACTCTCAAAGATGTGGTCTTGGTTGTGCATCTCAAGTACAATCTCTTGTCAGTTTCTCAATTGCTTGACGATGGTTTGGAAGTATTCTTTAAGAGAAATGCTTGTTGTGTTCTCGATTCAGAAGGTTTTTCGAGCTGATTTCTCCATTTCTCATAGTTCTCACATGTGTTTAATTGCCCAACCTTCCGTTGAGATTTGGACATGGCATAGGAGGCTAGGTCACATGAGCTTTGACTTGCTTTGTTCTGCAGTTGACCATGTCAGTGCCACGAGAGAAGCTCGAGATTGAGATGTCGTAGGAATCAGAATCCAACCGGTCGGCGAGCAGCTTCCATTTGTCTAATCTCTGTAAATTCGTTGGTTGGAACAGAGTTCTCTAAAACACCCAAGTTCAGATATCTTCTTTCTGAAAGACCAAGAATGACATATACTGAAATTGATTTCTTTTGAACTTTGTTAGTAGCTTCTAGCACTGAACGTAGACCATCAACTCCAACGAACAATGCTCTGTGTAACTAGTTGCAGTTCTGAAAGTAGGACAGTCAACAACGTTCGGAGCTTGTTATAGTGTAACCTGGTGCAGATAGTGAGATACACTGATTTTCATTTTACAACACTGGAATGAGACTCAATTTAACATTCTGTGCATCGAAATTGCTTTACAAACCTTGCTTGAAACTGATGTGCACTGATATGTTGAACAGAACCTAGCATGAGCTTCTGCATTGTGCACTGAAGTTACAAATTGTTTCTCAACGGAATGTAAGTGACCTTTTTTACATCAAGATAATTGAGTGTGAGAATCTTGATCTGTTCCTCTCTTTTCCGCATTTTTTTTGGCTTTTCATGTTCCTTTTTGTTTGTTTGTCCTTTTGCTTCGGTTCTTTAGAAATTTCATCAAATAATAATAAAGAGTAAATTTTAGAAATCTATAATTATTTTGACAACCGTTGTAGAAAACTAGTACTTCTTATGTTCCTTTTATAAGCATTCCTCCTACAAGTGTACGAATGCTTATAAAAAGGAATGGAGGGAGTACAACTTTTCGATGACAATTACATAAACCTACAATTATTTTAACTTTTTTGCACAAAACTACAACTTCTTCGTCATGGATCCACCTGTCATCCTCTGCAATATGGATTAGTTGGGACTCACATGTCCACTGGTTTTGTGAGAAAACTGTAGATTCTTGAAAATAGATGTAGTTTTCCGCAACATGCCCTATAATTTGTAGTTTTCTTCCACATATGTCAAAATCAGCTCAGTTTTGCAATTGTCCCTTTGCAAAATCTGTATTGTTTTTAATAAATACAAAATGAAACTAAAAATATTATATTGGAATTGCTTTAAACAGGATTTCAGTTACTTGAAATCTGAATAACATGATTCTAAAATCTGAATAAAAATTAAACAATATTTTGACAGCATTACATTTGAATTTTGACGGACTTGTATCAACAACAAACAACAATCAAACATATCCTTGGAGACATGATATTTAGGAAGTCTTAATAGCACATAATCATCACATATCTAGCATCATACATGTCCAGCAAAATAAACAACATCTCCCCAACAAAGGTAGCATTACAAGTTCAAAAAAAAAAGTCCAAAGTAGTAGTCCATCATTACATCTGAAATTGATTTATTACAATTAGAGACTAAGCAGTGCAGCAAATCTTCCTCCTGTTCCCCTTCCCCTACCCCTTCCACTGAAATTGATTTATTACAATTAGAGACTAAGCAGTGCAGCAAATCTTCCTCTTGTTCCCCTTCCCCTACCCCTTCCACTTCCCCTTCCAGTAGGTTGTCTTCCACCACCCATTTCACTTGCACCTGCAGTTTCATTTGTAGCCTCACTTGCACCTTCAGTTTGACTTGCACTAGGTAAGAAAGAAAGAAATCTTTAGAAACAAGAAAAAAAAATCAGCAAGCAAGGTTTATTGAAATTCAAATCTGCCATATACCTGGATGTAGGTAATGGTATATGGTCATTTTCTGGTGATGATACATGCTTCCTTTGACAAGCTATAGGGCCTCCTTGGCAATATTTTGTTGTGTGGCCCAGTTGATCACAATCAGTGCATCGTCTTTTCTTCGTGTTGCCAATCTCATCTGAAGCTTTGACCCTACATACTCTAGGCCTCCAAGTTTTCTCCTCAATTTAGGTTTCTTCAATTTATAGCCAAGATCAACACGTGTCCACTATTCTTGAAAAGTCATTGGTTTGAAAGTATGTTCATAAGTCTTCTTGAACCTCTCAACAAAGAACTAGTCATGGACAAAGTCTTCCAATTTACTTGAGAACTGACCTTGGCAATAGTTGCTAAAGCATGAATACATGGCTTTCCACATACTTGCCAAGCCCTACAACTACAAGTCATTTCTTCTAAATTGATTGCATGCTTAACAGTGGCCACAGTTACTTCTGCAGTGCGATTGCCACACATTAGCACTTCATGGCCCTTGATATTCTTGCTTCGAGCATTGAGAGAATAAGATTTTTTGCCTCAAGGTAAACTTGGTTATGATCATTTGTCTTACTAGATGATACCCCGCAGCTGCCGCAGCACATTATATAATATGAAGAAAAAATATTTCACAAACATCCAGAAAAAAAAGTAAATAGAAACGAAAAAGACATAGGAACAAAATGTGGAGTAGTAATGGAGGTATTTGAATGCAGTAGTTTCTCTACCTTAATTTATGGTGACCGAATAACATAAAGTGACATGAGGATATTGATGCATGGATGGATAGATGGGAGTCGGAGGTGATAATCGGGAGTGCTAACTTTCTAGATGACATGTTAGAGATTTGAAAAGTTCAAAAATAGCTCTTAATCGTCAACATTCAATCTTTATCTAATTGTTAAAATTATTTGAGATGATGTGGTGCAACATGGAGCTAGAGAAGTAACATTGAATGACTCTTAATGGGTTGGAGATGATGTGGCGCAACGTGGAGCTGGAGAAATAGTATTGAATGATTCTTAGTGGGTTGCATCTTTTATATATTAGTAGATTTGATCAAGCATTTGCACAGTATGCATATCTTTGGTTTTTGACACCCAACTATTGAAACTTTCAAATAGATTATTGTTGATATAGTCTACCTTGCATTCTTTTGAGAATTTGCTTCTACTCCATATGTGTTGATGGTTATCATCCAACCATTCCAAAGCATCTGGACTCTTCTCCTCTATCTTCCCCATGTGGTAGTTGTACTTGTCAATTGTGAAGCTCTTAGTTGCTGCCCACATGTTCTGAGAAAACAACGGTCCTTCGTAAAGCTTCTTCATGTTCTTCCACAAGTGTCTCACGCATTCTCTATGTTCTACTCCTGGAAAGACAGCATGTACAACCACTTCTGGCCCTTTTGTTGCATGAAAAAGTAGTATTATGAGTGAATCAAATATGGATTTAGTAAAAGAAATACAGAAAAAGTGATCATGTTACTTTACCTGCATCTATGCTGATAACCAATCCTATATGATGACCTATAGCTTCCTTTAATTTCTGAATGAACCAACCAAACTTAGATTCTGCCTGTATTACTCCATCTGCAACTCGAAATAGCCAATTATGGCCATAAACGGCAACAGCAGCCGACAATTCACCCCTTGACCTTCCTGTCAAGTGTGTGGCATCTATAACTATATATGGTCTGCAACCATGTAAGAAACCATCAATCCATGGTTTTGGAGCAACAAAGAATCTCTTGAAGCATATCTCCCCATTATGCTCTTCTGTGTCATATTGCACCCACAAGCCACGTATGCATGTAAGGAGCTCAGCTTTATATGTAGGCAATATTTCATAGTCGTCATCCACTTTCCATATATGATATTAAGAGCTTTCTCTTTGCCTCTAAATACCCGACCATATGGTATATTTGTCTTGTACTTCTTCTTCAGCTCCTCTCGTAGCTCTTTTGGACCCATGTAAGGTCTCTCCTTTAAAAACTCCACCGCTCTAGTAGCAACCCATAAATTTGTGGCCATTGTGTCACCACACTTATTGACTGAACCACAAGTGTGCTTTGGCTCATTTATCTTCACCTGAAAAAAATATATAAACCAAATATATTAGTAAATTTCAGTATATATGAAGCAATGTATAAGCATATAATCATGTTTTACCTTGCATCCAACATACTTTTTCTTCCTCTTATAGGCATAAAATTTCCACATGCACCCCTGATCTGCTCTCTTGCACACAGCTAAGAATTTCTCCTTATCTATTCTTCTGGGTCGAAAAGCATGATCATTCGGTACAGCATGTTGTGTGACTGCATCCTTGCATTATTGTACATCCGGAAACACGCCCACTTCAATATATGGATCATCAACATCATAAGAGAATGGAGGGACTTCCTCATCATCCTCGTCTTCTATTTCAACATTAGGATCATAATGAATATCAAAGTGAGATGGAACAGCCAAATCAGTATCATAGTTGCTATCACTCAATGCCACAAGTGAATCAGTGTCGGGGTACATGCCCTCCTCATTAACACCGATTGGGTCCTCATCATGGGTTTTCCCTTTTCGTGTTTTTGCCATTTTTGGTGGATGTGACTCTCTCTCTCTTTGGTGGGGCTGAATCTCTCAACTCTCTCTTTGGTGGACCTGACTCTCTCAACTCTCTCTTTGGTGGGGCTAACTCTCTCGACTCTTTCTCTAGTTGTAGGGTGCAATTTTCTCTAGTTGTTCATCACTTTCTATAGGGACACACGCATCTTCACTACCTTCAGATGAACGCCACAAAGTGATATATTGATTAGACCCCCAAACATAATCCTCGGTTATATGATTAATTAATTGTATCAACCCATATTTATTTGCATCAACAATAATTTGTGATATAGTTTTTCTTCTGCAATATGTTTTAGGCCCCCAGCTGAAAGGATAAAATATTGTAACACCCCGAAATTTGAAATCCGAAATCACATTCAAAATTCACGCTAAATTAATTTTTTAGATTTATTTTATGCTTCACAAATTTTTGAAAACAAAACATGACGAACTAATTTAATGGAGAGGAAATTTGACTTTTTATGAATAATAAAATTTACCTTGAGAAGTGATTGCTTCTTTTAAATTTCTTCTAATTTGGTTGTGACTGTTGCTCGAAATTTAAACTCCAAAATTCCTTCAAATTCAACCCAAAATTCAAATACCAAAATTCGAGGAAAAAGAAAAGCCTTTTTCCTTTTCTGGGCCAAAATTTCCTCACTTCCTCCTTCCTAGCCCAAACCAACTAGTCATAATTTTTCTCTCTCCCCTCTCCCCATGCTTGGTCTGTGGTGCACCAGGGCACGGCACGAGAGGAGGGCGCAGCCCGTGCGCGCGGCCAGCCCCACGCACGCACGCCGTCGACCGCCCCCGATAGTCTCCTACCTCGCGCAACGACACGCGCGACTAGACAAGGATGTCGTCTACTTCCTCTCTGTTCCGCCTGCGCCGCTTCCGACGAACGTGCCTCCCGGGCAAGGCAACCTCCACCAAGCCTTGCCATACCGGACCCCTCTTCATTGCTCGCTCCCGGAGGACCGTAAGAATAGAGCACAATTGGAGTCGAGCTCTTGTCACCGACGATGCTTCTGTGCTCTTCCCTCTACTCCACGCCTATAAAAGGGATGTGCCTCGCTCTCCTCTCTCTCCCACCGAGCTGCCCACAATCCGAGATTTCCCCATTTTCTCTCGAGCTCCATGGCCATGGTCGTTTCTCCAAAATACTCTACATCCGAGCCACCTCCCATCGTCCTTCCAATCCGGACGGATGCGCGTCGACCTCCTCCACCCATTCCCCCTCTCCCCGGCCACCCTCCCGATCTCCCCAGGCGCGACCCCTAGCTCCGGATGCCTCCTATGGCGTCCGAGCCCAAGGTGGAAGACGGCCCCAACGTGAGAAACCCATTTTGCATTTAGGCCCTCCGCTTCCACGTAATATTGCCTCTCAACCCCCGGTGCACCACAGACCAAGCCCACCACCCTAGTCCACGGACCCGTGGACCTGGTCCACAATTTTTCAAAATAAAAATAATTTCAAAAAATCCTAGAAAATCCCAAGAAATGCATTTTTTATATTTAAGCCCTTGACTTTCTTCGTATTATGGTTTGGTCCCTAGATTTTTGCAGAAAGACCCTCGAATTTTCTAGAAATTATCTTTTAGGTCTCTAACATTTTACAAAAGGTCCCTCCAAACTTTTATGTAATTACAAATAGGTCCCTATGACCTTAAAAGTACTTATAGAAAGGTCCTTGAAACTTCCGGACTCATATCTTTTGATCCGGAACTCCATTTCGTGCGATTCTTGCACTCACGCGATCGTCCTAACATGAGGAATCTTTTGCCAGCCACCATGATCTCATCCCATCATAATCTCCCCCCCCCCCCTTAATCTCGCATCTCCACCGTCCGAACTTCGTATCCACCGATTCTTCCACCGATGAACTTCTAAGTTCGGCATATCCAAACCCAACCCCCATAACCCGAACTCGCCCTCCTAAACTCCAATCAATCCATGCCTCCCACCGGTATACACTAAACCTTCCGGTCTAAATGGAGTTTTAATTGGAGCTTGATTGTTTTCTTATTTATTTTATTTTCTTTTCGTACTAGCTTCACGTATTATAGAGACGGAGAATCGGAAGGAGCCCCGAGCTGGAGATGACGCCCAATGACCAAGTCTCAAGACGGATTCCGACGCCAAGCCGAGTAACGACGTGAAGCCCAACTACTAATGATATAGCGTTGCCAAGCAAGCTCTAACTAATCCTATGAAAAGTAGTATAGAACCAACTTAGAGCCTACTCCATATTGCATGCTTTCTTGAGTGCCATTGTTTGCTTTGCATGAAATATCACATAATTTCTTATTGGTAATTCCGTTGTTCTTACCAAAACCCCGCCTTAATTGCCTTACCCTCGCCATCTTATAAACTCCACTTATAACGACATTAGATGCCTAATGTACGCAATATAACTATGCTTAGAAGCGCTTAGGAACTTTGCGATGATACTCATCGCCACACTATACCATATATCTATTTTGTGAAAATATGTTAAAATGTGTTTGGTAGTGTGTGTTGATGGGTGGGTGAATAGACCAATTGGGTTAAGGCGACGTTGGGTGGGAAATTACCGGCCATGGGCAAAACTCCTAGTACTTGATGTATAGGTGATGTCCATTTGCGATGAACGAGTGTTTGTCCTGCCATATAATATAAGGACCGGTTCTTCGGACCCTAAAATGGTGATTTAGTGTACAACCACATAACCTCGTTAGTGAGCAGCCTTGCGCCCGTGAGTTTTGGAAAGGTGTTAGGTGTGAATATTGGAGATCCAACCCTGTTAAAAACTTCAGGAACTGCTCGGAAGGATTTATGCTCTCCATCGGGCCTACTAACTAAAATATTGACAGATCCCTCTTTCCTTGATACCTATTCTTAGTGAGCCCCGCATTGCTTGGCTACTAGCGCAAATATCAAACTCTTGGCCTATATCCTTGCTACAACCTCCATGCATAATCATAACCTTTAAGTAGTGTTGGAGCTTGATGAGTACCTGATGTACTCATGGTTTGTTCATTGTGATTTTTAGTGGACAAACTCCGGAAGAGATAGTGACGGTTAAGTTTTGTCGTATGCTCAAGTTGCATGTGGATGATTGAAGTGATAAGCTTTCGTGCCCATTTCCGCTGCATACTCTGGATTGTTACTAGCTATGTTTGGTAAATTCTCTATATATTCTCCTATTTTAGTATTGTATGAATTTGAGACTATCTCGTTTGTGCATACTAACTAATGATCCAAGGATTGGTACAGGACGCACAATACCCCTCCCCATAAGGGGTGTCACAAATATGAACCCATCTTAACAACAATATTCACTTCCCTGCAATAACCAATCATCAACAACAAGCTAACAATCATCATCAACAATAAGCTAACAATCATCACTACTGATGCAATATGAAGGAAAAAGGTTTAAGAAAGAGAATGTGTGCCTGGTAACCATCATTGTCGTCTTCCCCTTGATCTAATACTGGAAATACTTGCCTGCCGAAGTCTAGCTCAAGATCGACATCATGCAGCATCCGCTTGCGCTGCCGCGCACGCTCACCTGCACCGCCGCTTGCTTCACCTAGGGTTAGGGTTCGCTTGCTTCATGGCAGAGGCCAAATCACTCGTGCTTGGGTCGATTTGATAGAGCTAGCCGGCCGAGGGCATTCTTGTCCTTCCAACCGTTTATATAACTTTTTTCTTTTATTTTATTTAAAAAAATAACACTCAACTCTGATTGGAGAAAACAGACGAAAGGGCAGCTTCAGATTTGAAAAAGTAAACCGTTTTTGCAAAGTTTGGAAAAGTGAACCAATTTCAGAATTAGACTCCAAAAGTGGACTGGTTTTGCAATTGCCTCTGTATTCTTTTGCCTATATATGAACAAGAGAGTGCAATTTATGCTCTCGGGGACTGCTATCCACCTCTCTGATCCAACCGTTCATTGCCTGACAGCCCCAATGCGATGCGCGACGCAATTAACATGCAAGGAACACCTCTTTATTCGGTGAAAGTGCTTAACGGAGCTGTTATCAGCGTTCCCGGGGCTCGAGTTTCAAAACTTTTGCCTGAAATTTTGCTAGCGCGCCAACTTATATTTCAAACTTTGGGAAGCGGTCTCGAAAAGATCGCTAACAAACTTAATGGTTGGTCCCAGCGTGCTGCCTATAAATAAGCCATATCCCCGCCGGTACTTATCACCGGCATAACCGAGTTCGTCGTGCTAAGTCTAGTGTGCTGCGTACGACGAAGCCTTAATGAGCCCCTGATAGGACTACATGGAACCTAGACTAAATAATGTGCTGGGAGGCCTTCAAACATGTTTGGAATGTCTGGTTTTTCAGCAGGCATGAGGCATACCAGCCCGAGCTTCTAAGCTATTGTCCAGAAGGAATTGCTTCCACTGACATCCCCTGATAGGACTACATGGAACCTAGACTAAATGATGTGCTGGGAGGGCTTCAAACATGTTTGGAAGTCGTGTCTGGTTTTTCAGCAAGCATGAGGCATCTTATCCATTCACCAAGCCGAGCTTCTCAGCTATTGTCCAGACGAGGAATTGCTTCCGCTGACATCCCCATAGATTCCAGCGTCACTGTCATCGAGATCCTTATCTGTTCAGATAAGTTAAATTTGGGTTCGAGCTCAGTTAAAACTTAAAAGATGGTAAACAAACACAAACTTGCTCAAGAGCATTCCACAAACAACCTTTTAGTGTACCATCACTGAATTCTCAATACATCATAAGAGAAATGAGCATACACCTGTGGAATGAGAATCATAACCTACACACACTGGCTGACACTAATTATGTCTCATGGTAAGTGCTATTGTCACTGATAAGTAAAAGGTTTGGAGTTATCAGATTTAACTTAGATACATGAAACAAACCAAAAAGAAAAACCTTTAGATACATGAAGTGCAAATTCTCAAAGTCACATCTGTAAAAGGAATGAATACTACGACAGGAAAATGCATAGAAAATAATTGTGACAGCTTGCACATGTAACATATCAGATATTACAAAAACATCCCAATCAGCATGAGAAGTCTACCAAATGGGAAGAATGCAATTGAAGTACTGAACTGCCACCAATAAGATGCCTAATTTGTTATTAATGATGTTACATCCAAGAAAAGAAGAGAAATAAAGTGCTACCATACTATCATGTCAACACAAACAGATGTCTCAGCTAGTGCAAATCATTTCAATAATTACATAAATACTTTTTTACGGCCTCCTCTAACAAGTATTTCCTTTCCCAAGTCCAACTATACTCCCTCTGTTCATTTTTTGTTTTCTTTTTAAAAAGTTGGGAGAGCTTTGACTTTGGTCTTGTTTTAGCTCTCCCAATGTCAAATAAAAAACAACAGAGGGAGTACACCACAGAATCGCTGCAATAAACAAACTACGTACATTGCTATGCACTTGAATTACTTAAGAGAGATCAGAGATGTTATGCTACAGCTTAGTTTAGATATGACTCTGTATAAGCAGTTCAGACTTTCACAAGTCTCAGGTGAAACTTATAATGGAGCCAATCTCAAGGCCAATTCACAAACTCACCATTAAACTTCAAACTTGGGGAGCTGTTCGACATCTCTTTTGCTGGATCCACGAATCCTTCCTCAGGTTTTGCTAGGTACACCATCGCCTGGAGGATCTGGCAGTTGTCAACGGTGGACTTTCCTCCTAAACAAAAATGACCACACCACAAGGTCACTCGCAGGTAAAATGATGCTGCTCTCTGCTCATTGGACACCTGATGGGACCACATTGGGTAGAAATTACGTAAGTGGGTTTGTTTCAGACAAAGGTGACAGTTGCAGAACAAAATATCTGAATAAGTGGCTTCTTAGGTCAATTAACAGATTATCAAGCATTCACGAACTTTTACTAGTCGCAGAACATGATGCGCAAAATAACATTGTGATGATGAACAGGGCATGCAGTAACCTAACAGCAGAAGCAGAGCACAAATTCTGCACTAAGTTCGGCCCTCCCCGATTTCAACCTAAGAAGCGGCGATTACCTTTGGAGACTGGGACGATTTGGTCGTACATGTAGCCAAACACGCTGGGCTCGCCCCCACATGCCGCGGTACTCGCGGGTGGCGTCGGAATGGTCCTTCATTCGCTTGGGTCGGGCACGACGCGGAGGGGAGTGGACGGCGGCGACCTTCCGCAGCCACGGGTCGGGGGCCCGTTGAGAAGCACCACCGCCGCAGCTGAACCTGACGAGTGACGAGTCGGAGCGTGTGTCTGGGCTGGCGAAAATATGGAGGCCCAGTCGCGGCGTCTGGACTGGATTTGGTCTGTTAAAGTTGGGCCAGGTGCAATTTGAGCACGCAATCCTTTTTCCTTTAAAAGAATATAAAAGGAAAAAATCTTATTTACCTCTCTCAACTTTCATGGTTCGTGCACTATTGCTCTCTCAACTCTAAAACCGGATATCTATGTTTTCTCGATTCTTAAAACCATTTGTTTTACCTCTCTGTCCGGTTTTTAGAGCTGTTTTAACTGACGTGGCTAGTGGGACCCACATGTCGGAAGCACCACCACCAACCACTCCTCCGTCAAAAGTTTGGGTCAAACTTTTGTGTTTCAAAGTTTTGATGAAACTTTTTTTAAGAAATTTTTTTAAAAACTTTTCTAAAATAGAAAGTTGTGGGATGAAAAATTTACCACAAAAGAAAAAAATTTAACTCTCTTCGAAAATTTGCGCGGAGAGCTGCTAGCACGTACGCGAATTAGCAAGACCCGGAGGCGCCGCCGTCGATGATACTGGCGAAGTCGATGAACCCGCGGTGGGCTTGGCGAAGAAGATGGAAAGCCCAGTTATATCGGTTTAGACCTTTCGTGGAGTCCTGACCGGAATTGGTCTGTTAATGTTGGGCCTGCTGCTCTTTGAGCCCAGTGCTCCTTGGAACCCCAGAAGAAAACAATTACCGAGTCCGAGCACAAGCTTGTGTCTTCTCCGAAAAAATAACACGCAAGCCTTTTCCACAAGAATACAAAAATGCATAATCCAGTCCTGTAAAAATACGGTAACGTGGCAAAAATATTGAGTGCCCATAGCGACGTTGATGCCGTTCATCCAGTTTTTCCTTCTGATTTCCGAGCATGGGAAAGAAAAAATCACTTTCAAAAAAAATAAGCAAGGGAAAAAAAAATTGGTTCGCGCGTCCACATCGACAGGTGTATATCACGAAGTATCGTTATGTTCCAGTTTCTATTAGGTGCACCGGTATTGTTTGGTCTGTGTCTATTGATAATACTTGATTGTTTGTACGATACGGCTATATGCATGTATCGCGCGTGTACGATGCCAATACCCTCCAAATGAGGAAACTACTATACTTAGCTCCGGATGCTTTGAGCTGACGGAGTCTAATCTAACTAATTAAGTTTCCCGGAAAGCACTGAGAGCAAGAATTACAGCTTTATTTGGTGCCACACACATGAACAAAAAAAGGAGGGAACCAAAAGATTCAGTTCTCACCCGAAACAATGACGCGTCCGCATTACAGTAGTGTAAACCTACCAAAAAATACAACGAAGAGATTCCCTCTTTATCTCTCTATTCTACTACAGAGAAAAAGCTAAGTTAGCATCTCTCCATACAGTGACGCAAGGGAAAAAGCCCACTGTACTGACCAACTGTTTTCGGAATTTCTTGGGCGATGACTGGCATGAATTCGGCCACTTTTTTCCTCCCGAGGCATTTGTACCCTCGCTGTGGGCCCGGGGTTGTACGCAGTAGCCTTTAACCCCCAGCGTGAGCCATGGGCATATTTTTGGCGTTGCTTTGAGGTGTTCTTGGTTTCTAAGCAATCTCTTTCCCTTGCCTCTTTACGTGCCTTGTCAAACTACAAGACCCCTGGCCTGGCCTGGCCTGCGTGTATGTGTTGCATGGGAAAAGGAAGATGAGATGAGGTTATGGGGTGTGGCTTGTCCACCATGGGGTTCTTGAGTTGTCATACCAAGATGGGTCATAAAAATAAAAGACTTTTTAGAAGGAAATGAAAAAGAAAGAAAGAAAAGTACCGTGCAAATTGCTCTTGTTTCTTCAGTGTAGAGCAGCACACACTTTTTTCTTGAAATGGAACGGCCATGTGAACGGTGGTAAGACTTTTCTTGATTTGGTTATAAGACATCTCTAATTCTTCATCTGGTGCTGTTTGGATGGTGATTTGGTTAACCATGCATATGGTATGTTACAATCCTGGTCAATTACCGAAAAATGACCATGCATGCCTGGAAAGTGGCACATCATGTTAAAAATATCAGAAGACCACCCTCGTGCTGCTAATATCGTCATAGCTCTAGTCAAAAGGGGATTAAGAGTGCACTTACGCACCAATCCACTCACTATGTCGACCTCCCTGGCGCTAGAGATCTGGCCGCCAAAATGAGAAAACAAATTAACCAATCTCTTCCCACAGACCACAACCCTTTCTCCATTTGCGTCATGCTGACACGTGTTGCCTGGGAGGACTAATTCGTCATCTCATTATTCGAAATAAATTTTTTTGTTGTTGAGAATAAAGAAATAATATATCATATCATTACATTACGCACCTACCAACTGTGTTTTTTTCGGTTGATAAAAAAAAGGGACCATTAGATGGCTTGACTGTCCTGTGTTCTTATTGAACAAAAAAACAATTGTCTGCTCATATGGTGGCGCTCTTTGTTAATTATCACGTCACGCACTTGGTAACAATTTTCTGAATATGGACACAAAAGCTAGGCTCATAGGGGCCACGACATTTACCACACCGTGATGGCGACCAGGCAGAGAGATGGAACGAGTTCGTTGATTGCGATTAAGCTTGTGCGAGAGCTCGAGACCTGATGTGATGGCGGCTGTGGAAAGTGAGGCCGGCCTATGGATAATCATTGCGTCTGAAAGCTCTTTGACGACAGGTTCCACGCAGCTGATGGTTTAATTTGAGTTGGCATGTGTATGCCAATGTGTGTTGGAAAGAAGAAGAAGAAGAAGAAGAGTTGGTCAAGAGCCACGGACACGCAGCGCAACTAAACGCAAGATGATAAGGCGCGTGCGTGCATGGATATGGATGAGTTGTACTTGACTAATAACCTCAGCTAGCTAGCTAGACACAGGGCGTATATGGTCTGGCAGCAGGCTATAAACCAATACGCATGCAACTTTCTTGGTGATTTGGACGGCGGCACAGCCTTTGATGGACGGGTGATTGTTTATATATGATGTGTGGCTCATCTCTATTAGTTTATTCCCTCTCTCTGTTTTTTTTTTTTGTGAGTGCTAGTGGTTGGTTCATCCTTCGTAGTATATTGACTGTCATTTAAAGGGTGTTTCTTTCTGTTGGAATAATGGTCAGATATTTGTAAAATGAAACGACTTCTTCAATGTGACAGCTAACTAACGATCGGTCTATGAATAACTATCACACTTTTCTAATGTGATTTTTAGTGGAGGGCTGGAGTTATTCACCGCTAAAAAACAATTTTTAGGTCCCTTTGGTACAGCTTCGCTAGCACCTTCAGCTGCAGATTATAGGACAAGGTGTATCAAAGAGCAAGTTGAAAGAAGTGTTTTTGGGCATAAGTTGTTTTCATTTTCGTACTAGGATGGTAAAGCTGGAAATAGCCGCTTTTCACAGCTCACGCCCACGGTCGAAACATTTTTCCCCTCGATGCCCCGGCGGCGATCGAATCCTTTTGTCGTGCACGGTTCTTCATGCGTGTCTCCTGCTGGCGGCGGCTACCGATGAACCGGCTCCGGTGGACAGCGTCACTTGGGGAGGAGATGGCCGGAGCTCTCAGATGGGCGGATCTGCCCCTAAATCGTAGCGGACGCGGCCTCGGGTAGGGAATACCGGCGTGAGTGGGCGTGTGTATACAAAAGCAGAGGCCGGTGGTCTTAATCCTGATTTTTCATTTTCCAATCCTACGTTTGGTATGTACAACAACGGAGGCCGTGTATATTTTGATGTATGGTTGCAAGCTATTTTGGAGGATGTATGACTATATTGATGAACATGTAATGGAAGCTAACATATTTGTCATATTGCATTTGCTCAAAAAAATTGTCATATTTTACATTTATTTCAATACAATATCTAAAAGCACATCAATGCAGTATCTATAGTTGTCTTACAGCTCAAGGGCATGATAGTCATTTAAGTTTTATAATCTGTTTCGAACAGTACGAGATAAACTGTTTTGCCAAACGGTTTAATCGTATAAGTTGCATAAGTCTGTAATAAGCCGTAAAAGTTGGTTTGACTGGTAATTCGAACTGAAGTTGTTTTTTTTTCATGAGTGAAGCTCTACCAAACAGACCCTCAATGGCAAACCGAGTTCCCCCATCCGGAAAAGTGGTAGACTCTTGTAGAGCCTTCACTAAAAATCTAGTGACGTATGCCACTACCGGCAATCATTTTTTAGTAGTGTCATCTCTCATTATGTCATTAGAATCTACTTATATATAAAAGACGCAACCCACTAGGAGGCTTTAAAGACTATTTCTCTCAATCCACGTTGCGCCACATCATCCCAATTAATTTCAACCATTAGATAAAGAATGGGTCTTAAAGATTAATACCATCTATATGATTTTCTTGGCTATTTGTAGCCACACGATCATCATCTTACTTAGCAGAAGCAATTATATTTTTTTTATCTATAGCTATTGTGTTGCAGCACGTAACACAACATTGTTGCCTTACACGGTGCTTGGTCTTTATAATGTTTTATTAATGCGCTTCCTCTCAAATCTCTTTAAAGTCATAGGACAATGAACCAATTTGGCTCTATCTCAAGGTCTGTCTAGACTATACGCATCATTTTATTATCCATCAAATTTAGTTGGGTTATGTTGCAACTTAAAATAGCTTAATAAAACCGCTATCACGGGTGTTTTTAGGTTCTTGATCTGATTCACTTTTATACAGAGTTTTTGAGCTCTAGCATTAATACAAAATTGTTTGTCCTCTATCATTTCCTTATATGTATACATTACAACTATTTGATATTCCATTGCCTTTTACTTTCCAATGAACAATTGTATATAGAAGATTCAACACTTAAGTGAGACATAAATGTAAATTCTTTCTCCGACGCATATGATTATGTTTTTCTTAATCACTTAACTACTTATTAGTTCAAGATTATAATTCTAAAATTAATATCTTTTAGTCCCGCTGCAACGCGCGAGGTAATCAACTAGTATTGGTAAGAGGCTTGCTTATAAATATTTTTTGCATTGTGTTATTTTGTACGACTGGTTAATTATATTATGGAGCCCATCGAGTTAACCTCAAGAGTAATGATATATATTAATGCAAAAGGGAAACCTAGAAGAGAGACGCTACTCTCTCTCTCTCTCTCTCTCTCTCTCTCGAGATTCCATTTCCATAAATCAGCATGTGGAAAGCAAGGTGCCCAACTCTTTTGGCAACCTTAGCACGGAAGTAGCCAACCATGGTCTCTCTCTCTCTCACCCTTTTTTTTTTTTTTTTGGAGTTCTCTCTCTCTCTCTCTCTCTCTCACCCTGACCCATTCAAATCCGGCTTAAAAATTTAAGGCCAACCGAATCGATCAACGCCTCAGGTGTACACGTGCCCGCTGCCTTCTCTTTCCATCGTGTGGCTGCCAACCTTCCTCCCGTTGCTTTCGGCAGCAATGGCGGAGGGGATACGCGAGTAGCATATCCATGCTCTTCCTGCTGGTTCATGCTCTGATGTGGCCTCCAGTTCCATACATGGAGCATCTGCGCTAACAGTGACCGGCAGGCCGGCACCGTTGATCTTTTCTACCACCGGAGCGCATCGTGGTGGCGCCTTGAGCAGCACGCGTACGTCGTCGTCGTCGTCGTCGCTTC
Organism: Chloris gayana; assembly: GCA_031894775.1. NCBI lineage: Eukaryota > Viridiplantae > Streptophyta > Magnoliopsida > Poales > Poaceae > Chloris > Chloris gayana. The sequence goes on along the minus strand of JAUNZO010002527.1, from coordinate 1,199 downwards.
GCACAGCTGCGCTGACGACGACCGCCCTCAATTTTAGGATGGCGTTGTTCATGGTGGCGCTGGTTTTAACCAGAAAGGAATTTCGCTCGAGTTTTTGGTTGATTGAGCTCGGTGTGGTTTCTTTAAATGGACCATCTCATGCTTGCTTTATATATAGCACGTGGTGAATTCGGAACCGTGTTCTAACTGCGTGTGTTCAATCGGTCGCTATCTGTCTCTAAATTTAGCATACATCAACGGTCTTTGCTATGCCCCAATATATTCAAGGGTATTACTGTACAAATATTGAAAAATGTTCAATCGTACTATATTATATCGCGCCGTCTCAATGTCTTTATGCATTGAAACCGTTAACACTACTAAACCATCTTGAAAATAGTAAAAAGATGATGCTCTAAAGGATAATGTGTAATTCAACTTTGGCTGTGCTGGACACAGTCCAAACTTTTGATGAGAAAGACAAAATGCTACATTCAGAACATTGTATCTCGTACATGCGGACACAAACTGTCTCTTGAATACTATTAAACTTTCATTCAGATAATGGTACTGGGCACTCATGCTTGATCAACTTTTTTTCAAATTGCTTATAATTAATTTTTTCAAAAGTTACTCCTCGAAGTTCTATGTCTCAATAAGACCAGTCTCATGCGGGCTTCATTGATACTAATTGTGTTGTCAAAGAGATAAATGGCATACTAATTAATATGAAATAGAGCAAATGAGTTTCATGGTCATGAAACTCGTTTGGCATTGTTTCATATGTATAAAACTTCATTGAAAGAACATAAAGTTTCATTTTAACATATTTTGGTCAATCTAATTGTATACAACAATTAGATGCTAATTTAATGATAATTTGTCAATGAAATCGCAATGTGAAACTATACATTATGATAATCCCAACTCGACACAAATGAGAAAGACAAAATGCTACATTCAGAACATCGAATCTGATACATGCGGACACTTTGAATACTTTAAACTTTCATTCAGTAAATCATACCGGACAAACTTGCTTAATTCTTCTTTTTTTCAAATTGGTTATAATTAGTTTCTCAAAAGTACTTCTTGGAGTTTCTATATCCAAATAATTACACTCAGATCACTGTGGAGAATTAACTCTGATGTTTAACTTTAGGGGCATTTAAACTGATGCTTGGCTGCTTACAATTGAGGAAAATTGTATTCTCTATCGG
>JAUNZO010002526.1:0-82474 GCA_031894775.1 Chloris gayana | reverse complement strand
GAGTTTTTCTGGAGCGCAGTTACAGGCAGCAATCGATGAGGTGAGGTATTTACCTTGTATGCGGACCCATCTACTAAACGTTGAGTAATTCGACCACAGACACAGAGGTTGTTTTTTGTTTCTTTTTGTGAGTTGCGGACAGGCGGTGGGCGTGGAGTGCAGTGGTGCTGGGACCAGGGTGAGGGAGGGGCTGGACAAACCACCACCAACTCAATCTTTTATTTATGGTAAAGGTAGAATTTATTAGCTGTGTTATGCACTTCAAACGCTTTGATTATGCCAAGGAAGTCAGAACATGGGACTGTCAAAGTTACAATGCTGGTACTCTGGTAGAAGGTGCAAGATTATATCATAGCTAGTTTCTATTAGTTTGCATCTTAGCTAGATCTAGAGTATTTCTCGATGTTCACCCGCCTGTGATCAAATGCCATCTTATAAATCATCAGTTACATGGTATGCTTGCACTGGACACTCAAATGTGCTGAAGATAACTATTCTATTGTGAACTTATCCTGGGTAGGGGATTCATAACAATTACACTTACTGTTTGGGTGTTTCTTTCGATTGAGCTGCATATGCGAGTAAGACACTTAAATCAAAATTCGAAACTGATTGCAGAAGGTGCACAACTGCACAAGGTACCTATACCTCAGCAGTTCTGCATCACACTTTGGAACTCTGTGTGGTAGCGATCGGCAGAAATTGTCTGCCAAAATTTCTTAATTAGTAGCTTTAAGATGGCTCAATATGTGGCTGAATAGAAGCCTTTACATAAAATTTAAGTTTAACCATATTAAGATATCAGATTAAGGACTATTTGATAGTATTTTAAAGTGAATCATTTGCAATAAATTAAAGTGAATAGATGCCTGCTTTTGTTTACTAATGAATATTCATGCATGTAGTACAGTAGTGGATTGGCATTATATACACCTAAATAAGGGAAAAATCATTTCCTTTACCTGCTACCGCATAATCGCCTGATGGTTACACTGTATAATCAATAAAGTATGGAACCATTATAGCAGGCATCCATCTGCTGCATTTCTTCGCGCAAGCATGGCACTCTGAGGCTTTGAGCATATAGTATGTACCTTAGTTATAAAGGGTTTTAACGGACAAATACAATGTGAAGAAATACCATGTGTTCTTTCCTAATGACCCGACGCCCCTGAAATACACTTTTGATTAGGTTAAAACGATGAAGAAGGGACTACATCCTCGGATGCACTGGATTTCATATGTGACACATAGTGGTAGGATGATCAATATCATGATGACCAAGGTGAATCATACTGGCAAGGTGTATCACATGAGGGCGAAGCGTCGGATGGCTCAAAGCCTTGGCCAGATTGCAAAGTTCAAACGCCGATACGAACAGGAGGCTGAGGAAAATAAAGACAAGTAGGATGTCCTTTACAACGAGTCTCTATAGCCGTATTGAAAGTGCATCTAGGTCCCTCATTTTATTTTGGATGATTGATATCAATACAATTAAATTTGGACTAATGTTTTCATGAGATTGTGTGTAGTGAACATCCAAAGAACATGAAAGTGTAGCAAGCATGATCAAAAAGAAGAAAAGCAATGAGAAATGCAATGAATGAAGAATTTGAAAAGACCTATCTCAAAGCTCGTGCCCCTCTTTTATTCTTTGCTTTGAGTCATAGGGATGCGGTACAATAAAGAGGGATGCAAATCACAACTTTGACAAAGAATGAAGATGCTCACAAAACTCAAGAAAATCCATCCCAAGCCTATTCTTTCGGGACCCATCGGAAGTTCCGGTGGTTGGTACCGGAAGTTCCGGTAGGCTAACGAGAGAGTTTGAGCTCTCGGAAAGCCATACCGGAAGTTCCGGTCCCTGGTACCGAAAGCTCCGGTAGGCTAACAGAGAGTTTGAGCTCCGGAAAGCCATACCGGAAGTTCCGATCTCCGGTACCGGAAGCTCCGGTAGGCTAACAGAGAGTTTGAGCTCTCCGGAAAGCCATACCGGAAGTTCCGGTCCCCGGTACCGGAAGTTCCGGTAGGCTTATAGAGAGTTTGAAGCTCTCCGGAAAGCCATACCGGAAGTTTCGATAGGACACCGGAAGCTCCGATAGGGCCTCGTTTTCAAACCCTAACCCTACGTACCGGAAGTTCCGGTACTCCACCGAAGTTTCGGTGCGGGCCAAAAATCCAGATCTAACCCTAAATCGGACCATACCGGAAGTTCCGATTTGCTATCGAAAGTTCCGATGCGGGGTTCCGGACAGGCCAACGGCTCTTTTTGGAGCTGTGGTATATAAGCCACACCCCACACTCCACTCATTCTCTCTTGCACAATTCCGAACCAACACACTCTTGAGTCACACTCCACTTACTCCAAATCCTCTCCAAAAGCAAAAATTCCATCCTTGAGCTAGGATTCGAGTGAGAGACTTTAAGCAAGAGTTTGAGAGACTTGATTCCATTCTTGAGCATCTTCACTCACGTCAAGCTTGCGATTTGGATTTGTTACTCTTGGAGCTTTGAGCTCCTAGACGGCTAGGCGTGCTCGTGAGCTCTCAACTTGTGTGGTGACGCCCGAGAAGTTTGTATTGCCCGTCCCGGAAGGGACCTTGATAGTAGAAAACTCAAGCTCAACCTTGGTGGTGACTTGAGAGAGAAATAGGGTTGAGAGAAACCCGGTCCATGGTGGACTTTCTCAACGGAGACGTAGAGTCCTTGGTGGGCTTGAACTTTGGTGAAAAATCCGTGTCTCTTGTGCTCTCTCTTTTACTTAAGCGTTGTGTTGTTTACTTCACTAGGTTGCTTGTTAGTTTCCCTTTGTGTTGTTAAATTCCTAGAATTGCATAGGGTTGTGTCTTTCCTTCTTGCAATCACTAGAATTGTGTAGGGTTTAATTCCGCATTTTTCACCCTGCACCGGAAGTTCCGGTACCCTACCGAAAGTTCCGGTATTTGACGTTTTTGTCTTAGTGTTATTTCGCAGAAATTTTTAGGATCGCCTATTCACCCCCTCTAGGCGATTTTCACGTATGTAGTTTCTATGAGTGCAAAGTTTTTAGTTTTATTTGGAATACTGTCCCGTGTTGTTCCATCTTTGTGCTAGTTTTACCCCTTGTTTCTTTTCTTTCATGGCGTCCTGAGCAAACTGTGTAACTTATAGCTCTGCCTTAAGGGCTTCCAAAGAATCGTTAACAGATTAACCTTTTAGGTTCATAATTGATGTTTTTTCCCTAAATTTTGTTTGATGCTCTTATGATCACTTTGGGAATATTTAGGCACAACAGATAAGAGTCTTATCTGTTTTGCCTTGGGAATATTTCGTTGAAACAGTTGATCACTTAGCATGTAGAAACTTTATGCACGTGACAATCTAACTTCTACGTAAATATTGTAATGTTGCATGTTTCGTTTTTTCTTTTCAGAGTTTAAATATTATTTTCTCCTTCTATCAGCATAAAAAATCAAAAATACTTAGTTTCAGTAAATTAGAGTTTTTTATTTTAAAAATTAATTAATTCAAACTCAAATTGTTACACCCCTGATATCTCTAAGGGCACATACACAATATTGCATTATCTCATAACTCTCAAGTTCCAAATTTTCACGTTTAAAGTTCAAATGTCATTACAATAAATAAAACCAAATTTATGACAAATCAAAGCTCATGAAGAAACTTACAAACATTTTGACTTAACTTGTTATTAAAAACATTTTTTGCCTGAAAGTATGCCCCCAAATTAAATGTTTGTAGAAATTCCAAGATTTTATCAAGACCATAACCAATGTTGATATAATCAGTCAGCTTTTTATTGACTTTCACAAGTTTCAAACCTGTGTGTTAGAAGGGAGCCCTTGGTTGTGGAAGTTTTCTGGGAGAGTGAGTTGTAATTGAGCTTGATTTACAAGTTCTCAGTAGCATGAGTAACATGGAGTCATTCAGTGGCGGAGGACAATGGTGACCAAGTATGGCACTCGCCATACCTCAATTTGGCTGCCATAGTTACCTACTTTTATCTTTTACTCATGAATCAACAAGAAAACATGTAATTTATTTTGTGGATCAGTAGATAGCAAGAGAAAGAAAAAAATATGTTGTAGTTTACCATCGAAGATCTGTACGATTGATGAGATAATAGAAAAGTTGGCCTAGCTTGCTTTGTTAAACATTTTTTACCTATCATTTTCTGTGATTCACTAATTTCGCCACACTTTAAATCTTGTCGGTCCTCCGCTACTGGAGTCATTATTCAAGTGGAGATTACGATGCCGCAACAAACATCGTATGGCTGACCACCTGCCCCATCACCTCGCGAGAGGGACATGAGCAGGAAGGCAAGGAGCTGCTGGTCTTGCGCAACCCACAGGAGATAGGCAGGATTATCTTCTTCAACATCAGTGCTGCCCTTCTTCACCGTGATCTTGGACGAAGGGCTGGGTATGGAACCATCTAGATATCTGTAGAGATTGACCGCACGAATAACGGCCAGCCCTTAGCACGCCAAAGGACAAAATTGTGGCAGCTCAGCTTCTCAGTAATGACATGGTTGAGCAGACTAGCGTTTGTCACCGAAGGAGAAGCCATGGTGAAAAAGAAACCTAGATGTATATGGAGAAGGATGGCTCTCTTACCATGTATAGGAAATAGTGGAAGTGATACAAGATACAAACAACCGAAGTATATTTAGAATACAAAGAAATAGAATCAACAAAGAGTAAATTGCATCATAGGTACTACAACTTGCACGGTGGGTACAACTTGGTCATATTTATTGTAATTTGTGCAAATTTATCACTAAACATGTTTTAGGGATGCAATCGGGTCATCAATCCGTCACCTCGGACAATCGAGCACCTGAGACAATTGACTCTTTCATCAATCTCGCTTACATGTGTGTTTGTCAATATTTTTTTAATCAAGAAAGAATTAGCCCCCTTCTATCTTCTGTAGCTGTCAGGTTCCACAGACATTCTTCTGCACAATAATCTTCCATTCTTTTCTTACTATTCCTCGAAATATTTATTTCTACCATATTCTTGAGGTTGTATCGCTTTATTACCTTTCTAACTTCTCAAGGATTATCAAAGATCATACCAACCAAAAACTTTATAGGTGATAGATTGTCCGAGGTGCTCGATTGTTCAAGGTGACGGATTAATGACCCAATTGCACCCCAACACATGATTAGTGACAAATTTGCACAAATTACAATATATGTGACCAAGTTGCACCCACCGCGCAAGTTATGGTACTTGTGATGTATTTTACTCATCAACAAACTATCTATTCCTATATCTCCAGCAGGGGTTGGGCGTGCACGGGTGGCAGGACCTACTGTGTGGCGGCTGGTTGTCAAGCCAACCCAGCTTGGCTTGTGCTCGGCTCACTCTAGCTCGTTAGTATAACGAGCTAGCTCGACTCGGCTCGTTATACTAACGAGCTAATAATGTAGCTTGGCTCGGCTCATTATGCTCACGAGCTAGCTCATTATGGCTCAACATGTTTTAAATAAGAAACACATTTTTTTAGTTATGTACAAAGAAAAGTAAGAAAATAAAGCATGTACATATGAAAATACTGCGTATTTAAGATTCAAACCAAATATTATTCATCCCTGTATCCATCGATCCAGATAACATAAATATGTGTTCTTACAAAAAGAAACATGCTCAGACAACTAAAATATTAGTAAATTTAATAGGTACCATTTATAGGTTATATTATTATCATATTTACATATTTAGGGTTAATATATTGGTAGCAATGGCCAATGGACCGGACACCTAGGCCATAGCCCATATGTGGTTTCTTAATTTTAAAGGAATGCATAACTCACTAGGCTCCTGAGCTAGCTCACGAGCTGGCTTGAGCTGGCTCGTTAACATAACGAGCTAAAAACCAGCTCAACTCGTTTTAAATTGAAACGAATCGAGCCGAGCTGAGCCGAGTTCGTCTCTGAGTCGAGCGAGCTAGTGAGCCACGAGTTTTATTGCCACCCCTATGTGTGGGAGGCATGGTAGTGGCGGGCCTCCATCTGTCACTAAGAATAAGCCCAGTTTGTAGTGGTGTTTTAGTGGCAGAATTGGCTATTTGGCTTCCGCCACTAAGGTACTTTTTGGGTCGCCACCACTACTACATATGCAGCCTTTAGTGACTATAGGCAATTTGTTCTAGTGGCGGACATGCTTGAGATCCGTCACTAGCAAGACAAGAAGCCCCTGACCTGTTGTGGTCCGTCTTTGGAAAAGACACTCTAGTGACGGACTAAGGTGACATCACCATAATATCAGCCACTACAATGTTGAGCAAAAATCAGTGACGGATACACGTGACATCATCGGAGAGCCGTCACTAGGCTGAAAGATGCTAGTGACGAAAGAAGAGGGTGACATCATCTTGGATCTGCCACTGATGGCGAACTTTTTCAATGACGGATGATGATGTCATCATCTCGTCACTAATGTCTTCTCCGGTGGCGGATTTCCAATGATGTCATGATATCCGCCACTGCAAAGTACGTCTATAAATAGGCTTCGTCTTCCTCTGGTCGGGCACAACCTGAAGGATTCCCTTCCTCGAAGCCAGCGTCCGTACAAGTGGCGGAAACATTGGGGAACGTAAGGGAAAGGCTTTGCTTTCAATTTTTGACAAGGATTTTGTTCTAGGAGGTAAATCCAAGTCATTTCTTGCACTTTTAATGTGTTTTGTTAGTACTTTTAGGCATATTTTTGCAATAGATCTACCTTATTTTCTTCCATATTTTTTCCTTCAAAACTACACTATTTGTTGGTAAACTTGTATGGATCTAGTCCATATCCTATAGCCTATCCATCACCATGGTTTACTTTTATTTCCTAGTGGTTTATCTAATAAAAATTTGTAGATCTAATTTTAGGTCTAGATCTAGGTTTATATGTTCATAGATCTACTTCATTTTTAGATTTAATTAACTATTTATACCTAATATTTTTTGAACACCTTATATTATTTATTCTATTATTGTTTATTCCATATAAAATTTACATTCTTGGTTTGCTACATTTCTCTAATTTATAATTATATAAATTATTTTTTCTTTTTAAATACATATTTTTTGTCCTTTTGAATTGAAGATGGCGGATAGACTTTGGATGTATGATGGAGCGGGAGGAAATTCACTAGAATATTTTCATCGAGTTGGCGATTTTCTTGAGGCCGTGAAGTTGCACGCTTTACTTCTGAAAAGAAAGGAAAATTTTTGTCCTTGCAGTGTGTGCAAGAACACTAAGATATTCTGTGACCCTGAGCTAATCCGTGAGCACTGGTTAGAAAATGGTTTTGTTGCAAACTATTCCGTCTGGATCAAACATGGAGAAGAAACTCAAGTGGAGGCACATGCGGTAGAATAGAGCACCATCAAAGCAGCAAATACAACAGAAGGCAGCACCAACAACGCAACATGGGCAGAAGTCAGTGCAAGTGTTGACGACATTGACGTAGAAGAAAACATCAATGATCATGATGCGGCCCACGAAAGGGATGAAAGTGTTGACGGCATTGACGTAGAGGAACTATTGCGTAACATGAGGCGCGAGGATTTGCAGAACGGAAAAAAGGCTTGGATAACATAGGGACATTGGAAAAGGCATCCAGAGATCTTCTGTACGAGGAAGGCAAAGGGTGTGATAAGGAGTCCACGGTATTGCAGACAGTGCTTGATCTCTTAACACCGAAGGCAAGCAGCGGATGGTCGGACACCAGCTTCAACGAGTTGTTGCAACTGTTAGCCAATATATTGCCGAAGCCTAACAACTTACCCACCACCACCTACCTCTCGAAGAAACTCCTATCTCCACTAACACTGGGCATAGAAAAAATACACGCTTGTCCAAATCACTGCATATTGTACCGAGGAGTACATGCTAAGAAGGAGAGGTGTCCAACGTGCAACGCTAGTCGTTATAAAAGGTACAATAACCTTGATGAAGATGATGATTGTTCAACAGATAAAACAAGTGCTACGAAGAAGAAGGGATGGATGGGCAAGAAAAGGAGTCGTGGTTACCAATGGGAAAAGGAGATTGTTGAAAGGAAAGTTCCAGCTCTTGTGATGTGGTATCTCCCGGTGATCGATCGGTTCAAGCGCCTGTTCTCGAGCCCTACAGATGCTAAACTCATGACCTGGCATGCTGATGATAATGGGCGTAACACTACTAGAAAACACCCCCTGTAGACACGCTTTATTTAAGGTCTAGATACGTTTATTTTGTCTCAATCAAAAAATAGAGACGTCTTCATAAATCGTGTCCGAGGCGCCTCCGAACGTGCCGTGTCAAAGCTTGGTAAATATGATTTTTGAAAACATGTCTATTGAAGTATAAGACGTTTAATAGAGATGCTATAAAGCATAGATATGTTTATAGATACGTTTTCACGAATGCGTTGTATGTATTAGAGTAAACACGTTTGTGACATGTTAATAATCTTAGACACGATTTTATTGATACGTTTAGACTGTGTTTCTATCAATATAGACACATTGTATACAATGCATCAAAAAATATTATTGTAAAACTTGTTCTAAACGATTGACTTATTCATGCAATTAGTAGGAATTGAACCTGCGACTTCGTCATTTTCTACAAACTCATCTAACCAACTCACCTAGGAAACAAAGTTGATATTCTTTGACCATATATTGTTTTATATGCATGTTCCCTTAGTGCATTAACGTCTCTAGGATTTTCAATAGCATGTCAAAAATGTCTCTAAACGAGGGTAGACACGATAAAAACGTTTCTAATACCATCTCACCTTTTATATGATTTCAATAACGTGTTAGAAAACATGTCCGATGTCGTGGGATACGATTAAAGCATCTCTCAATCCCATATCATTTTGAGATTTCCTCTAAAACATGTCAACAAACGTCTTTACGTTGGATACCGATGGTTCAAAGCGTGTCTAAAATCGTAACACTTTGTGATGTTTTACAAAGCATGTCAAAAAACGTGTTTATCGTTTTATTTACGTTAAAGCGTCTCTAAGAGCATGTCATGTTGACACATTCTCAAAATCGTGTCAATAAGTGTTTCTAGCTACTTATGTAAGCACGCTTACAAAAACGTAGCAATATAAACGTGCCTAGAGGTCATTTTTCTTGTAGTGTAAGAAAAATGGAAAGCTTCGACACCCTGCAGATGCACGGCAATGGAAAAACTTTGATGTTAAGCATCCCGATTTTGCCAAAGGTCCAAGGAATCTCAGACTTGCATTAAGTACTGATGGAATGAATCCTTACGGTGAGATGACAAACCCACATAGTACTTGGCCTGTGTTTGTAAGCATATACAATATCCCCTCATAGTTGTGTCACAAGCGAAAGTATATTATACTCACTATCCTTATATCTGGCCCAAAACAAACCGGCAATGATATTGATGTCTTTCTAGAACCATTGATGGAAGATATGCAGAAATTATGGGAACAAGGAGTTAAGATGTGGGACGCGCACATACAAGAGACTTTCACCCTATATGCCATCATTTTCGTAACTATCGGTGATAATCCTGCGTGCTTGGATCTAACTAGGCAGATCAAAGGGAAGACAGCTTGTGTAGTATGTGTGGATCAAACATCATCAGTATACCTTCGACATTCCTTTAAGTTGGTGTACATGCAGCATAGACGATTCTTACACAAAAAGCACCGATATCGTTTTCAACAAGACCGGTTCGATGATACTGTGGAGCAAGGGGTCTCTCCACAACACCGTGATGGTAAATTTGTGTTTCAAATGGTCAAAAACATTCACATCACTTTTGGAAAAAAGGTAATGAAGGCGCAAAAACAAAAGAGAAGCAATAATGATGTTCCATTCAAAAAACAATCAATTCTGTTTCGGTATTTGAACTATTGGGAAGATTTAGAGATTGCTCATGCCATAGACCCTATGCACATTGGGAAGGGTGTATTTGACAATACCGCCGACACCTTGGATATACGAGGAGGTAAAAAGAAAAAGGATGGACTTCGTGCACGTAGGGATCTCCAAAGTTTAAACATAAGGCCCGAGCTTCACCCTCAAGAAAGATCGAATGGAAAGTACTACCTCCCACCACCTAGTTGGAACGTAACACTACAGAAGAAATCAGCATTCTTGAAGTGCCTACGTGGGATCAAACTCCCCACAGGTTTTTCATCAAACATAAAGAAGCTCGTCTCAATAACAGACCTCAAGATTAGTGGGTACAACACACATGAATGCCATATGATGCTTTCGATATTTCTTGCTATCGCGATTAGGGTTGTCGAGGCACCATACATCAAGTTGGCTGTCATTCGAATGTGTCACTTTTGGAATGCTATATCCAAGAAGGTGATTAGCAATGAAGAATTGATGTCGTTACGACATGAGATCGCCAAACCTTTTGAAATCCCTCCGATCCCATGTCTTGATGTCAACAATGTGGCAATACAAGATAACGTTACCAATGTTGATCCTCTAGCACATGATAAAGTAATTTATCATGTTGACAAAATCATAGAGGATACACCTTGCACATTGAATCTGATTAAAGGCAGGACAGGGCGAATCGTCCCGGTTGCATTAGGGACGGCAATGGTTGGTTGTACATTCCACAACACACCCATCCCGACAGAACTTGCCAAGGTGCATGTAATCAAGCTAACAGAAGATAAGTACAAATATGAGGACTTGGATTACCCGATACCCGAGGAGGGTATTGAGACCTTAGGGGATGCTGTAAATAATTTCATTCTTTGGCAACGGCGAGATATCATTATACAAGCAACTCCAAATCCACCTCCTAGTGCTTCTTCTCGACTACCTTCGCCTGTACCTCCTTCGCCACCTTCTCCTGCACCTCCTCGGCCAGCAATATCTTCTTTAGTAGTAGCACAAGAGACTTCTCCACCACCTCGGATACACGAGAAAGAGGATGTTGTTGCTCCCAACTCGCCGCCACCTCTCACACACGAGGAAGGGGAAATTTCTTCTCCGAATCCACCTCCTATGTTGCATGGACAACACACGAGGAGGGGCAACATGAAAGGAGACCGAGGGTACCATGGCAAAAGGAATCCCATGGATCATAAGAACACACGAGGAGGGGCAACATGAAAGTCGTGAAACGGGTAAGCCTCTTCGCATGATACCTAGAGCTAGTCCAACAAGTGCAACGGATACTAACAATTTGTCCTGCAGTTGCAGTGTTCCTTCATGGCATGAGGAGCCGCGTAACACATCATGATACAGAAGAAATTCACCGGCTAAAGAAAATGGATGATGCACGGCCTAGTACCTCAAGTGTTCTGGAAGGATGTTGGGATTGGCGCAAACATGATCCGAACAATTATAACTACGGTTACCCACTCCTACCTAAGGAGAAGTTGGACAATTTGAAGAAGTGGGAATTGAAAAGGTTCCATGAATGGTACAGACGTGCATGTGAGAGAGGGATTCAATCTATTGAATATATCGTTCCAAAAGAGGTTTTCGGATGTCCAGAATTTGATCTACATTTGATGTTTGAAGAGCTTCATCGGATGTATAATCTTAAGGATGCCGACATCAATGTCATGACCCTCTGGTGCTTGTAAGTGTTCTCAAACTCAGAGTATATGTGACTACTTGAAACACAATTTATGACTCTCTTTTTTTATATGCAGAATGAATCACACGAGTGACAAGAGTGGAAGGATCGGGTACTTGCACCTAGCTATGATATGCCAAAGTGCATTGAACCCTAAATTTGATCTAAAGGATGGAAACTACAAGGGTCTTAATGATAAGGAGATAAAGAAATTATATCAAAAGATGGTTCACGATGCTAGGTCATGTGTAGCGACCTATATTGGTAACTGCTTCTATAGGTGGCAAGACAAGAAAATCATAATGGCAGCATATAACTTCAAGTAAGTTTTTCCACCATTGTATAACTTGAAAAAACATTTGTCTAGTAGTATCTTATATCTTCAAGTAAGCTTACATGGTTGCATATCTTGTGTAGCAAACATTGGATTGGCATTTGGATAAGACCCAAGGAAGGAAAGGTTTGGATATTTGACTCTCTTCGCTATTCCTCTGATCAATATGATGATTTCAAGAGGGTTCTACAAGCGTAAGCACTAACCAAAAGTTTATGTTATTATTACTCATCTATTTATATCCACTTGTAATAGCTAAAGTGTTTTTATTTGATACATGTAATAGCGCTTACAAGTACTACATCGAGACAAAGAAGGGGAAACATGATGAAAAGAGCAAAATATTGTCTTTTGTCAATCTGAAATGGGTAATGATGAAGTGTAACTTAACTATTTACTTCTTCTATTTGTATTGGTGTATCAACTAAACTATCCAATTGTTTTGTAGGTGTCAAGACAAGCTCCAGGCTCTTTGTACCGTGGTTGGTACGTGTGCAGATGGTTAACTGCCGCTGGAGGGAAGTATCTAGGCGAGCTCGATCATGAATTTGTTCCTGTAAGTATCAAACATATGTTGAGAAATGTTGGTTTACTTCATCTTTATTGCTCTTGTAATGTTTATTTTCTTATATGCAGCCGAACGAGCGACCACCGCAAGTTGGTAGCGAAGTGAGTGAAAGTGACCTCTATGATGTTATTTGTAGATTACTACGTTTCATCATGCATGACATCATCCATCCAAGGGGTACATATAGAGATGAAAATGGTGTGGTGTTCAAAAATCTTGATATTGCCGACTGGACTCGTCGTACAGGACATGATGGTGTATCCCTTATGATTCATGAAAACTTCAAAGCTGAGTGCAAGAAAGATGATGAGAAGGACCGGACATGGCCAGATGGCATGAAAGTTTAGTTAGATATGTTGATGGTCATGATTTTGTATGGTCACTTGTGTTAAATTGTGAATACAACTTTGTATTAGCTTGAACATGATGACATTGTGTGAGCTATCTTTTGGGTATATGTTATGTCATTAATGCTATGACCTTGTGTTATTATCTCTGATTTGAATGTGCATTCCATGAGATTTGAGATTGAATTATTAGTTGAAGATTGTTTGTACTTTTAATTGTTAGTGGCGGATATGTGATGTCATCGTCTGATCACTGGAGTCACATTTCTAGTGGCGGATATATGATGTCATAAAGTGGCCACCGTCTCCTTTTACCAGTGACGGATATCTGATGACATCATGGACTAGCCATTGGGGATATAATCCCAGTGACGGATTTAGATGATGTCACCGAGCCGCCATTAGTGGCTACAGTTCCAGCGACGGATATGATGACATCACATAAATCCGCCACTAGATTTCTTTTCCTAGTGACGGATATATAGTGATCCGCCACTAGAATATGCCTCTTCTAGTGACAGGAGCTTAGCGGCGGAATTTGAATCCGCCACTATAGGCCCTTATGGTCCGCCATTAAAGGCTGCATGTCTAGTAGTGCACTAAATATCACTTTCGTAGTAGTGAACATGCTCACTGCTATGAGGTGTTGGCTGCCGGCATTGGCTTCAACATGCTTATCGATCCTCTGCAAGACAGGCTGCGACAGACACGTACGAATATAGGTCAATATGGGCGATCGGTGACACAAGGAAGAAACAAGGAAGGAGCTTTCCTGAAGAATGAAGATCAGTTCATTTCACGGTTCAGCTGAGGAGCTCCTGTCATAGTATGGGCCATGAGATCAAGACTATGCATGGTACAACCAAAAAGCATTTCCTTTCAAAAGAAGACTCTCGAGACAACACACTATACATAAGCGCCAGCCCTGTTAGCTTAGCAGCTCCAGATTTCCTGCACGGCATCATCTGGTTGGGCGAACCCCTCCATGATCAGAGCCAGGGCGATGGCCCTGTACGCCTGCTGAGTGAGGTGGATGCCGTCCCAGCTCACGTGGCGCGCCGGGTTCGTGCAGGTGCTGGTTCCAGCCGCGCCGCACATCATGTTTATGTTGAAGTTGTAGGTTCCACCCGCCCCACAGCACGCTTGAAGAAGTGAGCCCTCGTCGAACCCTATGATCCGGGACATATATGTGTCAAACTATATTGTAATTAATTTTTTGTAAAAGTTTCCATGCTAATAAAGAATTATGATAATTGTGTGGCATATTTCATATACACCGCAGTTGCCCAGTCACCTACCTAGCATTGAGGCATGGTCGAGGAGGTGCATGAAGGCGCCATAGTAGTCCGCGTAGATGATGTTTATGTCGGTGTTGACCTTCCTCAGGCCATCGATGGCCGCCTGGAGCTGCTCGTTGTGGTACTGGGCGAAAGAGTTGTAGCTCTTGAGGCAGCCTCTCTCATCGCGGTCGGCGGAGCCGAAGGAGGAGAAGAGGGAGAGGTAGCTCGGCGAGCACCCGATTGGGAAGTTCCCCGGGATGATGATCTGGGTCGCTCCTAATTCGATCAACTCCTGCCGGTAGATTAGTTAATAAAAGGTAACAAAGTTTAGAATTATATTAGTTATCTTTGGATGTTGAGTCTGCTCAACAAACTTTTGACGGAACTGCGAACCATCTTGGTCATAGGTAAGTAGGGACACCCTGATGTTTATACAAACAAAAGTGAACCAAATTCTGATTTAACAAACCTTGGTGACGTCCACGATGGTGTTGATGACCTGTGGCACGTAGGACTTGACGGACTCGACGGACCTCATCCCCTGGAAGAAGGCGTAGTTGTAATCGTTCCCTCCGATCTCGCCCACCAAGAACAGCGCGTTGGCGAGCTTCTTCGCACAATCTGATCCAGGAGCACACGTCATTACAAATAACTCCTAGGTTCATATACGCATCTGCCACTACCATGGATTTGCTTCTACTATACACGTACCTTCTGGTGAGGAGCAGGTGGAGTTGAGGTGTGACTTGAACCAGTCGAGCTGCGAGGTGAGCGGCACGCTCGCCGGCGGCATCATCACGCCGCTCTGCAGCAGGGCCACCCGCTCCATCGCCGTGGCACCGGCCACCGCGAAGTTGACGCCTCTCGAGAAGTCGGCGGAGCTGTCCATGTAAGGGCTCACCAATGGCAGGTTCAGTGCCATCGCTGCATCATCAATCGGAACACACGGGTGCAGATAACAGTCATTTTAGCCTGAAATATATATAAATATATGATGCGCTCCATCGAGGAACATGGAAATGTACCGAAGTAGTCGACGATGAGGAGGCCGTCGGAGCACCGGCCGGTGGGTTTCTTGAGAGTCTGGCCGTAGGGGTAGCTGCCGATGTTGGCGAAGAACCCCACGGGGCCTTCCCGGAGGAGGTTGCCCGTGTCCGCGATGGAGTCGCCGAAGCTGTAGATCGCGTCCACGGAGCACGCCGCCGCGGCAGGCTTGACGAGAGGCTGGAGCAGCAGCGTGCTCATCACCATCAGCAGAGATGCAAAAGCGGAGAGCTTGCCATGGCGAGCTGCCGCGGCGGCCATGGTCACCACCTAATAGCTATCAGACTAGCGCACAGTCCAAGGAGAAAGGACGCTTGCGCGCAGTTATACTGTGAGTCCGCTCGGGCCGGTCGGTGCACGGATCGGCTGCTCATTCATTTGGTTGGGAAAATGTTTCGTATTTGCAGGCTTCAACATAGGAACGGTGTGTACTTCACAACGAGCATATGGGATTGGTTGGGCGGATTGTCTTTGTTGACGGGTGGGGCCACAAGCGACCTTGTTGGTGGGCATTTGTTCAACCTAACAAACTACCAAGGTTGACACGGACAAAGGTACGCTTTCTTTATCTTTCCTTGGTCCACATGCAGGATGTTAGGATATTCGTTAAACAAAAAAAATCTGGGACAAAAATAGTAAGGGTTATTAAATAGTGTCCAAAATCAGGCAGTGATGCCAGCTGCAGGTACATAAGATCAGACATTTGAGGGAGTTGGGCCTGGCAACACTTCTGAATAGGTTCGCACATTCGTTTTATCAGAATCAATACCTGAATTAGTGATTACTTTCCTAGTATTTCATCAAAAAATTTATTTTCCTAGTACAAAAATTTTGATTTGCTTTCTGGATATAGCGAACTATCCAAATTTTCCCCAGCTCACAACAGAATTCATATCAACTAGCAAGGTGACCCGCGCTGATAGCACGGCTAGAATAATACTTACCATTTGTAGAGGCAAAAACTACACTCATGTACACTAAAATAATATTTTTCATCGGGTTAATCCTATTTGTCATTGCAAATTTTTGGTTTCTCTGTGTACCACTGATATCTCATACACATGTGGGGCTTAAATGTGTCACTGGCATGTAGGCCTTAATGGTAATTACATGATTGAGAAAAATTGTAATGACACTAAGGGGTATATTTTTTACAATTAATTAGTTGAAGACCATCTAATTAGGTTACCATATCTAGTGGTGGAAAAAGCCAATGCAATATTATTCTCATGAAGGTAAATTGTGCGTTCTCTATGGTCCCTCATGGTCTTTCCCCTCTATATGTCTTTGTTGGTCACATTTGAAAATTCTCGTGCACACACCCATTTCAATCTAGCTTACCTCTCGAATGTGCCAATTTCGATTTGAGCTCTTTTGCATATGCAAATCTTTAAGTAGTCTATATATAGTGTAAGGTGATCCAGTATGCCAATTGAAGGTAGTGCGCGGGATGTTGACGACGCTATAATGGAGACTACGTAACCATCCTACTGTTCTTAAAGATATTGGTGGTTATAAATATGCTTTAGGTTTATCTTGTGATGCACTACAAATTCATACCTCTATTGCAATTCTTTGTGTATCTATTGCAACGCTAGTGGTAAGAAGCATGATAACACCATAACCCGCGCTAGCACAATATATACTCTCTCTATTTAATAACGGCTCGTTCATGCTAGTTGTATGCATGACTTGGGTTTTTTTATATACACTTTTCTAACCATATTACTCACGATTGACCTTTTCATACTGGAATTCTTGTATTTCGATGTCTATATTTTTACTCATGATGGATTCTTGAAATAGAGTTTGAATCATATCGTGCCAAATGAACATTATACAGATAAAAAAATAACCACGTCATTCATATCTTCAATTTTTTATCTAAATCGTCGTTGCCATTGAATTTTTTTATTAAGTTAACTATTTGTCTTATTGAAAAAAATTATTTCAATATAAAAGGTTATAGGCTATATTTCAAAAGACATTTAGTGTTAGGTCACATTTTAACAAAATTTATGATGTTTCTTAAATTTTTTAAATAAGACAAATGATAAACGTAAAAAGGTCAATGGCGTTAACAATTTAGGAACAGAGTTGAGTCCAGGTGAAAATACTTATCTATTGTGTTAGAATCAGTTAGTCAATAATAGACTTTAGAAACGTTAGGTTAGCTAAACAAATCTGATTTTTTTTGCCCATGAGTCCGTTGTATTCTTTTTCTATTCCACCATGAGTCCGTTGTTTTCTTTTTCTATAATTCTATTCCACCATGAGTCGGTTGATAGCATGGGAGATCCTACTGGTGGTGGAGATTAAATCGGGATTTTTTTGTTGTCGATGAGTCTGTTTTGGTTGATCCGGTTGTAGCGAGAGGTGGTGGCAGATCCGATTGGTAGTTGAGATCGGAACTTTTTTCTTTTTATTTTCATTAATTGGAATCAATATATTTATTAATTTATTAATTAGAGTTGGTCACAGACTATTTGGTTTTTGGTTTCATCTCTTTTTTAGATTCACGTGGGAATTTCTAGACCGTGAGAACGAACGCGGTGGCTTCTTTTAACCTTCTAATATAAAGATAATAGATCGTTTGTAAGTCGTAAGTAGACTTTATAATGTATTGTTGCAAAACAATGTTACAGTCACAACTCACTAAGTTACCATTCACAATTTGACTTACAGATATCACAAACGAATTTAAATAGCACAAACCACCTTTTTGGATAGAAAGATCGGGTGGTTTGGTTTAGTCCACTACTTACTACACTGGATTTTTTTTCTGTCTCCGTTCTGGTGTTGTGATTTTGATTTTGAATCTCGCTTTTTATGCTAAGGGTTACTTCTCAGAGGTGAACTAAATAACCTCTTCATGTGTCTAAGGGAACCAATTAAACTGATTCCATCAACTTTCTTGCGTCAGGACGAGGCTTAAGATTGCTCAATTGTTCCTCACATGCAGTTATATTAGTGTACAGTATGTATAGATGAGCCTTTTGTATAAATTATAGAATCAATTATAGAAAAGGTTCCTCTTTTCAGTCCCAGCTCACTATAATTCAGGTGGGGGGGGGGGTCGCTTGAAAAAACAGGTTTTTGTAGTAGTGCATGGGCACTGCAATTTGCCAAAACATGTCCCAAGTAGTTCCTCCATTAATTTTTAAATTAGTCTTCTTATGATAATAGTTTAGTTCAATTTTGAATAAGATTTTTTGGTTTCGACAACTGTAATTTTAGAGTGGAAAGAGTATTTGGAAAAGAGATTAAAAGGGATCATATACAATTTTTAGAACCACAAATATGATGTAGATTAGATGTTCACAAATATGCAAGCACACTCAACCTATGCGCACACATCCATATCCTATTTCTGTGAATGTTTATGAAAGGTTAGGCTGACATATGGTCGTTATCTTGGCATGAACAGTTAGTTGTTAATGTGAATGCCTATCATGATAAATCAACGACTAGAATAGGGTTGGAAAGTTTCACCAGGAATGTAACAAATTGACCAGCGTTTTCGCCATCCGAACACTCCCAATGGACCAGTTACTATGAAAGCTTCGACACAAAATTGTTTAATTTCTATTAAATAAATTAAATGAACATTCCACACAAGTTTAGGTGGCGCATCTTTGACTCAGGGTCCATAGTTGGCATCACTGACAAATTTGGTTTAAAACATCATCCACTTGGGAGATGATTTCTTAATATCATTCACACATCATAAGTTACAACTCTAGCAACTATATATCCTCTAGTATTTCGAAGTCATACCATCATCTCGGCTTGTTGATTAGCACAGGACAGACGCATCCATTAACACAGTAAATGAAAATAGCAAGTAAAGAAATTCATGAATCATGTTCTTTTCGATGCACGAAAAACCGGCTCTCTAAACTGGAGAAATCTATAAGTTTTCGTTTTGCTACAGTACCCTACTTTGGTTTTTTCCTAAAAAAATGACTACCCTATGCTACTGAACCAGCCCGGATTTTCCGGATTTAGTGAAAACCGGTCCATTCATCGGTAACTGAAACTAACTAAGTAGGAACATATTATAAACAGTCACAGATGCATACGTAGTAGGAACATATTACTCAAAGTCACAAATGCATACTTAATAAGAACATATTGTAAAAGTCATAGATGCAGACTTCGTAGGAACATATCTTAGGGTGTGTTTGGTTGGGCTGTGGCTGTGATAAAAGCTGCTGTGGGCTGTGGGCTGTGAAAAAAGCAGTTGTGGGTTATGAGCTGTGAAAAAGCTGAAAGCCGTTTGGTAAAACAGCTGTGGCTTTTCGAAATTTACTAGCAGACCCTACTTATCATCATATATACCATCATATATACGTACATATATACATACAAATATATGTATAATGCATTATATATTTATATATTTATTTATATCATATATAATATAACATATATACATGTATATAAAGAAATAGATAAATATATATATATATACATATGAATAAAAAATATTTATACATATAAACGTATATACATATATTTATTTATTTACATGTATCTTATACATATAAACATATATATAAGATATATATAAATAAATAAGTAAACACACAATATTTATATAAGATATATGTATATAAATAAATAAAAGTCATATAACATATATATTACATGTATATATATACATACATATAAGTAGGTAATTTTTTTAAACTTGTGAAAGGCAAAGCCAGAAAAAGCACCTCCACACCTGCTTTCGAAATGAACTAGCAAAAAGCTGCTTTTGGCTTTGGCTTTTGTTCGCAGCCAACCTCTTTGGTTGGGCTACTGGCTTTTGGAAAAGTCAAATCCAGAAAAAGCCCAACCAAACACACCCTTAAACAGTCACAGATGCATACTTAGTAGGAACATATACTAAAAAGGCACAGATTCGTACTCAGTAGCAACATATTATAAAGAGTCACAGATGCATACTTAGTAGGAACATATTATGCAAAGTCACAAATGCATACTTAGTAGGAACATATCAAACAAGTCACAGATGCATATGTAGTAGGAACATATTATAAACAGTCACAGATTTATACTTAGTAGGAAGCATACTTAGTAGGAACATATAATTAAATGTCACATGTTCGTACTTAGTTGGAACATATTGTGAAAAGGCACATATACTCAGAGTTATTAAAAGTTACAGATTCATACTTCAAAGGAACATATTTTTAACAGTCACAGATTTATACGTAGTAGGAACATATTATGAAAAGTCACAGATGAATACGTGGTTGACGTATTGTAAAAAGCCACGGATTCATACGTAGTAGGAACATATTATTAAAAGTCACATTTTCGTAATTAGTTGAAACATATTATGAAAAGTCACATATTCATAGGAACTCGGCCCATTGCTTAAATTGGTTGAGTGGCCCTAGTGGGCTGGCTAGACAGAAACATAAAATAAAAGTCACATGTCAATAGAAGACCGGAACAACATATATAAGTCAAATACTCAACAAGAACAAAACAGGATCCAACAGTCACATGCAACGCAACAGGACAACACTACAAACCAAGTTCCTCACTTCCGACCAACATGCAACACAAAAAGGATAATCACAAACAAGTTCATCACTTCCGACCAACACGCAACCCAACCGGAAAATCACAATTACCAACTACACCAATATCAGTTCAGGGGAATCCTAGATGTGATACACCACCAGGCAGTCATAAACATCACAACATCAGGAGGAAGATGAGAAACAACGGCCGGGTGTATGTGCCTCCGTCAGTTTGGTTGCCTACAAAGATGGGAAGATGTTCATCAAGGGAAATTACAGGCTCCATAAATAATGTGCTTTCTAAACAGCTTAGATATTGAAAAGAAGGATAATATGACAACAGAAAAAAGGATCGCAATACATACCATTAGGAGGAAGCTGAACCAGCAGGAGATATGTCATTCAAATAGAGTTTACGTATAGATGCCCCCTCTTTTTCTTCCTACAAAGATGAGAAAAAGTTTAGATATATAGAATAGGAAAAATTGAATGAGTATCTATTTAATAAGACAGTTATTTTTACTTATTATTGGTCAATGTCAGACAAAGTGTTTTAAATTAAGCAGTGACGTTATTAACCTTTCATGAGCGATAAAAACTAGGACGGTGCTATTTAACACAACAATTATTATTGATCAATGTAGGCACAGTGTTTTAAATTCAATCACAATTAATATTGATCAACATAAACAAGAAAAACATTTTAATTTCCAAGTCTGAGCTGTGATAATTATCTGAACGCCCTTGAGGAATTATATCTTTCCATCATAGGTCTTCTTTAGATTAAAGAGACGCAGAACTCTATCTTCCTCCAATAGCTTTGAAAACTTGTACAAGTCACGGCTATCGCACCCCCGCTTCTCCAAATACTCCTCAGAACCTTTTGCGTCTAAGATACCTGGGAATTCATCTTTCTTTGCACCAACTCAATCTGAACTCTGGAATTCCGAAGCAAACCAATCACGCCCCTAACTGATGTTACCATCCTTGCGCTTACGGGCTTGTACGGCAACTCTATTAGCCTGCGCAGCTGAAAAGCCAATTGAATTCCACTCCTGAAGTGACTAGGACTCTGGCTTTCACTTTGCCAACAAAGAATAAGCTGATTGGCAGTTGATCAAATCCTATATGTTCCTACGAAGTACGAATCTGTGACTTTTCCAAATCTGTTCCTACGAAATATCAACATGTGACTTTTCAGTATATGTTCCTGCTGAGTATCAATCTGTGACTTTTCAATTGGCAGTTGACCAAACCCTATATATTCCTACGAAGTATGAATCTGTGACTTTTCCAAATCTGTTCCTACGAAATATCAACATGTGACTTTTCAGTATATGTTCCTACCGAGTATGAATCTGTGACTTTTCAATTGGCAGTTGACCAAACCCTATATGTTCCTACGAAGTACGAATCTGTGATTTTTTCAAATATGTTCCTACGAAATATCAACATGTAACTTTTCAGTATATGTTCATACTGAGTATGAATCTGTGACTTTTGAATTGGCAGTTGACCAAACCCTATATGTTCCTACGAAGTACGAATCTGTGACTTTTCTAAATCTGTTCCTACGAAATATCAACATGTAAATTTTCAGTATATGTTCCTACTGAGTATGAATCTGTGACTTTTCAATTGGCAGTTGACCAAACACTATATGTTCCTACGAAGTACGAATCTGTGACTTTTCCAAATCTGTTCCTACGAAATATCAACATGTGACTTTTCAGTATATGTTCCTACTAAGTATGAATATGTGACTTTTCAATATATGTTCCTACTAAGTTTGAATCTATGTACTAAATAGGACACAAGCCCGGCCTAGAGTCCTAAATCATTAATTGTACCTCTTGATCTTGGACGACGATTACGCAAGAGCCTCCCGCAGACGACCCTAACGCAAGAGGCTGAGGCAAGGGCAACAAGTGACGACGGCACGGTGTGACGCGGCCGACTCCCTCACGACGCCCTTCCCCTCCCCGGTCTTTCTCACCGGTACGACGCCTCCCTCCCCCTCGTCTTGGGTTCTCCATCTTGGACGGCGGTTGGGTAGATGAGATCCGCGGCGTGGCTACGGTTTCTTGGGCGTCTTGTAGCGCAGCGAGGGTTCTTGGGTCTTCATGGAGCCGGAGGCGAGGCGAGGAGCGTGGCGATGTCGGAGGTAGAGGCGGGGCCGCGGGGCTGCGGCGAGGAGACGGAACCTGTCTCGCCGCTGGAGGAGTCGGGGAGGTTGATCTGTAGGCTCGGCGGCTCCTGCGGTCACGAGTACAGCAACTTGAGGCGCCAAATCAGAGGTACGGGCGCGTTTCCGCGCGGAACTCGCGGAGAAGCTTCCCTATCGCTGTTTGGTCGTTTGGTTGAATATTATTTGGGAGGTATTTTTGTTTGTGCACAGATGAAAAGGACCCGGACACGACTGGCTTACTCTCCACCATCAAAAACATTCACAGCCTGTACCAGCATGGTAAGGACTTGTCCCCTTTCGCTTTGGTGGCGACTAGTATAGTTAGAAGAATTCTAGCAGAACCCGATTTAGCTACTAACAGTGCTGTCTCTATGCTCCAGTTCAATTGCCAAGGGAGCAAATAGCTGATGCAAGGGCCTTGCTGGAACTTTCCAGCAATTTGGCAACATCAGTCAAGTCCCATTTAGATTTGGGAACCACGTTTCTGATTTTGTTACTGCACTGCTAAAGAATTTTGGAACGCTAGGGAGCCTGGTGACAAGAATCCCTCGTTGGATTGGTCTCGCCTTGGGCATACTGTCTCGCCTCTTTTCAGGGCTGCCCCTGGATGTAGCACCATGTGGGAAGCCACTGCTTTTTTAAAAAAAAAGAACTTCACTGTTGATGCTTGCAATTTCCAAGGTCTTGAAAATCCCTTGTTGCTGTTTTGTCAGGGTTGGCCCCATGAATTTAGATGTGAAGCCGCGAAGGGATTCTATTGGAAAAAGGAGAATTGCAAGACCTTGTGAAATCTCTTGTCCTGAACAGGTGCGCTTTTGTGTGTGTGATTCATTTAATGCCATTAATTCAAAAGAGGACAAAATGATGTGTTTGATTCATTTAACAACATTCAAAAATCTTTTCAACTTCTTCTGTAGATGCTGATCATTACTCTTTGTCAACAGCTGGCTAATCCCATAGAGAACACACAGTGTGGTACTGAGACAATCTCTGCTATGTACAACCTTCTGAAGAGAAAGATGAATGCAAGGTTAGATTACCCTGTTAGATTACCCTGTTTTAAACAGGACATCATTTGCCCAAACAATGGAGAATATCTTTGCCTTGTCATGCCTAGTGAAAGATGGCAGAGTTGAAATCACTGTGAATGATGAGGGGCATCATATTGTCTGTAAGTACTATGCTGCTCAGTTGTTGTGTTTTGTTGTCATATCATGGAAATGTTGTACAGTAATGGCTTCTGTTATGCACATTGATCTTGTGTTCCGATTTACTGAACAGATCCACGTAATGCACCTGTTGCTAGTGCCATTGCTTCAGGAGCAGTGGTCTACAACCAATTTATCTTCCGACTTGATTTTCAAGGCTGGGAGGTAAAATTAACGTATCAGAATAAAAAACTGCATATCCAGGAAATATTTGGATTGTTTGCTTGCTACTATCGAATCTGTGACTTTTACGAATCTGTTCCTACGAAGTCTGAATATGTGACTTTTTCAAATCTATTCTTACGAAGTGTGAATATGTGAGGTTTCCAACTCTGTTCCTACGAAGAGTGAATATGTGACTTTTCCCACTCTGTTCCTACCACGTATGAATTTTTGACTTTGCCCACCCTGTTCTGAATCTGTGACTTTTCAATATAAGTTAGTACTAACTATGAATCTGTGACTTTTAACTATATGTTACAAAAACGTATGAACCGTTGACTTTTAAGTACAACTTACTACTAAGTATGAATCTGTGACTGTTAAAAATATGTTCCTACGAAGTATGAATCTGTGACTTTTAATAATATATTCCTACGAAGTATGCATCTGTTCTGCTATAGATGGAGAAAAAAATATACTAAGAACTCATGCGCACAAATTTTAAAATTCAAGCTTGATGTAGTCATCACAGAGGAAGGGCTCAGTGATCTTGCTATCCATTATTTGAGCAAGGCTGGTGTTAGTGCAACCCGTAGATTTTAGAAAAACTAACAACAACAGGATTGTAAAAGCATGCATCGGTCAAGTGTGTCCAACCTGATCTTTAGTATATGGTGTGCCGTTTGGTAGTGTCACTCGTTAGAAAAACTAAGGATCAGGCTTTCTCTTAATTTCTTTACCGAATACGATTGTGATGGATCAAGAGTACGGATTAGCTAGAAAGTCCATAGGAAAACCGAACTATAAAGGGGGTTAGCCCAATCACTAAAGCTCATGCTAGCTCAAGAGGTGTGTGACGTGGTCTACTCTGCTCTCTAGTGCTCAGGGAAGAGTTAGTGACAAGAGGAACCAAAGTGCTCAAGAGCTGGAAATGAAGTTGATAAAGATCACAAGATTCAGCCAAAAAAGTGACCACCGTAGATTACGGTGCTGACCTACGGTGATCAAGCTGAGGCACAGCTGAAAGAAGGCTCTCTACATAGACAAGGTAAGGGACCACCGTAGGTTACGGTGGTCAAGCAGTATACAGAGAGGCTAAAGAACTCTGTGTATAGAAATGGGATAGTCACCGTTGGTTACGGTAATCAAAGAAAATCTATACAGAGGTTACAGAAGTTGAAGAACTCTCTATATAAATACGGGATAGTCACCGTAGGTTACGGTGGTCAACTTGCCTCTTTGAGCAAGAGCTTAGTGTGAGGAGTAGCTGTTACTCTTGATCTTGTGGCAAGATTCTGGCCCAAAATAGAATTGGCCCGTGTTCGGCCCGTGGGCTGTGCCCATTGGGTCGCGATACTGTAGCTGGGCTACCTCCTTATTCAGCTGTTCGATGATTTACTTCTTTGCTTAGTATGGTGCATACCTCCTTATTCAGATTTGCCTCGGCTTCTTCAGATCAACCTGACGGTTCCTTATGCGAAGCAAATCATCGAGGCGGACCTTCAGGGCGCTCACTTCGAACCCATGGACGTACATTATGGCTAGAATGGAGTTTTTCATCAGGAGGATTCATTCGTCTCTTCTTTCTTTTAGGAATAGAACGAAAATTGTCGTTGATTTAAATAACATTTCGACAGCCAGTCATCGCTGATTATAACAGCATCAAGATAGCTTGACTTGTCAATTTTACTAATATCATCAGGTGAAGAGATAGAAAGAAAATCCTTTCCTTTAGTTCAGCAGTATCACTAGGAAGGAAAAGATACCAGGAAAGTGCATTGCAATTGTTGCAAGGTACTAAAGCAAAAAAAGATTAGAGTTATACATAAGGATGATGCATGAGAAATGCACCAATTGACATACTTTTCAAACAAAAGCAGTAAAAAAATGAGCTAAGGAAATAATAAATGTAAACAAGCCAGCGCCATCCCTTGAAATCGAGCCGATGGAGCCGCCCCCGTCGCTCCTGCGACGCGCACGAAGATGAGGCTGACTCCCGCGTTGCGTCCTGTAACCGGCGGTCCGGCGCTCACCGCTTAAGAACGCAAGTGAAGGAAAAAAAAACAGAAGCACACCGAGGGAGAAGTCCATCCAATCCAATCGACCGGCGACTAGGGCTGTGAACTCACCACCGGCGAGGTCCCCTCCGCCACTGACGTCCAGGCGCATGAGAAGGTCGTTAGCAACCGATTTTTACAGAAATTGGTATGACTTTGTGAGTGATGGTGAGAAATCAATCGGGCAGCTGGGTTCCTGAGGTGAAGAGAAGAAAAAACTTGGAATACGGAATAGGAAGCGGCTGCTCATTGGGGCCTTGCATCACACGCGGTAGTTTAGGGCGATGCATGGGCTTAGTGGGCTAGTTATGGCCTATGGCAGCCCATCCCTTTTACTTATAGAGATTTTTTGTCAATCTTTTTAGATATGTATTCATATCAAAATAAACACATGCAAACAAAAACATAATATTTCTAGCTTACATAGCAACCAAAGGTAAACTCACCAAAGGTGACCATATTCATGTGTTTGACTCCATCCATCTATCCAAAAAAAAAATTGGGGCGGCCTCGGCCCCATTTTACCCTCTAACCAAACAAAAAAAATGGCTCGCTCCAGATCTTCAATCAAACAGCAGTAGGGGCGGCTTCGCCCCAAAAAACATGGCTGACCCTGCCACAACTCACTTGACTCCCATCCAAACGCACCCTAAACTAGAGTGGAGGGCCGGCGTCCAGCGCCTCCGCACGCTGGCCAGATCCAGCGTCTAGTGTTTTTGCGTGCCCGTGCCTGTCCGAGCGCCTGTCGAGCGCTCCGTGCGCCCGCCCAGTGCCTGTTGAGCACTCCCTGCCAGCCATCTGTGTCGAGCGCTTGCACCCGCGCACTCGCCAAAGCCCGCATGGGCCGCATGGGCTGGCGTGTGCGCGAGCTATGCGGGCCTGCTGAAAAAAAGACAGACCGCAGGCGGGTGGGAAGGGAGAGATCTCGCACGTTGCGGATGAATCCTGCGTGGCCTCATCCTGATCGAGACTATAGCTTGCTATATGGGCCATGCTAAAAGGGCTTGTCCGTGGCCCACTAGTTTTGGCCCCGTCCGAGCACGACCCGAAGCATGAGTGGGCCGTGCTGGCCCGAAGCCCGCCTAGGGCTGTGTTTGGGCCTAGGCGCAACCCCGCCGTGTCTGAGACGACAGGCTGGCCTCGGGCCCAAGGGCGAGCCCACCTAGGTTCAAAGGTATTCAGTTGAAATACCCATTATCTTTTGCAAAGAAAATTGTGTGTATAGTGTATCATTTACGTTTACATAAAAAAACAAAATATGAACAAAAATAAGGCTACCAGGCCGAATCTGCCTGTACCACCGCCAGCCCAATAGAAAAACTGACCTAATCTGCCTATACTCGGAATTCCAATGTGGCTCAGCCAGCACTCTGCTTGAGGGCTGGGCACTCAAGTACTCGGCACATAAAGTACTCGGTGTGCCTCTGTGGCTCAGCCATTACACTGCTTCTATTTTGCCTCGAGATTCCTTATGTTTCAGCAAGGATAGAAGAAATCGTGGACACGTGGCTACACATCATAACATAATCCTTTCTTCCATTTCCATATCTTGGGTGTGGTAAGTGCGTTGATTATTCCACGGTGAGCTTCCTATCGTCTTCTCGAATAGGGTGCTTTCTCTACCTCGCCCTCTCCCCCCTCTTTAGAACGCGCTCGCACCATGAGCGCCGCTGCCGCCTCTCGCCGCCAGCATGTATCCGGTGGCTGCGCAAGTGCACATGCTCGGGCTTTGTGACCGCCGGCTCGCCGTAATCATGATGTTTGCCTCCTCTTTCTTCTTCTCGCTGCACATTATCCGGAACGCCGGCCCTGTTGCATCGCCCAGATCCATTCTACTAAGAATAGGTCGTCGTATTGATGACCAAGAAAAGTATGGAAAAGAAGCAAGCTTCAACGCTCCCCAAGACAACAGAGCCCAAATAGTAGGGAGGGTAAAGAGCATCCAACCAAAGCGACCTTTCATTCCCTTGTTTCGTCGTTGCACAACCCCCCCCCTTCCCCATCAAGCTCCCCCAGGGCTGGGCACTCAAGTACTCAGCACATCAAGTACTCGGGGTTCCTCCGTGGCTCAACCAACGCCCTGCTTAAGGGTTGGGCACTCAAGTACTCGTCACATAAAGTACTTGGTGTGTGCCTCCATGGCCCTGCCAGGACCCTGCTTGGGGGCTGGGTGCTCAAGTACTCAGCACATCAAGCCACGAGATGGCGGTGGGGGTGAGCTAGAGGGGGTCCTAGTGCCGCTTTTAGCACGGGGAGTGACTGTGGTGGCGGGGCGACAGCGGCGGCGAGATCGGCGGCAATGGCGGCTAGCCTGGCAAAAAGAAAGGAAGAAGAGAGGAGATGACTTGACCGATTGGGGGAGAAGTGATAGGGCGACGCACTCGATGGCGCATGCGGCAGCTTGACGACGACAGTAGCGCGGTGTAACAGGCGCTCAATGAGAGAGATAGTGAAGAGCAGCGTTGGTCCCGCGATTTCTTTTGAATTTTCAAATGATTTCAAACGTGCTGAATTGAGTTGATCAAAACACAAGAAATGAAATTCGGGCAAAAAAGAAATTGAATTAAAATTCTAGAAAGATGGAAGTTATTTGAAAGTTTCTTGAATTATTTAAATTACTTCTTCATTTGATAAAATTCTGTAAAATTCGCCAACCATCTTGAGCCATGGAACCTAGATAAACTATCAGTGGGTCCCACTTCTGTGCAAACTTTTGTTGTTTTAGTTAAAGCTCATTTTTGTCTAATTGGAAACATTGACTTGATTTGAAAATTGAAACATGAACAAATTGAACTTTGACTTGATTGCACTAAACCAGGGCACATATGCACCACATCAGTTCATATTGACCACGACATAGAAGTTAACTACGAGACCGACCAGTTCATACATTTAGCTAACATCAGATCATCACTTCTTCACCAGCAGCCAATCACAAAGATCACAAAAGAAAAAAAAATCACTACTGACATGGGGAACCAGCAATTCTTCTTCACCTCCTCCTCTTACGAGATTCCCTCCTAGGAATGTGGGCCCCCATATATGAACATTGCGCTTTATTTGTGTCATACAGTCAATTTCCTTGGCGGCTTTATAATTCTGGGACCTGTAAAGAACAAGTTTAATAAACGGGCAAATAATCTTCAACCATACTAGCAACATATAATGGTCCCCGACACCCTAAACCTTCAGACATACCTAGAGTCCTAGAACGTGACGCGACAGGACCAGGTGCAGGCGCTTCCACAGGTGAAGGCACGAAATGACCAGGTGAATGTGGAAAAAAATGACCAAGTGAAAGTGGAATATGAACAGGTGAAGGTGTGGAATGACCAGGTGAAAATGGAACAAAATGATCAGGTGAAAGTTGAACAGAAGGAGCAGGTGAAGGCAGGATAAATTCATCATCATTGTTCTCAGCATCTGATTGATCAGCTGCAGGTTCTGATTGATCACCTCCAGAACCATAAGAATCATCATTAGGATCGCCAAAATCAAGAGCGCTGGAGTTTAAGGACACAATCGTCGCCGACAGATTATGGCAGTCCTTCAAAGAATCCGCGATAGCTGCATACTGCCCATTCCCTTCTTGAACAATATTCATTATAGAATTCAATTTATTGTGGAGTTCTTTGTTAAATTTAGCCTGTTCAAATACAAGGAAACAAGTTATCTTCAGTGAAAAATAAGGATTTTTCCCAAAAGTAAAATGTTAGTTAAACAAGTTATCTTCAGTGACAAATAAGAATTTCATGAATTTGGTAGCTGCATACCGCAAGAGTGTAAAGCTTCTGTCAATATCCGTTGGATAGGGCCGGCTTTCATCATGAGTGTTCTGAATTCTGAAGGAAGCGGGCGTGACAGTTAACCGTGTCCTGGGCTGGTACCAGTCCATGTAAGCTCTGTAATTCTCGGAACTGTACAGTTGCTCCTCTACATGTACAACTCCAAGAGCCTGTTGCTTCCACATAGATTCATACTTATCAAAAGAAATTTTGTTTCTTGCTTTATTCACTGATCTGCAAGATACAAAATAAGCAGAACATTAAGAGGAATCTTGAAAATACAGCATGTCATATGAACTCGTATCAGGGGGAAAAACTTACAAGCGATTAGCAGGATCCACATAAGTATGGATCTCAGGAGGAATCGATTGATGGCGCCCAAACTGGCGCATCACTCTCTGAGGGTTGTATTCCTCCACATGGTAATTGTGGCCTAGGGGCATTTTCGTGAGCCAATAATTAGAGTCACAGGTGCACATCTCAGATAGGCCAAGCGGGGCAAGTGTTTGGATAAAATTTCTGTTGTAAGGTTCCTAGGTGATCTCAAAAGCCGGTACATTGTCCAACTTAAATCTAAAAGTAGGATAACAGCCCTTATCCTGTTCGCCTTCCCATCCGGCCTGTGAAAAAGAGTGTTACTGTTAGCAAAGGGGTGTTAAATGGACAATGTACTTTTTTCCTAGAATACTTACCTTTCGACGGCAATAGCGAGTTCCAATCGTTGGCCTGTCCACCATGTCCTCGCCATACATTTCAGGCCCATACGTTGTCATGACATCGAATGTTTTTGGCCGGCCTATTTTGGTTCTAGCATAACACCAAAGCTGGAAGAGTAATGGACATCCTGAAAAAATTGGGGATTTCTCTCGTGTGACCAGGCTGCACCTGGTGAGCTCATGATATGTCTCAGCAAGAACAGCCGTACCCTAGCTCCAGGTCTCATTGAGGTTGTCGCCATCAGCAATCTCCTGAGCAATAGATACCAAGTGCTTTGGTATTACATCCCTACCGAACATAGGCACAAAGAGGGACAGTATAAAGGCCTCCAAGTATCTGTTCAGAGTTTGTTGATCTGGGTCGCGGCCCATGTTATCAAACTGTAGATGAAAAATAAATAGTTAGTTCAAGCATTTTTTCAAAATATTAATATGTGACCAACAAAATATTAATATGTGAAACTTACATTAAATTGATTCAGCCATGCCTTGGGGATCCTAGGATTTTGTTCTGTTGTAAATTCATGGAAGGGTACTGCATCAGCATTTAAGCGAAAAACGTTCTTGAATTAGTTGAAGAGTTCGGTGTGCCAGTTACTGGGTGTCTCTCTGCAAACTGGTTTTCCTCTTCGTGGCAGTCCAGTTAAGTAGGTCGTATCCTGTAGTGTCTCTGCAAACACCATGACTCCATAAACACTCGGCCAAATTGGGAGTGTATGTACTCCCCGAAAAGATGAAGCACTACAAAAACTTAGTTGAAACTAAAGTGAAATTTGGCCTCTAAGGCCACTGAAAATGACACCCAAAACTGAACCTAGTAACTGTTTCAGATCGAGCTGACAAAAAAGTGCCAACATCGAAAATCTATTACTCCCACAAAAACATCTAAATTCAGAGTATAAATACTCTACGGAAACATCAAATAAAGTTCTACAAGTTCATCACATATTTAAATATCGATGTTCCCACAAAAAGCATCTATATCCAGAGTGTAAATACTTTACAGAAACATGAAACAAAGTTCTACAAGGCCATTAGGAAGATTTAAGGCAAAAGCAGTAGCTTCTTTTTCCTTCCTAATACCAATCAGATTCCCTTGAACACAAGCAACAAACGAATGAACGGAGCCAGAACTGTGAGGTGCGTCCCGGCCGCATCCCGCCCTCACACGGCGTCCCTGCTCCACCGGAGCTCACCAGACGCAACCTAACCCATCGCTGGCTCACTACCAGCATAAGAAAGGAGTCCGGCTCCGTCGGAGCTCACCAAACGCAACCGGAAGTGCCGGAGCTTCTCACGGACGGCGCTCATCCAGCAACCCCGATTCAACCTCCAACAACCCCGAATCGACATCCGGCGAGCTCCTCTCGCGTGTGTCCGGGTATCGAGTCGCGACGCTCATCCACAGCTGCCTTTGCCGCAGAATCGAACTCCGTCAATTGTAACGGCCCTAGACCTCCTAACGAGAAAGGGGAACCAACACAGCCAATTCAAACGGCTGAACGAGGACGAATAGTACCTTTGCCGCTCGCCTCCATCGCCGGAACCCTTCTTAGCAGCCGCCGTCGCCGCCGGAACCCTTCTCAGCCGCCGCCGCCGCCGGAACCCTACTCGTCGCGCTGCGATCTAGATTCAAATTGCTGTAGTGCTGCTGGGCGTACAAGGACCATCTAATAGCCAAACCAAATGGCTGCAGTAGCGCGGCCCATCCATGCCCAACAAGATGTGGGCTACGGTCCAGTGGCTCTAGTAAGTATTTTCTTTTTCTTTTTTCTTTTGCTTTTTAATTGGGACTTGTCACGTTTTGAGAAGTACTCGGAAGGCTACAAAACTCGAGTAATGACCAAGATCAATAAGCTAAGCAGTCTTTGACGATCAATCCAAGTCAAGTACTTGAAAAGTCACTCATCTCAGTAACTAGGGTCTTTCCAATGTATGTTCTGAAATCAATTTGTCTCAGTTTCTAGTGTCCATGATTTTCGGTGTCATTTTCCACGTTTCACCAAGGATAGAAGAAATCGTGGACACATGGCTACACCCTTCAATATCATGGGTGTGGGAAGGGTGTTGGTTATTTCACCAAGAGTAGAAGAATATCATGGACATTTGGCTACACGCCACGCCACAATCAGAAGCTATGACTAGATTTTTATTTCAAAGTAATCTGAAAAATATTGATCATGTGCAAATAAATGTTGAAACAGTTCATCTAAAATGTTGATGAAAAATTTAAATTTAAATTCATATTAGATCTTATTTGGTAGAATTAATTCTAAAGAACATGTAGCTTCAAACAGATTCAAAAATAGATTTACAGTTCTAGAGAAATGCATGTTTTAAGTTTTGAATTCAAACTCAAATACCCACGCCAGCCCGCAGCTCATTTTAAGTGATCTATAGATTGCTAAACTTAGTACGATCTATAGGGCAGTGCCGGAGCAAGGGTGCCCAGCCCTCGAGAACGGTGCTTGGCTGAGCCATGGAGGATCCCCGAATACTTTATATGCTAATTACTTGAGTGCCCAACCCCCAAGCAAGGTCCTCGCAGAGCCATGGAGGCACGCTGAGTATTTTTAGTGAATAGCGTGGATATTTGGCTGCACACTTAAATGGAAGCGAGGTATCCACAACACACAAATTTTTATGTTAAATGATCATGGGTGATGCAACACGGCCGGCGTTCTGGCGAGAAGAAGGAAGAGGAGCCAAACACCATGATTAGGGTGAGGCGGTGATAATGTGCACGTGCGCGGCCACCGGATACATGCCGACGGCGAGAGGCGGCAGCGGCGCTCATGGTGCGAGGGGCGTTCTGGCCAATAGAAGGGGCGAGAGGGTGAGGTAGAGAAAGCACCCTATTCGAGATTATGATAGGAAGCTCATGGTGGAGCTTCATTGAGGTGTGGCGTGTATCCAAATGTCCATGATATTCTTCTACTCTTGGTGAAATAACCAACCCCCTTACCACACCCATGATATGGAAATAGAAGTAAGGAGTCTGTTATGATCTGTAGCCACATGTCCACGATTTCTTCTATCCTTGGTAAGACGTATGGAATCCCGAGGCAAAATAGGAGCACTGTGCTGGCTGAGCCACGGAGGCACACCGCGTACTTTATGTGCCGAGTACTTGAGTGTCCAGCCCTCGAGCAGGGTGTAGGCTGAGCCACAAAGGAATTTCGAGTACTTTGTATGATGAGTACTTGAGTGCCCAGCCCCAAACATGGTCTTGGTAGAACCATGGAGGTACGCTGAGTACTTTAAGTAGACAATTTCTTCTATACGTGGTGAAACGTAAGGAATCTCAAGGGAAAATAGGAGCCGGGTGCAGGCTGAACCACGGAGGCACACCAAGTACTTTATGTGCTGAGTACTAGGGTGCCCAACCCTCGAGCATGGTGTTGGCTTAGCCATGGAAAAAACCCGAGTACTTTATGTGCTGAGTACTTGAGTGGACAACCCCAAGCAAGGTCCTCGTAGAACCATGGAGGCACGCTTAATACTTTAAGTGAATTCTTATGTATCCAAATGTCCATGATATTCTTCTACTCTTCCTGAAATAACCAACCCCCTTACCACACCCATGATATGGAAATGGAAGAAAGGAGTCTGTTATGATCTACAGCCACGTGTCCACGATTTCTTCTATCCTTGGTTAAACGTAAGGAATCCCGAGTCAAAATAGGATCAGTGTGCTGGTTGAGCCACGGAGGCACACCGTGTACTTTATGTGCCGAGTACTTGAGTGTCCAGCCCTCGAGCAGGGTGTTGGCTGAGCCACAAATGAATTCCGAGTACTTTATATGCTAAGTACTTGAGTGCCCAGCCCCCAAACAGGGTCCTAGTAGAGCCATGGAGGTACGCTAAGTACTTTAAGTAGACATTTTCTTCTATACTTGGTGAAACGTAAGGAATCTCGTGGGAAAATAGGAGCATGGTGCTGGCTGAACCACGGAGGCACACCATGCATGGTTTGTAGCCACATGTGCACGATTTCTTCTATCCTTGGTGAAACATAAGGAATCCCGAGGCAAAATAGGAGCAGTGTGCTGGCTGAGCCATAGAGGCACACTGCGTACTTTATGTGCCGAGTACTTGAGTGTCCAGCCCTTGAGCAGTGTGTAGGCTGAGCCACAAAGGAATCTCGAGTACTTTATTTGCTGAGTACTTGAGTGCCCAGTCCCCAAACCGGGTCCTGGTAGAACCATAGAGGTACTCTGAGTACTTTAAGTAGACAATTTCTTCTATACCTGGTGAAACGTAACGAATCTCATGGGAAAATAGGAGCTGGGTGCTGGCTGAACCATGGAGGCACACCAAGTACTTTATGTGCTCTTGTTGAGAATTCAAGTTATTTACATAAAAAATGAGTTGAGTTCGTTGCCTCCGACCAGATGATTTCTCCGCATGCCTTGCTATCTTCAACGACGTCGTCGCTACTGTGCATCTCGCGCTCGCCATCGTCTCCCTATGGGTGCTTCTCCGCGGCGGTCGAGTACAAGGGCCTTTTATGAGCCAGGGGACGCATAGCTTGGAGTTACCAACTCCATGCCCGGCTATCGCGCACTTATCCGCACGAACCGCAACTCGACGTCGTAGTCATCCGCTCCTATGCTCGACGCTGCCTGCTTCCCTACAGACGGCGCCAAATCCGCTAACCCCTGGGAAGCAGCGGCCCGTCGTCGTCTTGGCCACCACCGCCGCGCGCGCTCCTTGCCGCTGCGCGGGCCTCGCGGCGGTCGATGTCCCGCGGACCGTGCGCTGCGTGCCGTGGCGGAGCTCGACAGCGCCGCCGGCGACGGACCTTCCAAACGAGGGCGCGGCGGTCGTCGGGCCGGACGCACTCGAGTTGATCCACAAGACGACGCTGCTCCTGGAAGTCTCGCAATTCATGTAACCGATAGACGTGCGCGGCTAGCCTACGACGGCTTGCAGCAGCCCGCCAAGAGCAAGTGGGAGCATGCGGGCTGCCGCATTAGCCCGCTTTGGCCGTTGCGACCGATGCGGCGCGCGCGGAACCCGCATCCCGCCCTGTTTGTAGCGCTAATTGTAGGTACCTTGCGCTCGTGGTCGATGTTGAGGATGATGAGCTGTTGACGAGCCTCTTGGTGTTTGGCCATGCACGACACGAGCATCGCCCGGGCTGTTGAAAATAAACACGCCATGGGGTGTTCCTGGCGTGTGTGTGTCTGCGCATGTGTGAGTTGCGCCATGCGCGCGTGTGTTGGACCGTTGGATTGAGTTGTCGGGCTGGCCGTTCAGTTGTCACCTCGCTTCCCCGACCTGCGTTTCGTTCGTTTCGATTCTGTCGAGTTTCGCTTCCCGTCGCGTCCCTTCCTCGTCCTCGCTTCAAATACGAATACCAAGAGACGCGCTCTTCATTATTTAACCGCCCCCGTCACGAACATCTTCTTCTCCCACTCCGCCGCACCCCATCACCAACCCTTAGAAACCCGACGCCTTGAAATACCCCTAGCCCGGTGGCGCACGCTGCCACCAGCCCCACACCATGGATTGCGACTCCGCAAGCAGCGAACGATCTCCCCGGTGGGAGGATGTCGGACGCCCTTCCCGCGACGGCCGGCGCTCTCACCAGTGGGAGGACTGGGGAAGCCCTTCCCGCGACGGCTGGAGCTCTCACCAAAGGGAGGATATGTGGTAGTTCCGTAACAGCCGAGAGATCTCACCAGCAGGAGTGGAGAATCCCTTCCCGCGACGGCGGGCGCTCTCACCAACGGAAGGATATGTGGTCCTCCCACAACGGCGGGCGCACTCACCAGCTGGAGGAGTGGAGAAGCCCTTCCCGCGACGGCGCACGCTCCAACTTGAGAGTAACACCTACAGTGTACCGCGACGTCGCCTTCTTCCCGGAGCGGTACCCAACATTCAAGACGACGATCACATGTGACGCGATGGTGGTCGAGCGGTTCATCGAAGAAATCCGAGGTAACCCACCTCCATATTGCATGCTCGTCGGATTGGACAGCGAGTGGCGCATACTCCCCAAATACGAGGGCGGCAGACACAAGATAGCCCTCTTGCAACTGTGCGTCGGGCCGCGATGCCTCGTGTTCCAGGTCAATCAGGTCGGCGGCGAACTCCCTGCAGTGTTGAAGAAGTTCCTCGCAGAGGAGGACAACGTCTTCGTCGGAGCACATATCTGCAACGACGAAGCACGTCCGAGGCAGGACTGCGGCGTCACAATTTCCAATGCGATTGACCTTCAACTGGTCGTCCCGAAACTTGAACAGTATAAATATCTTGACGATCGTCCTCGGCGATCACTAGAGGACCTCGGAGCAGCGGTACTGCAACTACCTATCAAAAAGATTCACGTAGACCACAAGCTCTGGGCTGTGAGGTTTTTGTCAACGGAGCATATTAACTACACCGCCATTGATGCATTCCTATCGTTCGAGATTGCCAACCAGTTGGAGATCAACGATGGTGCTAGATTTATGTAGCCTACTATTTTATTTGTTGATGTTTGACTTGTTTAAGGTGTCATCCCCTATGAACAAGGTGTTTGTTCAAGAAGATTTATTGTATCTATAAAACAAACTATATTTCGTATAATGAGTTCAACTTTATCCAATTCAAAGCTTGTTTTGTATGTGATTGAGCAACTTATGTCTTAAAATCTAGAGAGATTCTCCATCTCTCCATTAATCCTTGGCCTGAGTTTTACGTAGAACATTAGTTGTGTTACCGTATTTATCTGTAGCCGTGAGCGTTATTTATGTTACATACAGCCTTTTTCTGCATCATCAAGATTAGAGGGGCGATTTCCAAATAATCATCCAAGCTGCCAATCTGTAATTTGTGCATACATATGACTTGTATTTTAAGTATTTAATTGCAGGCATACTGATTGTATGTCAAATGTTAAACATTTTTTTGACCACAAGCCGTAGCCCTGCTTTAGAAAGTAATTGTTTTGCTGAAAACACCAGCTTTACCTGTGGTGCGAAGCACTCTGGTAGTTAAAACCTAGGAACCGGCTCCGAGAGCGGCAGACCAAAAGTGAACTAGCGACCAAACAAATGAACTAAAAGTGAACTAGCGAGCACTGTCAAAACGGCTTCAAATAAAAAACGGAGGGAATAATAAGTTTGGGCTTGACCACTACTTTAAGTCACATCTACTTTGATCATCACGAACGATAATAGTGTTAGGTACTTGCCGTCGCGGTGGTACACATACAAACTTAACACAGACCAGCACGTCCAGGTTAACAATTCCCTACAGCTACATGAACTAGAACAACCAAGAGGCCTCAACCCATTCTAAGATGTCCAATACGTCCCGTCAGTATGGACACAGCTTCCTTCACTTCAGCATCCTTCTTTTGGTTGTCTTCCTCACATTCCTCAAGTCGCAGATGCAGGTAAGTATTCTCCTGCTCCAATGCAGTTACTTGTTGATGTGGACTAGGGTCCTGATCTTCCGAAAGGTTCAGATAACTCTTGATTTGGCGAAGATGTGACACACGTCGATCCGGCTCCTGAACAACACGTTTGAACCCCGCAATCGCAGCACCATGTCCTCTGTGGTTATCAACCGGCGATGCACGGTTGACCTCGCCAAGAAGGCTAATCCCTGCCTGCGAGAACAAGAAAGAACGCAACCAAATTTGCAGATGTATGATTAATCTCACGAGTTGGGGTCTCACAAACCGATGAACGGCGAAACTGTCTAAGCAGAATAATCTAAGCAAAACCCAACCCTAACATATGTGGCGGCTGCTGCTAATAAAGACTTGGGGACGTGCAAGTACCCCCTGGACGCTCCCCTAATGGGCTGACACGAGATACACGGGCCAAAGGCCAAAAACGGTGAGACTTGAGGAGCAGGAGAATACTTACCTGCCGTCGCGGGAAGGGCTTCCCCAGTCCTCCCACTGGTGAGAGCGCCGGCCATCACGGGAAGGGCGTCCGACATCCTCCCACTGGGGATATCGTTCGCCGCTTGCGGAGTCGCAATCCATGGCGTGGGGCTGGTGGCAGCGTGCGCCGCTGGGCAAGGGGTGTTTCAAGGCGTCGGACTTCCGAGGGTTGGTGATGGGGTGCGGCGGAGTGGGAGAAGAAGATGTTGGTGATGGGGGCGGTTAAATAATGAAGAGCGCGTCTCTTGGTATTCGTACGCATATTTGAAGCGAGGACGAGGAAGGGACGCGACGGGAAGCAAAACTCGACGGAATCGAAGCGAACGAAATGTAGGTGAGGGAAGCGAGGCGACAACTGAACGGCCAGCCCGACAACTCAATCCAATGGTCCAACACATGTGCGCATGGCACAACTCACACATGCGCAGACACACACACGCCATCAACAGCCTGGGCGATGCTCGCGTCGTGCACGGCCAAACACCAAGGGGCTCGTCAATAGCTCATCGTCCTCAACATCGGCCGCGAGCGCAAGGTACCTACAATTAGCACTACAAACGGGGCGGGATGCGGGTTCCCGCGCGTGCCGCATCGGCCACAACGACCAAAGTGGGCTGATGTGGCAGCCCGCATGCTGCCGTTTGCTCTTGGCGGGCTGCTGCAAGCCGCCGCAAGCTAGCCGCGCACGTCTGTTGCTTGCATGAACTGCAAGACTTCCAGGAGCAGCATCGTCTTGTGGATCTACTCGAGCGCGTCCGGCCCGACGACCGCCGCGCCCTCGCTTGGAAGGTCCGTCACCGGCAGCGCTGCTAAGCTCTGCCACGGCACGCAGCGCACGGTCCGCGGGACATTGACCGCCGCGAGGCCCTGCGCAGCGGCAAGGAGCGCGCGCGGCGGTGGAGGCCAAGACGATGACGGGCCGCTGCTTCCCACGGGTTAGCGGATTTGGAGCTCGTCGGAGCGCATGGCGCTCGTGGCGCCGGACATTGACACGAGCAATATGAAATTAACAGTACCAAAAACAAGCAGCTCGCACGTGCTGGCAATGTGCACCTTCGGTGATTGGGTGTGTGGCGCCGTCTACAGGGAAGCAGGCAGCGTCGAGCGCAGCAGCGGATGACTGCGACGTCGAGCTGTGGTTCGTGTGGATTGTTGTGAGTTCAAGCTCCAGCTTTCGTGTTCTTTGTGTATGTGTGTTTCCGGGCTGCGCCAACAACACCCAGGTCATCGCCAGCTTCACCGCTGCTATCCTTAGGAACGGTGATGTCGTGAGCCCGAATACGAATCCAGCGCCGTAGAGAAGCACCCACAGGGAGACGATGGTGAGCGCGAGATGCACGGTAGCGGCGACGTCGTTGAAGATAGCAAGGCATGCGGAGAAATCATCTGGTCGGAGGCAACGAACTCAACTCATTTTTTACGTAAATAACTTGAATTCTCAACAAGAGCACATAAAGTACTTGGTGTGCCTCCGTGGTTCAGCCAGCACCCTGCTCCTATTTTCCCATGAGATTCCTTACGTTTCACCAAGTATAGAAGAAATTGTCTAATTAAAGTATTCAGCGTACCTCCATGGTTCTACCAGGACCCTGTTTGGGGCTTGGCACTCAAGTACTCAGCATATAAAGTACTCGAAATTCCTTTGTGGCTCAACCTACACCCTGCTCGAGGGCTAGACACTCAAGTACTCGGCACATAAAGTACGCAGTGTGCGAGTTTGGGGACTGGGCACTCAAGTACTCGAGGGCTAGATGAGCACCGTCCGCGAGAAGCTCTGGCACTTCCGGTTGCGTCTGGTGAGCTCCGGCGGAGCCGGTCTCCTTTCTTATGCTGGTAGTGAGCCAGTGATGGGTTAGGTTGTGTCTGGTGCGCTCCAGTGGAGCAGGCACGCCGGGTGAGGGCGGGATGCAGCCGGGGCACACCTCACAGTTCTGGCTCCGTTCATTCGTTTGTTGCTTGTGTTCAAGGG
This sequence comes from Chloris gayana, assembly GCA_031894775.1. Classification (NCBI taxonomy): domain Eukaryota; kingdom Viridiplantae; phylum Streptophyta; class Magnoliopsida; order Poales; family Poaceae; genus Chloris; species Chloris gayana. The sequence continues at coordinate 41,809 of JAUNZO010002526.1, read as the reverse complement.
AATCTGATTGGTATTAGGAAGGAAAAAAGAATCTTCTGTTGTGTGATGTCTTGCTCGTTGAGAAAATATCTATTGCCTATAGAAGAGTTGACGAAAATAGCAGCAACAGCTACTGCTTTTGCCTTAAATCTTTCTAATGGCCTTGTAGAACTTTGTTTCATGTTTCTGTAAAGTATTTACACTCTGGATATAGATGCTTTTTGTGGGAACATCGATATTTAAATATGTGATGAACTTGTAGAACTTTATTTGATGTTTCCGTAGAGTATTTATACTCTGAATTTAGATGCTTTTTGTGGGAGTTATAGATTTTCGATGTTGGCACTTTTTTGTCAGCTCGATTTGAAACAGTTACAAGGTTCAGTTTTGGGTGTCATTTTCAGTGGCCTTAGAGGCCGAATTTCACTTTAGTTTCAACTAAGTTTTTGTAGTGCTTCATCTTTTCGGGGAGTACATACACTCCCAATTTGGCCGAGTGTTAATGGAGTCATGGTGTTTCAAAGCCAGCAGCCTAACACTGTTGGCAGATTATGTCTGTCACCTTGTGGGTGAGATTACGATGCGTAAACGTCGAAATTTAATTGTGTGATGAATACCATTAGCTTGAAATGGTTAGAACTAGACAGTTGTTTCATTCACCTGAGAATATAAACCTTTGCTCCACCTAAATTTGTGCTTGTGCTCAAAGAAAATATGTTGTGCATGCTGTCCATGCTAACATTTTATACTGCATTTCAGTTGTGGCTTCGTCCACTATTCTGGGTCCGGGGATGAATGAGCCCCCTCAAGAAGAGAGGGGTAAGTGACCACTTACCAGCCTATCATTTGTTCTCCCAAGTCGGGCAGGAATAATAATAAACTAATATTTGGAAATTCCAGGTGAGCTTCCAGAGCTCTTTGATCAGCCCATCGACATTAGACATCACTCATACTTGATATCGGTATTGGATGAAAAGCCTCCTTTATTTCGTCTTTGATGTGTTGCACCATTGAAAAAATGCACCCCAACTGGATCCCAAAGTAAGTAATTTATTTTCTCAAGCTGTGCCTCACAAGTATTGGGAGCTTGTACCTCGCAGCACCAAAACGCTTTCGTCATTTTCTGTTTCTTGTTATTTTGAAACTTCGCATAACCAAAAATCCTTACTCATTTTCTGATTCCAACAATGTTTCCTTGTAGATTGAAAGCAGCAGGCCTGCTAACTTTTGCCAGGCTAGTGGAGATGACTGTTGTTGATGATACAAGATTTTATTATGACAGATGTTTACTCGCTGCATTCATTTATCGGTGGAGGCCAGAAACCAATACTTTTCACATCCGAGATGGGGAGATGTCAATCACACTACAGGATACGACCTACTTAACTGGACTGCCACTACGAGGAGAGCTAGTTTGCAGAGAGACACCCAGTAACTGGCACACCGAACTCTTCAACTAATTCAAGAACGTTTTTCGCTTAAATGCTGATGCAGTACCCTTCCATAAATTTATAACAGAACGAAATCCTGGGATCCGCGAGGCATGGCTGAATCAATTTAATGGAAGTTTCACATATTAATATTTTGTTGGTCTCATATTAATATTTTGAAAAAATGCTTGAACTAACTATTTATTTTTCATCTACAGTTTGATAACATGGGCCGCGACCCAGATGAACAAACTCTGAACAGATACTTGGAGGCCTTTATACTGTCCCTCTTTGTGCCTATGTTCGGTAGGGATGTAATACCAAAGCACTTGGTATCTATTGCTCAGGAGATTGCTGATGGCCACAACCTCAATGAGAGCTGGAGCTGGGTTACGGTTGTTCTTGCTGAGACATATCATGAGCTCACCAGGTGCAGCCTGGTCACACGAGAGAAATCCCCAATTTTTTCAGGTTGTCCATTACTCTTCCAGGTTTGGTGTTATGCTAGAACCAAAATAGGCCGGCGAAAAACATTCGATGTCATAACACCATATGGGCCTGAAATGTATGGTGAGGACATGGTGGATAGGCCAACGATTGAACTCGCTATTGCCGTCGAAAGGTAAGTATTCTAGGAAAAAAGGTACATTGTCCATTTAACACCCCTTTGCTAACAGTAACACTCTTTTTCACGGGCCGGATGGGAAGGCGAATAGGATAAGGGCTGTTATCCTAATTTTAGATTTAAGTTGGACAATGTGCCGGCTTCTGAGATCACCTGGGAACCTTACAACAGAAATTTTATCCAAACACTTGCCCCGCTTGGCCTATCTGAGATGTGCACCCGTGACTCTAATTATTAGCTCACGAAAATGCCCCTAGTCCACAATTACCATGTGGAGGAATACAACCCTCAGAGAGTGATGCGCCAATTTGGGAGGCATCAGTCGATTCCTCCTGAGATCCATACTTATGTGGATCTTGCTGATCGCTTGTAAGTTTTTCCCCCGATACGAGTTCATATGAAATGCTGTATTTTTCAAGATTCCTCTTAATGTTGTGCTTATTATGTATCTTGCAGATCAGTGAATAAAGCAAGAAACAAAATTTCTTTTGATAAATATGAAAATATGTGGAAGCAACAGGCTCTTCGAGTTGTACATGTAGAGGAGCAATTGTATAGTTCCGAGAATTACAGAGCTTACATGGACTGGTACCAGCCCAGGAGACGATTAACTGTCACGCCCGCTTCCTTTAGAATTCAGAACACGGATGATGAAAGCGAGCCCTATCCAACGGATATTGACAAAAGCTTTACTCTTGCGGTATGCAGCTACCAAGTTCATGAAATTCTTATTTGTCACCGAAGATAACTTGTTTGACTAACATTTTACTTTTGGAAAAAATCCTTATTTGTCACTGAAGATAACTTGTTTCCTTGTATTTGAATAGGCTAAATTTAACAAAGAACTCCACAATAAATTGAATTCTATAATGAATATTGTTCAAGAAGGGAATGGGCAGTATGCAGCTATCACGGATTCTTTGAAGGACTACCATAATCTGTCGGCGACGATTGTGTCCTTAAACTCCAGCGCTCCTGATTTTAGCGATCCTAATGATGATTCTTATGGTTCTAGAGGTCATCAATCAGAACCTGAAGCTGATCAATCAGATGCTGAGAACAATGATGATGAATTTATCCTGCCTTCACCTGCTCCTTCTGTTCAACTTTCACCTGACCATTTTGTTCCATTTTCACCTGGTCATTCCACACCTTCACCTGTTCATATTCCACTTTCACCTGGTCATGTTTTTCCACATTCACCTGGTCATTTCATGCCGTCACCTGTGAAAGCGCCGTCCTGTCGCATCACGTTCTAGGACTCTAGGTATGTCTGAAGGTTTAGGGTGTCGAGGACCATTATATGTTCCTAGTATGGTTGAAGATTATTTGCCAGTTTATTAAACTTGTTCTTTGCAGGTCCCAGAATTATAAAGCCGCCATGGAAATTGACGTATGACACAAATAAAGCACAATGTTCATATACGGGGGCCCACATTCCTAGGAGGGTATCTCGAAAGAGGAGGAGGTGAAGAAGAATTGCTGGTTCCCCGTGTCAGTAGTGATTTTTTTCTTTTGTGATCTTTGTGATTGGTTGCTGGTGAAGAAGTGATGAACTGATGTTAGCTAAATGTATGAACTGGTCGGTCTGTAGTTAACTTTTATGTCGTGGTCAATATGAACTGATATGGTGCATATGTGACCTAGTTTAGTGCAATCAAGTCAAAGTTCAATTTGTTCATGTTTCAATTTTCACATCAAGTCAATGTTTCCAATTATTGAAAAATGAGCTTTAACTAAAACAACAAATGTTTGCACAGAAGTGGGACCCACTGATATTTTATCTAGGTTCCATGGCTGAAGATAGTTGGCGAAATTTACAGAATTTTATCAAATGAAGAAGTAATTTAAATAATTCAAGAAACTTTCAAATAACTTCCATCTTTCTAGAATTTTAATTCAATTTCTTTTTTTGACCGAATTTCATTTCTTGTGTTTTGATCAATTCAATTCAGCCCGTTTGAAATCATTTGAAAATTCAAAAGAAATCGTGGGACCAATGCTGCTCTTCACTATCTCTCTCATTGAGCGCCCGATACACCGTGCTACTGCTGTCGTCAAGCTGCCGCGTGCACCATCGAGTGTGTCGCCCTATCACTTCTCCCCCAATCGGTCAAGTCATCGCCTCTCTTGTTCCTTTCTTTTTTGCCAGGCTAGCCGCCATTGCCACCGAGCTCGCCACCGCTGTCGCCCCGCCGCCACAGTCACTCCCCGTGCTAAAAAGCGGCACTAGGACCCCCTCTAGCTCACCCCCACCGCCATCTCGTGGCTTGATGTGCTGAGTACTTGAGAACCCAGCTCCCAAGTAGGGTCCTGGCAGAGCCATGGAGGCACACACCAAGTACTTTATGTGACGAGTACTTGAGTGCCCAACCCTTGAGCAGGGCATTGGTTGAGCCACGGAGGAACCCCGAGTACTTGATGTGCTGAGTACTTGAGCACCCAGCCCCCAAGCAGGTCCTGGTAGAGCCATGGAGGCACGCTAAGTATACTAAGTAAATTGGAACTTTTGAATGGAACATTTTATTTAGAATTAACATCATGTTTTCTGCAATCATTGGAGATCAATCCACGAGTCACTCGCTTCTCCCGATCTGGAGAAGCTTCCGTCTCCATGGCGCTGCGCTTGCAGCTCCTTGTCCCAGCACGGCATGGTGCTGCTCACGAGCGCCACCGACTAGAGGACGAGCGCCTCCTCCTCTATAGCCACGGCACAGGCCTGGGACGTGGACCATTATTGCAAGGTTGGAGTTCCATTATTGGAAGGGAGAACCCACTACAAGATGGTGGATTTATGTGGGCTGGTCAGTCGAGCCCGGATCGAGCCCAACTCCACCGACTCCTAGTCAAGATGGTGGATTCGCTTATATGGCGAATTCGTGTAACCCAATAACTTCTATGAGGAAGGCGGCGCAAAGGAGGCTCAATGGCTTGTTAAGGAGGCTCAAGGGCTATGGCTGCTAAAGGAGGGAAAACGAAAGGCGTTTTATGGTCTCCCCTTCTCCTGGGGGTGCTTGACGGTGGGGGGGGGTGGTGGGTTGTACAACGACGAAACAAGGGAATGAAAGGTCGCTTTGGTTGGATGCTCTTTACCCTCCCTACTATTTGGGCTCTGTTGTCTTGGGGAGCGTTGAAGCTTGCTTCTTTTCCATACTTTTCTAAAAATACCAAACAAATTACTGTATGTACATTTTACTATGTTGCACATTTTGACATTCATTTGCACATGTTATTCAATGAAATTACACCATTTCACTATTGCTATTACAAACCAAGTTCATCACTTCTACCGACTACAACATCAGTTCAGGGGAATTCTAGACATGATACACCGCCAGGCAATCACAAAGACCACAACATAGACCATCAAGAAGAAGATGCACCAGCAGGAAGACCATCAGGAAGAAGATCACCAGCAGGAGATCCGTTCGATTCCCTATTCCTATTTCCCTACAAAGATGAGAAAATGTTCATATCAAGGGAAATTATAGCTCCACAAATACTATGTTTTCCAAACAGCCCTTTGCTGCTTACCACAATTTCACTGAGGAATTTCACCTTTTCTTCATAGGTCTTTTTAATATTAAACACCTCAAGAACGTCCTCGTCCCTCAGTAGACTTGTATACTGAAGTAAATCAATGTTGCTGCACCCGTTCACATTCAAATACTCCAGTGCAGACTTTTTGTTAAAGGGTCTCACTTCTCCATTTGCATTCACTTAAGCTGAGCTATTCAGTTCAGAATCAAACCTACTATAGAAGGTACCTGAGGATGTACCCTGGAATGCAAAATTTCAGTTGAATTTAACAAACAAAATGAACAGTGAACGAACAGATATGGAGCAAAGAACGAGCAGGAGTGGGGCGAATACCACTCTAGCTCTTTTACTATCCTTAAGTTTGGAGTAAACATTGCCAACAGTCAAAGCAGGACGTCCAGTCTTAAGCTCTCTAACTTGCTCTACAGCTGCTTCATAAATTTTTTTTATTAACATGATACAGCTCAGCCATCTTAGGATCCTTAAGTATTTCCACCAGCCTATCCTCTTCTACTTTGAACCAATAACGCGAGGATTTGGGTTCTTTATTCGCCGCGGGCTTGACTTTTATCCTCGGCATCGTCTATATATCAAAACCAGAGTCAATATTAGAGGCAATGCATATGGTCAATGGCCAAAATTCTAAAAAAAAGGGGAGGGAATAAACCTTGCGGTTCTTCCCCTTCTGATTGGGGGAAACTGGAAGAACAGGATGAGCTCACACTCTTTGGTTGAATCTGTTGCTTCAGCTGCATGACAAAGCAAATAAGCTAATGGCAAAGCAGAAAACAAAACATGAAGTTCCATCCTAATTGTTGTGGCAGATTTAACTTCTACTAATGAACTGCTCAAACAAAGCGAAAACTACAGAACAGGGGCTACCACTTTTGTATTCAGGACAAAATTTAATTTCCTAAGGTGACACACACAATCTGTCAACAAGCTGCCAGGCTACTGACTTTGATAAACCGTAACTCCCAAACCGCCGAGCCAAAAGCAGAGCATAAGCACTCTATGAAAGATCATTCGAAGTACTACAAAAAACTGTGTTTGCACTCCAGAGAAATTCGGTCTCTAAGACCACTGCATTTGACATCCAAAACTGCATCTCGTAACAGAAAAGTGTATGGTTTCAGCAAAAAATTCACAACAAGACAATCAGCTTCAGAAGTCCATAAATCTTGTTATACTCAACGGAAAAAAATCTGAATAAATACTCGTTGGAAAGATATATGAAACTCTACAGCTTATCTTATTAAACACATCCAGGTCGAAACCACCACTGCACAAAAATACTGAAACAGCAGACTGTCGGGAAACAGACAGTGACATTCAGACATTCATAACTCCCAAAATACTCCAGAAAGCAAAGCGCATAAATGTGCGTTGGAAAGATAAAGAGAAGATCTACAACTTCTCTAATTGCCACATTTTCAAATTCGGACGCTAACATCCCAAAAATGGCTTCGACAGACAACTGCACATTATCTGAAATTTCAGAACAAAACTTTAGAAGTCCATAACTCTTGTCATACACAACGAAAAAATCTAATAAACACTCGTTGGATAGATCTATGAAAGCTCTGCAGCTTATCTTATTACCACATTTTCAGAAATGGCTTGGGAGAACCCCCTACTGAACCCTAGGCGGTGGCCGCAAGAACAGGGGCAGCTGCCGAGCAAGGTAGCTCCGCCACCGCAACCAGCCAGCGCGGCGGCTGTCTAGTGCCAGCACAACCCGGGAAAGATTATAGCAGAATCCCGCCACCGAGCAAGGGAAAGATTGAACAAACCTGCGTATCAGATATCACGCTGTCCCGGAGAGCCTGCAGCCGAGTTTGATGCTGAGTCTTAGTTTACAAGCTGGTAGTATATGTAGAGCTCCTGTATGTAGTAGCAATGGGGATTTGACAGCAGCATCGGGAGCCGCGACTCTGAGAGGAGAAGTACAGTGCAGGCGGCGGATGCTTGGAGTTCCATCATTGAAAGGAAGAATTGTGTTGGAAGGCGGCGGGTGTCAAAAGACAGTTGAACCCTCGGTCTGAACGGGCCCGGGCAGTGGCGGGCCCAGGTTTTGAATTATGGGTATTCAAAATTTGTAATGGTATAATTTTTTTTGGCATTCTAGATTATGGATTCATAACACATAATTGAGTGACAACATCATGGATTAATAAATTTGATCCCAACTTGAAATTGTTCAACATATAAACTAAAACACATTATCTCATGATTAATTGGTTCTGAAAAAAATGGATGAGAACACGTCTTAGTACAAGTGCTGAAGAAACTGATCGACTGCAATACTGAAGAATTCCCGTAGATTTTTCTTATTGTTTCTATGAATAAAAATTGAAAGGAAATCTAAAACAATGCAATTAATTTTTCATTTGCTTGTTTAGTCTTAAGAAATTAAAATCAAGAACATAGGCTACAACCAGTGACAAATATACACAAAACCTTGCCGGTGATCGGACTAGCAGGGCGGCAGCAGTCCACAAGATCGAGTCCTTCCACAAGAGTTCTGGGCAACAGCATCGAGTGATTTGAGTCCTTAGCGGTAGCAGCGGTTTGGGATGGTGATGAATTTCCTAGGCACCGAGCAGTGGCAGATCCTGCTTGATCGGACAAGAAGAACGAGTCAAGTGACTCGAGGGCTCCCTGACCTTCGTTGAATCGACGGGATTAGGTCAGTTTTTCTATTGGGTTTACAGGCAGATTTGGCCTGGTAGCCTTATTTTTGTTTATATTTTGTTTTTTTATGTATACGTATATGATACATTATACACACAATTTTCTTTGCAAAAAATAATGGGTATTCAACTGAATACCTTTGAACCTAGGTGGGCCCACCCTTGGGCCCAGGCCAGTCTGTCGTCTCGGCACGGCGGGCTTGCACCTAGGCCCAAACACAGACCTAGGCGGGCTTCGGGCCAGCACGGCCCACACATGCACCGGGTCGTGCTCGGACCGGGCCAAAACTAGTGGGCCGCGGACAAGCCCTTTTAGCCTGGCCCATATAGCAAGCTATAGTCTCGATCAGGACGAGGCCACGCGGGATTCATCCGCAACATGAGGGATCTCTCCCTTCCCACCTGCCTCCGGTCTGTCTTTTTTTCCAGCAGGCCTGCATAGCTCACGCATACGCCAGCCCATGCGGCCCATCCGGGCTTTGGTGCGTGCGCGGGTGCAAGCGCTCGACACGGACGGCTGGCAGGGAGTGCTCAACAGGCGCTAGGGCGGGCGCACGGAGCGCTCGACAGGCGCTCGGGCAGGCACGGGCACGCAAAGACACTAGACGCTGGATCTGGCCAGCGTGCGGAGGCGCGGGACGCCGGCCCTCCACTCTAGTTTAGGGTGCGTTTGGATGGGAGTCAAGTGAGTTGTGGCAGGGTCAGCCGTGTTTTTGGGGCGAGTCCGCCCCTACTGCTGTTTGATTCAAGATCTGGGGCGAGCCATTTTTTTGTTTGGTTAGACGGTAAAATGGGGCCGAGGCCGCCCCAATTTTTGTTTGGATAGATGGATGGAGTCAAACACATGAATATGGTCACCTTTGGTGAGTTTACCTTTGGTTTCTATGTAAGCTAGAAATATTATGTTTTTGTTTGCATGTGTTTATTTTGATATGAATACATATCTAAAAAGATTGACAAAAAATCTCTATAAGTAAAAGGGATGGGCTGTCATAGGCCATAACTAGCCCACTAAGCCCATACGTTGCCCTAAACTACCGCGTGTGATGCAAGGCCCCAATGAGCAGCCGCTTCCTATTCCGTCTTCCAAGTTTTTCTTCTCTTCACCTCAGGAACCCAGCTGCCCCATTGATTTCTCACCATCTCTCACAAAGTCATACCAATTGCCGTAAAAATCGGTTGCTAACAACCTTCTCATGCGCCTGGACGTCGGTGGCGGAGGGGACCTCGCCGGTGGTGAGTTCACAGCCCTAGTCGCCGGTCGATTGGATTGGATGGACTTCTCCCTCGGTCTGCTTCTGTTTTTTTCCTTCGCTTGCGTTCTTAAGCGGTGAGCGCCGGACCGCCGGTCACAGGACGCAACGCGGGAGTCCGCCTCATCTTCGCGCGTGTCGCTCCTGCGATGGGGCGGCTCCATCCGCTCGATTTTGGGGGATGGTGCTGCCTTGTTTACTTTTCTTATTTCCTTAGCTCCTTTTTTTACTGCTTTTGTTTGAAAAGTATGTCAATTGGTGCATTTCTCATGCATCATCCTTATGTATAACTCTAATCTTTTTCTGCTTTAGTACCTTGCAATAATTGCAATGCACTTTCCTGGTATCTTTTCCTTCCTAGTGATACTGCTGAACTAAAGGAAAGGATTTTCTTTCTATCTCTTCACCTGATGATATTAGTAAAATTGACAAGTCAAGCTATCTTGATGGTGTTATAATCAGCGATGACTGGCTGTCGAAATGTTATTGAAATCAACGACAATTCTCGTTCTATTCCTAACAGAAAGAAGAGACGAATGGATCCTCCTGATGAAAAACTCCATTCTAGCCATAATGTACGTCCGTGGGTTTGAAGTGAGCGCCCTAAAGGTCTGTCTCGATGATTTGCTTCGCATAAGGAACCGTCAGGTTGATCTGAAGAAGCAGAGGCAAATCTGAATAAGGAGGTATGCACCATACTAAGCAAAGAAGCAAATCATCGAATAGCTGAATAAGGAGGTAGCTCAGCTACAGTATCCCCTCAAGATCAAGAGTAACAGCTACTCCTCACACTAAGCTCTTGCTCAAAGAGGCAAGTTGAAACACCGTAACCTACGGTGACTATCCCATATTTATATAGAGAGTTCTTCAACTTCTGTAACCTCTGTATAGATTTTCTTTGATTACCGTAACCTACGGTGACTATCCCATTTCTATACACAGAGTTCTTTAGCCTCTCTCGTATACTGCTTGACCACCGTAACCTACGGTGGTCCCTTACCTTGTCTATGTAGAGAGCCTTCTTTCAGCTGTGCCTCAGCTTGATCACCGTAGGTCAGCACAGTAATCTACGGTGGTCACTTTTTTTGGCTGGATCTTGTGATCTTTATCAACTTCATTTCCAGCTCTTGAGCACTTTGGTTCCTCTTGTCACTAACTCTTCCCTGAGCACTAGAGAGCAGAGTAGACCACGTCACACACCTCTTGAGCTAGCATGAGCTTTAGTGATTGGACTAACCCCTTTATAGTTCGGTTTTCCTATGGACTTTCTAGCTAATCCTTAGTCTTGATCCATCACAATCGTATTCGGTTAAGAAACTAAGAGAAAGCCTGATCCTTAGTTTTTCTAAAGAGTGACACTACCAAACGGCACACCATATACTAAAGATCAGGTTGGACACACTTGACCGATGCATGCTTTTGCAATCCTGTTGTTGTTAGTTTTTCTAAAATCTACGGATTGCACTAACACCAGCCTTGCTCAAATAATGGATAGCAAATAATGGATAGCAAGATCACTGAGCCCTTCCTCTGTGATGACTAGATCAGGCTTGAATTTTAAAATTTGTGCGCACAAGTTCTTAGTATATTTTTTCTCCATCTATAGCAGAACAGATGCATATTTCGTAGGAACATATTATTAAAAGTCACAGATTCATACTTCGTAGGAACATATTTTTAACAGTCACAGATTCATACTTAGTAGTGAGTTATACTTAAAAGTCACAGGTTCATACGTTTTAGTAACATATAGTTAAAAGTCACAGATTCATAGTTAGTAGTAACTTATATTGAAAAGTCACAGATTCAGAACAGGGTGGGCAAAGTCAAATATTCATACTGGTAGGAACAGAGTGGGAAAAGTCACATATTCACTCTTTGTAGGAACAGAGTTGGAAACCTCACATATTCACACTTCGTAAGAATAGATTCGAAGAAGTCACATATTCAGACTTCGTAGGAACAGATTCGTAAAAGTCACATATTCAGACTTCAGTAGGAACAGATTCGTAAAAGTCACAGATTCAATAGTAGCAACAAACAACTTGAAATTAGTGCAGTGCCATCCCACCACCACCACGACGACGACACACTTATCCTGCACCCATACACAAGAAACTGAAAGCATATCCATTCCAAAAGCCACTATCTGCACCACGCCACCAACACATGTGCTTCCCCAAACAGGGCCTCCTTCATGTACTTGGCCACCACCTTGTCATCCATGACATTCTCTGTGTGGCATAAGCTCTCCCCTCTCTGGAACGTCCCTTTTCATGACCTAGAAACAAATGCAAGACATGATCACAAAACAATCCAAATGTTTCCTGGATATGCAGTTTTTTATTCTGATACTCTAATTTTACCTCCCAGTCTTGAAAATCAAGTCGGAAGATAAATTGGCTGTAGACCACTGCTCCTGAAGCAATGGCACTAGCAACAGGTGCATTACGTGGATCTGTTCAGCAAATCGGAACACAAGATCAATATGCATAACAGAAGCCGTTACTGTACAGCATTTCCATGATATTACAACAAAACACAGGAACTGAGCAGCAGAGTACTTACGGACAATATGATGCCCCACATCATTCACAGTGATTTCAACTCTAGGCATGACAAGGCAAAGATATTCTCCACTGTTTGGGCAAATGATGTCCTGTTTAAAACAAGGTAATCTAACCTTGCATTCATCTTTCTCTTCAGAAGGTTGTACATAGCAGAGATTGTCTCGAGTACCACACTGTGTGTTCTCTGTGGGATTAGCAAGCTGTTGATAAAGAGTAATGATCAGCATCTATAGAAGAAGTTGAAAAGATTTTTGAATGTTGTTAAATGAATCACACACAGCAATTTTTCCTCTTTTGAATTAATGGCATTAAATGAATCACACACATAAAAGCGCACCTGTTCAGGACAAGAGATTTCACAAGGTCTTGTAGTTCTCTTTTTTCCAATAGAATCCCTTCGCGGCTTCACTTCTAAATTCATGGGGCCAACCCTGACAAAACAGCAACGAGGATTTTCAAGACCTTGGAAATTGCAAGCATCAACAGTGAAGGTTTTTTTAAAAAAAAAAACAGTGGCTTCCCACATGGTGCTACATCCAGGGGCAGCCCTGAAAAGAGGAGAGACAGCATGCCCAAGGCGAGACCAATCCAATGAGGGATTCTTGTCACCAGGCTCCCCGGCATTCCAAAATTCTTCAGCAGTGCAGTAACAATATCAGAAGGCATCGTTCCCAAATCTAAATGGGACTTGACTGATGTTGCCAAATTGCTGGAAAGTTCCAGCAAGGCCCTTGCATCAGCTATTTGCTCCCTTGGCAATTGAACTGGAGCATAGAGACAGCTCTGTTAGTAGCTAAATCGGGTTCTGCTAGAATTCTTCTAACTATACCAGTCGCCACCAAATCGAAAGGCATCACTACAAGATTACCTATCTTTGGCAACGGATTCTACAGTCGGCAAAGACTCCCTTAACCGACAAATCAACTGTCGGCAAATGGCTACGCCGACACTTAGCAAACAGTCGGGTTAGAAGCCGTCGGCAAAACATTTGCCGACAGTTATTTGAATTGCCGACACATAACCTGTTGTACATTGCTCACTCTTCGCCGACACTTGATATCGATGCTGACAGTTGATATCTATGCCGACAGTTGACGATTACCGACTATTTCTTACCTTTACCGACAGATAAGATGTCACGTAACCCATTTTCCTCCTAAGATGGTTACCATTTTACAGCTATAGTCTAACTGTTGGCAAAAGGTAGCGCTGCATTTTTTTAAAAAAAAATCCATTTTGTTCAGTAATCACAATAGAATCATCGAAATAAAAACATGCACATGGGACATTACTTTCATCAGAATATATGGTTCTTGACATCCAGATTCATACATGGATCAGATTTCATAGCTTAAATGCATACATATAGAATAACAATTAGCTAATCCCAAGTGCTAGTCATGAGCACACTACATCCTTTAGAAATACTCTATCACAAGCACAAAAGGTCACTAGTTCAAAATACTCTTATCTTAGGAGCACAAAAGGTCATCTCCAAAATACTACCTAGAAGCTTGACAAAGTACACTTCAACTGTCATATGAACATAATGTCATCCCCAAATTACTAGAGCTTGTTTCGTGCATGGACAGAAGGCCGCGACTCCAAAACGTTGGTAACTCCTTGCTCCTGGGTAAATACATAACAAAGAAAATGTTGGTGACTATTGCAAATGCAATGTTTCATTCAAGAAAACCAGTTTTCAGCTATACATGCTTGATCATATATACAAGAAACTAGCCTCAATATTATTCATGATTTAAACAGAGAAGGGAACACTGTTACTCATGAATATTAAACTATTGGAATGTTTGGATGACACTAGTACTCCAAAATTATCATGATATTAGCGTTTGTAACAGTTTTCTCATTTAAGTTATGGAATCCTTAAGAAACTATCGCGGGAAGAAGATCAACAGTACCTTAAAGCTCTCATTTCCTTCTTCCTGAACTTGAAGGCTTTGACTGCCTCGATGACTTGTTATCATCCTTCATCTGCAAAAAGAAAAACATGACCACTTAGGAGGTGTCATATTACCAATTTCACATAAAAATAAAATGGGTAGTTATTACTCTGTCAGATGGCCATGCAATGCATCTCCCTCTAGCTTCAGCAAGACTTGTCACTTTGCCAAACGGACGTGGCAGTATAGCATTTCTCAAAAGGACATGATTGACAACGACTTCATAAAATTGAACACCAAGACGAGTGCCAACCACTATAGCATTCGGGTTGGTTGTTTGGATAGTGGCCTTAGCCACGGGGACGTCATAAGGTCTAACAACATTATACAATATAACGTCTCTTCCATCCTAAATCATAGAAACACTAGAATAGCATTCAGCACATGGCAGTAAGTAATCGATCTTTCTTCACATAAACTTAGCAATACAATTACCTCCTCATGTTGCTCTTGTGGCTGTACCACACGCCTGCTCGGGAACATGACTTCATAATCACTTAAGTGCTCTTCCTCCATATCAACATTTGTATTTGATGCAGCAGCATCATCATGAATGTCTTGCTCTTGATTATCACATGTCTGTGAATTATTCTAAACCAAAGCACACCATTGGACAATCATTAAATTGGGAAAATATACAGGGAAAAGGGGGAACAACTGGATGTACCTGTTGTTGACTATTTGATCCAATAGGACTGTTGTTTGGATTTTGAAGCATCTGGATAATTTATCCATCTGCTGTTGCATGCTATCCACACGACTTTCTAATGCTTCTACTTTTTTATCAGCTTGTCGGCGAGCTTCAATTTGCATTTGAAGCTTTGTTGATGTGTATTTTTTTGCCCCACACATTTCCAAATCACCTGGAGTTGGTCCCAAACCAAGAACACGAACATATCCATTCTTCTCCGGTCCACAAACGTGGAAATAAAGATCACCTTCTTGAATACTCTTCTCTGTCAATTCCGGACGATCTATAACTGCAGCTTTCAGTGCATTCTGAAGCACACAGAAGGATTAGAAATTTAAAAGGTAATGAAATGATATGGCAGACAAAATTACATGGACTTACAATAGTTGCTTCAGACCCCTTTTCAGGCACTCCAGTCTTGTGTGTATGTGACTTGATAAATACTTCATCTCTACGTGGGGAACGTCCAAGCTCCTCACGCTGCAGCGAACAATTTTCAGTCACATTAATATCAATGAACGGCAAAGCAGATTAACAGATTCAATACCCTACATACCAGTTCCTCCTCAACACGTGCATTACTCTTACTACCACTTGTATGATTTTGGGTTAGCTTTGCACGATTTGCTTTTGCCCTCAATGAGCGAGCCTGTCATCAAAAGGTTTTCCAATGAATATAACTCATATGTCACATAATACACAAACACATATAACTTTAGAGTTTATAGAAACAAAAGGATTACGATAATTTCTTTCTTACCGTTGCTTCAGCAGACCTCCGGTGATCAATTAGTCACTTCCAATCATCTTCATGAAATCTTTCATCACGTAAGGTAAGAAGTTCATCTTCATCCATCTCATGATTATATTTCTTCAGAAACTCCTTCTTCAAGTCTGCCTTAAACTCTTTCCATTGTATGGCTGATTTCTGCATAAACCAATCGAAAAGACCTCGGTCTAAATTCCAATATAGCTGTAGAGCACAGAAAAAAGATAGTTGTCAATTACAGAACAACATGAAAAAAAGTTTGGTGTCAACAAGTAAGCACAAAAAATTCAGTGCCAGTGAATCTGTCCATAGTTTATACTTCTGACGCGCAGAAACCTTCCGCCAATCATTATGTGCAATTGGGAAACCCTTTGTTCTAACCAGAGCTCCAATGAAGTTGGAAAGTTCAGTGCATGAAAGTCCACAGGGTTGACCACGTTCATTGATTTCCACTTCAAGTTTAGGCTTATTTTGTCTTGCAAATATATCAGCCTTTCTAGTACGTCCTCTAACTTTCTTAGTTTCTTGTCCCTGTGACACTGAAAAATTAATTATAAGGTCAAATTATATCAGCAAATGTGTCTAAGCCATCATCAGGTCATAGCTGATTTCTACATAAACCAATCGAAAAGATCTCGGTCTAAATTCGAATATAGCTATGCAGCACATAAACACAAAAAATGATTGTTATCCAATTTCAGCACCTTGATTTTGCTCTTGTTCTGGAACTATAGCTTGCTGATCAATATGTGCTAAAGTAGCTTGTGAGCATGACCTTATGTTGCGTGGAGGTGCAGGTTCACTTAGCTCAATAGAATGATCAACTACCTACAAAGGAGCAAAGGATTCATTATAAAAATTAGTGTGATTAGTGTCTTGCATGCAGAAACAAAACCCATTATCCAAATCACTAATAACATCAACTACCTTTCTTTTTCTCTTTTGTGGCTGTGAATTAACTTCTTCTACAAGAGATGGACTAATGAAAGCATGCATCCTCTTCTGATTTTCCTTCACATTAGCATTCCTTTGTTTCTCATATTCAGGTACGTCTGCAGCTTTTCTTTTTCCCCCACCGTTACCATCCTTCCTCCTGAAAATGATTAATTACAAGTTAACCAACAAAAACAATGGTAATTAAGAGTATGCTACAAAAAAGTGCATATGATGATTAATATCAGAAAATCAACGCAAATAAGTAGCAACATTCAACAAACTTACTTCCTCTTTTTCTCATTAACTAGGACTCCATCTATATCTGTCCTAGAATGGACACCATTAAGAAAAGTACTGACATCAACATTTGTGTACAAATGAGGCTTCCAATAATGAATATTGTTGTCATTTTGTTCATTGTCATCATCTACTGCAGCCATATCATAAAATGTCGTGGTTTGGATTCCACAACAGCACACCAGTCTTTATGAAAAAGATCATCAAAGTAATAAACTTGTTGAGCTTGTGATGCTAAAATAAACGGTTCATCTAATAATCTTTCTCCGGTGTTGAATAAATGCCTTAGATTCACAGACGTGATACCAAACTGATCAGTTTTCACCCATCTTCCTTCTACACGGTTGTCAAACCAATCACATTTAAAGAGCACTATATTTCCTATGTTACGATAATTCAACTCAGTGATTTCTTTAATGATGCCATAGTACGACTTGTTGCCCACATATTAGGGTCGTCAAAAGTGTGCAATGGTGTAGTGCATGCTGGTGCAGACTGTAAATGTTTTTGATGGTGGAGAGTAAGCCAGCCGTGTCCGGGTCCTTCTCATCTGTGCACAAACAAAAATACCTCCCAAATAATATTCAACCAAACGACCAAACAGCGATAGGGAAGCTTCTCCGCCAGTTTCGCGCGGAAACGCGGCATGTACCTCTGATTTGGCGCCTCAAGTCGCTGTACTGCGACCGCAGGAGCCGCCGAGCCTACAGATCAACCTCCCCCGCCTCTTCCTCCGACATCGCCGCGCTCCTCGCCTCTGCCTCCGGCTCCATGAAGACCCAATAACCCTAGCTGCGCTGCAAGACGCCCAGGAAACCATAGCCACGCCGCGGATCTCATCTACCCGACCGCCGTCCGAGATCAAGAACCCAAGACGAGGGGGAGGGAGGCGTCGTACCGGTGAGAAAGACTGGGGAGGGGAAGGGCGTCGTGAGGGAGTCGGTCACGTCGCACCGTGCCGCCATCGCCTGTCGCCCTTGCCTCAGCCTCTTGTGTTAGGGTCGTCTGCGGGAGGCTCTTGCGTAACCGCCGTCCAAGATCAAGAGGCACAATTAATGATTTAGGACTCTAGGTCGGGCTTGTGTCCTATTTAGTACATAGATTCAAACTTAGTAGGAACATATACTGAAAAGTCACATATTCATACTTAGTAGGAACATATACCGAAAAGTCACATGTTGATATTTCGTAGGAACAGATTTGGAAAAGTCACATATTCGTACTTCGTAGGAACATATAGGGTTTGGTCAACTGCCAATTGAAAAGTCAAAGATTCATACTCAGTAGGAACATATACTGAAAAGTCACATGTTGATATTTCGTAGGAACAGATTTGGAAAAGTCACAGGTTCATACTTCGTAGGAACATATAGGGTTTGGTCAACTGCCAATCAGCTTATTCTTTGTTGGCAAAGTGAAAGCCGAGTCCTAGTCACTTCAGGAGTGAAATTCAATTGGCTTTTCAGCTACGCAAGCAACTAGAGTTGCCGAACAAGCCCGTAAGCGCAAGGATGGTAACATCGGTTAGGCATCCATGAAGAGATGAGAATATTCAGTTTATGAAATTTAAAGATACCTTCTACGGGGCAAGCAATGTTGAAAGGTAAACAAGATCTGGTAGTTATTCAATTCCGCACACATGGCTTGTTCTTGTATAAGTATGTGACTTTTATATGTTGTTTCGGTCTTCCATTCTCACGTGACTTTCCTTTTTATGTATGCGCCTTTTCTGTCCTGTTGTGTTCCGTATAAGTCTGTGACTTTTATGTGTTGTTTCTGCCCGCTATTTTCATGTAACTTTGAACTTTTCATCATTCTTGCTAGAATGTACACGAAGTATGTGAAAGAGAGAACTCGGGATGATTTCATTGGACTTTGAGGGCCATGAACCTGTACCTGAGAGTTATTTTGTTGATTGCTTCAAAGATAAGAATGGTTCAATGCGGTCAAATATACTTCATTTGGTATGTGACCTTTGGATCAAGGACTCGAGCTGGAATGATAAACTAATCTTAGATCCATATGCTGTTGTAAGTACTTATCCAATAACTTAGCTCATGTATTTTTTATGTTGTTATTATTTACCTATGATTTTTATGTTGATCAATCCAGGAAGAAAGGAAACTAAATATCTGGACAGGAACATTATAGTGGACAAGCTGAAGGATATGAAATAGGTTTGTACAAAGAAAATAAACGTCTCTTTGTATTTCATTATTACTGGGTCCATGAGGTTAACTGTAGATTTTTTTTCAGATATTCATTCCTATTGTTGGTCATGGTCATTGGTCCTTGGTTGTTATCTCCACTACACCGACCAAGATATATATACTTGACTCCGATCCAGGCATCCGACTCCTCGAGCAACGGCGTCTGAAAAACAAAGTGATAAAGCCGTGAGTACATAACGTACTCAGCAAGCCGGAACTACCTAGCAACAATATATGCATGCTCGGGTAATTCAAGGAAAGGCAAGGGCTAGCACCTAAAGCATTATTCCTCAAGTCTATGTGAATCATATTTTATTATTAGTCAAATTTTATAAGTGGCCTTGCAGGAAACAACACAATCCTGCAAGGGTCAAATTTTATGTCCAGCACACCTCCACTGGACCAGAGCTCGAAGCCGGAAGTAAAACACCTATCGGAGGGGAGAAGTAGTAAATGCTAATCAAGTGGGTCGCTCGGAGGTAGTGCCCATACTTTGGGCTAGACTATACGTATAGATTTATATATCTCTGCAGAGAGTAAGCAACTGTACCCACGTGAAGAGGTACTCAAACAAAAGACCACCGTCGTGGCCCAAGCAAAGCAACACTCACAATATCACTCCACAAACCATCGACCGGAAGGCGCCCGTCCCTCGAGTCCGAGATCCTCTAACCACAACATAGGAAAAGGAGGTCCTGAAGGGTGTGACAAGGCGTACCACGGGCCAGGTGGGATATCCTCTGCTCGTGGGTCGAGACAACAGCTCCAACACCCACTACCACTATTCTCTACACCACGGCGGGCCACCCGAGTCCTCCGCTAAGTATCATGATCCAGCCCGCCCATACAAGTCACGTGGTATGCTAGTAGACCAAAGAGCAAGCAAGCACAAGAACCGGTCCTTAAGCTGCCGGGACGAGTCACCATCCCTCTCCTCAAAACAACAGTCTCAACAACGAGTGTCACCACAACAGGGGCCCCATAAACCCAAGGCCCCTACACCATTGTACCCGCAACAGGTACTCTCCAAATAGAGACTCCCCGAAGTCTCCTAGCACCTAACCACCTACACTCGCCACCGCAAAAGTCCTACAGGGTATCTAGTGCAGAAACTCGACACCTAAGAATCACCTACAATTTATTTTACACAAAAACATGTATAATCATCATGGGGTTCAATTAAGCAACTAAGCAAGTACTAAGCACGCGAGTAACGAGTAGAACAACCTATGGCAAACAGTGGCAAGGATGGCATAGTATGGCATAGGTAAACTACAAGTGCAAGTAACCATTAATCATGCATGGTTCAATTTAATGCAATTACTAAATAGGAGCAAGAGTGGTCAAGGATTGCGGCTTGGCTGGATAGGGCTGCTCCCGGGCCGGGTCAGGGTACTCGTACGGCTGCTCTAGCGGAAACTCCTCAAACCGTGGCTCGGACAGGAACTCCTCGGCACCCTCCGACGGACGGATCGTGAAACAGGGGTTAGGCACGTAAATCGAGGCAATAGGAAAAAGGACAAAACGAACAACGGAAATTACAGTACTAGAACGTGACCAAAAGCTACACTAACGTGTAGAGAACGTCGCTACGAGTCCAACGCAGCTGACCGCGTATTTTTCCGAGACTCCAGGAAAAAGATATGAATTTCCAAAGATAAATAAATTATGGAAATTCGGAAAAATCCAAGAAAATGAAAAACCAATGAATATTCTGAATATATCCTCAGAATATTCCCTCGGAATATTCCGGCACTCGTGCCGTGGACCGGGTCCACAGAGCCCTTCTCTCTCTCCTTCTCTCCTCGGTCCACGAAGACCGGGTCTACCCAATTCATCAACCAGTCCCTCATGGACCCCTTCGGACAGGCGGGCCCCACGCCCGACGTCACCATGACGTCACCGCACCGGATGGGGCGGCGCCGCCCGAGCGCCGCGGACCCTGCCGGAATTGGCACGCCCGGCCGCCACAGCTCACCGCGGCCTACACCAAGGGCACCAGGTTGCTCCCCGGACTCCGCGCGTCCGCTAGAACCGGTCGCGAGGACCGAGCACGCCGCGGCTCGACGGCGGGAGCTCACCGGAGCAGCGCGGCGGCGCGCGTGAAGGGAGAAAACCCCGGGACTCACCAAAGCTCGCAACAAAGGGCACCAAAGCACTGCCCATGACCCCGCGAGTCTTTCGCACAAGCTCTCAACCAAGATAGGCCGCCGGAGACCCACCGGCGGCGAGTTCCGCGGCGGCGCTACCACGGCTCGCGGCGAAATCCAAGGAAGCTTGCTCCTTTTCCTCAATTAACTAGCGCACGAGCTACGGGAGAACAAGGTGATGCTAAACGAGTAAAGAAAGGAGCATAAGCACGCCTCTACCAGCTAGCTCGCCGGCGTCCATGGAGGGACGGCGGCGGAAACCATCGCAGTCCACCAATTCGCGATGAAAAGTGGAAAAAGAAGAGGGGCTCGGGTGCGGCAACTTACGGGGAAGCACCCGGAGGTCGAGGCTCGGACCGAGAGGTTTCAACGGCGAGGGGCGAAGAACTTCCGTCGATGGCGGACGACATGTGCGCAGCGGGAGAAGACGATGATCACACGGAGCTCGTTCCGATGCTACCAAGAAGCGAGGAGGTGGCGATTAGTACCAGGAGGAAGAGCGGACGAAGGGGAACCGCGAACGAAGCAAGAGCTGGATAGAAGCTCACCGGGGAGGTGAACGGAGACGAAGGCGGCGGCGGTTGAAAACTTGGACGGGCCTGCTCTCCTTCTCATTTGCTCCAAGCTCAACGGGAAGCACACCACCGGAAGCAGCATGGCACGCCGCGCAAGACGGTCGGCACGAGCTTCCGCGGCTCGGAGTTTTGCCCATGGCGGAGGTGGAAACCGCAGCGCGCGGCGCGGTTAGGGTTTGGAGGCTAGGGGAAGAAGGGAGGCGGCGCAGGGGTATTTGAAGGAGGAAAAGAGCGGCCGGGGTGGTTGGCACGGGACCCGGGTCGGTTGCGGCGGCAGAAGACGACGCGCGTCCGAGCTGGCGGCCCTGGAGCGCTCGCGGCGTGAGGTGACCTGGAAAGGGAGGGAGGTGGAAGATGACCTGTTCCGCGCGGGTTCGGGCCGGACTGGGCTGCAGGGAGGGAAAGAGAAGAGTGGGCCGCGGAGATTCGGCCCAAAGCGCAGAATTTGAAAAGAATTTGATTTGCGAATTGTTTGACGCGTTTCTCAAATGATTTGAATTCGAATCTTTACCAAATTTAACCATTTCTCTTACAAAGATCCATACATTTTATTACACATTTCTTTGATACATTTTCGGGCTGTTACAAAAAATCTCAGATTATGTAAACTTAATATTAAGAATGCAGAAATTGAGCACGTCTAAATAGAGAACAGCAGCATTTTTTTATTTATATTGCATCTTTGCATCCCAAACGTATTAGTTTTCTCTTTCCAAATAGTAACTCAGATGACAACAAAACACTACTTTTATTATGAAAAATTAAACCAAAATACCCCTATATGTGCTTTATAAATACAAACAAAGACTAGATAAGAATATATATTTATATTATTCACCATTGCCACTATAAGTTTATGGATAAATATATATTATAAATATATGAAACAACACACTAATAGTTTTCACAGGAGCAAGATGGAAGATATTAGAAATGATCTCACTCTACGAGGCAGACAATCATATTGCATTACTCCAATAGATGACTTAGAAGTAACGCAAGATAAATAATAACAATAAATATAAAATGAATTTACAGTGCAACTTGAACAACAAAAAAACTCTAGCCCGTGCATGTGCATGGGTTGATGGACTAGTAAGTTGAATCAGGGAACATGTGACACCAGTGGTTTGCAAAATTTGAAGGATGAAATTGCTGCGAACCGGAACCATGGTAATTTCGAGCTCAATCCTGTGGAGAATAGCCAGGGATCAGAAGAAAGTAGTGCTTCTCATTAATGTCGTGTTACAACTGCTTATGAACTTTTACTGTTGTTTTTGCTGGTATTAAAACTGAATATAGATGCAGAATGGGGGAAATCTTGTTCCTATTTCGTGCTTTAATTACTATACTGACTAGTGATTTGGTGACTAGGAATGAGGGAGAGGTGAGAGCTAGAGTTTGAGGAAGATAGGAGAATTCAAAAAGCACCAGCAACCTCTCTCGCGGGAGAGGATATGGTATATATAGGAGAGGGTCCAAAAAGAGCCGTAGCTAGGGTTAGGTCACGAAGTGACGGAACTTCCGGCACCCCTCGAATTAGGGTTTAGCAACATCAGCTCGGACGTTCTGCTGGAACGGAACTTCCATGAGGAAATCTCTAGACTTCCGTCAATCCCACGGAACGTCCGTTGGGTCCAAGTGGCTTGCTACACTAGTCAGGTCGGAACTTCCATTGGAAAAGGAACTTCCACCAAATGTTCCCTGGTGTTGCGGAACTTCCGTTCCTTCTAAGTGATCTAGGAAAATTGTCTTTTGGATTTGGCTCTTTTGGCAATTTCAGTTTCTATGCTTATTTATGGGTTTCTTGAGCACATATTCACTGGATGTAAGATCGTTTCACCCCTCTTGATAGTTTGGCATGCCTAGACTCGAAAAGCTATAAATCTATCTTTCACACTTGCTTTTCAGTCCACGCTTCATCTTTTTGTATGAGGGGTTAACATTGTCATAACATGGGTAATTACACTTTGATATCCTGGACATTATCTCAGTAGCACATTAGACATTTTAATTCTTTATCATTTATTACCAAAACCCACTAGGGAGGCCTATTTGCATCTTCAGCACCTTTCATGGACAGGGTCATACCTCATGTCTTCGGGTTACAATACAGAGGTTGTGTCACAACAATTTGACGATCCATTTTTTCCATCGTGGTGCTCGTTCTTCACGCGGATATGGGTATCACTCAAATGGTTTCTATCCATGCAACAAAGTCTCTTTGATCGTACATGTTTCCCCATCGTGGTACTCGTCACATGCCTTCAAGTGGAAATGTGAAAAGAATTGTTTTCACCTCTACAGGTCTTGTGGTGAAGTGCTAGATTCCCAAGAGCCTTCTTTCTAAAACCAGCACTGAGCCTTCGACCTTTCCTTCTCTTTTTGTGTAGGCAGCAGGTGGAGGCTTGGAGAACAAGTGGTTGATGGACTCCGGTTTTCGCATCACATGACTAGAGATCACAAATGGTTCTCCAGCCTCACTCCCTTGAAGCGCCACGAGATTGTGACCTCCGAGGATGACAAAAGAGGAAGAGTGAGGCTAGGGGAATGATAAAGGTAAATGAAAACTTCACTCTCAAAGATGTGGTCTTGGTTGTGCATCTCAAGTACAATCTCTTGTCTGTTTCTCAATTGCTTGACGATGGTTTGGAAGTATTCTTTAAGAGAAATGCTTGTTGTGTTCTCGATTCAGAAGGTTTTTCAAGCTGATTTCTCCATTTCTCATAGTTCTCACATGTGTTTAATTGCCCAACCTTCCGTTGAGATTGGGACATGGCATAGGAGGCTAGGTCACATGAGCTTTGACTTGCTTTGTTCTGCAGTTGACCATGTCAGTGCCACGAGAGAAGCTCGAGATTGAGATGTCGTAGGAATCAGAATCCAACCGGTCGGCGAGCAGCTTCCATTTGTCTAATCTCTGTAAATTCGTTGGTTGGAACAGAGTTCTCTAAAACACCCAAGTTCAGATATCTTCTTTCTGAAAGACCAACAATGACATATACTGAAATTGATTTCATTTGAACTTTGTTAGTAGCTTCTAGCACTGAACGTAGACCATCAACTCCAACGAACAATGCTCTGTGTAACTAGTTGCAGTTCTGAAAGTAGGACAGTCAACAACGTTCGGAGCTTGTTATAGTGTAACCTGGTGCAGATAGTGAGATACACTGATTTTCATTTTACAACACTGGAATGAGACTCAATTTAACATTCTATGCATCGAAATTGCTTTACAAACCTTGCTTGAAACTGATGTGCACTGATATGTTGAACAGAACCTAGCATGAGCTTCTGCATTGTGCACTGAATTTACTGTTTCTCAACGGAATGTAAGTGACCTTTTTTACATCAAGATAATTGAGTGTGAGAATCTTGATCTGTTCCTCTCTTTTCCGCATTTTTTTTTGGCTTTTCATATTCCTTTTTGTTTGTTTGTCCTTTTTCTCCGGTTCTTTAGAAATTTCATCAAATAATAATAAGAGTAAATTTTAGAAATCTATAATTATTTTGACAACCGTTGTAGAAAACTAGTACTTCTTATGTTCCTTTGTAGGAGGAATGCTTATAAAAAGGAATGGAGGGAGTACAACTTTTCGATGACAATTACATAAACCTACAATTATTTTAACTTTTTTGCACAAAACTACAACTTCTTGGTCATGGATCCACCTGTCATCCTCTGCAATATGGAGTAGTTGGGACTCACATGTCCACTGGTTTTGTGAGAAAACTGTAGATTCTTGAAAATAGATGTAGTTTTCCTGCAACATGCCCAATATTTTGTAGTTTTCTTCCACATATGCCAAAATCAGCTCAGTTTTGCAATTGTCCCTTTGCAAAATCTGTATTGTTTTTAATAAATACAAATAAACTAAAAATATTATATTGGAATTGCTTTAAACAGGATTTCAGTTACTTGAAATCTGAATAACATGATTCTAATGAATAAAAATTAAACAATATTTTGACAACATTACATTTGAATTTTGACGGACTTGTATCAACAACAAACAATAATCAAACATATCCTTGGAGACATGATATTTAGGAAGTCTTAATAGCACATAATCATCACATATCTAGCATCATACATGTCCAACAAAATAAACATCTCCCCAACAAAGGTAGCATTACAAGTTCAACAAAAAAGTCCAAACTAGTAGTCCATCATTACATCTGAAATTGATTTATTACAATTAGAGACTAAGCAGTGCAGCAAATCTTCCTCCTGTTCCCCTTCCCCTACCCCTTCCACTGAAATTGATTCATTACAATTAGAGACTAAGCAGTGCAGCAAATCTTCCTCCTGTTCCCCTTCCCCTACCCCTTCCACTTCCCCTTCCAGTAGGTTGTCTTCCACCACCCATTTCACTTGCACCTGCAGTTTCATTTGTAGCCTCACTTGCACCTTCAATTTGACTTGCACTAGGTAAGAAAGAAAGAAATATTTAGAAACAAGAAAAAAAATCAGCAAGCAAGGTTTATTGAAATTCAAATCTGCCATATACCTGGATGTAGGTAATGGTATATGGTCATTTTCTGGTGATGACACACGCTTCCTTTGACAAGCTATAGGGCCTCCTTGGCAATATTTTGTTGTGTGGCCCAGTTGATCACAATCAGTGCATCGTCTTTTCTTCGTGTTGCCAATCTCATCTGAAGCTTTGATCCTACATACTCTAGGCCTCCAAGTTTTCTCCTCAATTTAGGTTTCTTCAATTTATAGCCAAGATCAACACGTGTCCACTATTCTTGAAAAGTCATTGGTTTGAAAGTACGTTCATAAGTCTTCTTGAACCTCTCAACAAAGAACTAGTCATGGACAAAGTCTTCCAATTTACTTGAGAACTGACCTTGGCAATAGTTGCTAAAGCATGAATACATGGCTTTCCACATACTTGCCAAGCCCTACAACTACAAGTCATTTCTTCTAAATTGATTGCATGCTTAACAGTGGCCATAGTTACTTCTGCAGTGCGATTGCTACACATTAGCACTTCATGGCCCTTGATATTCTTGCTTCGAGCATTGAGAGAATAAGATTTTTTGCCTCAAGGTAAACTTGGTTATGATCATTTGTCTTATTTGATCAAGCATTTGCACAGTATGCATATCTTTGGTTTTTGACACCCAACTATTGAAACTTTCAGATAGATTATTGTTGATATAGTCTACCTTGCATTCTTTTGAGAATTTGCTTCTACTCCATATGTGTTGATGGTTATCATCCAACCATTCCAAAGCATCTGGACTCTTCTCCTCTATCTTCCCCATGTGGTAGTTGTACTTGTCAATTGTGAAGCTCTTAGGTGCTGCCCACATGTTTTGAGAAAACAACGGTCCTTCGTAAAGCTTCTTCATGTTCTTCCACAAGTGTCACGCATTCTCTATGTTCTACTCCTGGAAAGACAGCATGTACAACAACTTCGACCCTTTTCCTGCATGAAAAAGTAGTATTATGAGTGAATCAAATATGGATTTAGTAAAAGAAATACAGAAAAAGTGATCATGTTACTTTACCTGCATCTATGCTGATAACCAATCCTATATGATTCTGCCTGTATTACTCCATCTGCAACTCGAAATAGCCAATTATGGCCATAAACGGCAACAGCAGCCGGCAATTCACCCCTTGACCTTCCTGTCAAGTGTGTGGCATCTATAGCTTTGTATAGTCTGCAACCATGTAAGAAACCATCAATCCATGGTTTTGGAGCAACAAAGAATCTCTTGAAGCATATCTCCCCATTATGCTCTTCTGTGTCATATTGCACCCACACGCCACGTATGCATGTAAGGAGCTCAGCTTTATATGTAGGCAATATTTCATAGTTGTCGTTCCACTTTCCATATATGATATTAAGAGCTTTCTCTTTGCCTCTAAATACCCGACCATATGGTATATTTGTCTTGTACTTCTTCTTCAGCTCCCTCTCGTAGCTCTTTTGGACCCATGTAAGGTCTCTCCTTTAAAAACTCCACCGCTCTAGTAGCAACCCATGAATTTGTGGCCATTGTGTCACCACACTTATTGACTGAACCACAAGTGTGCTTTGGCTCATTTTTCTTCACCTGAAAAAAATATATAAACCAAATATGTTAGTAAATTTCAGTACATATGAAGCAATGTATAAGCATATAATCATATTTTACCTTGCATCCAACATACTTTTTCTTCCTCTTATAGGCATAAAATTTCCACATGCACCCCTGATCTGCTCTCTTGCACACAGCTAAGAATTTCTCTTTATCTATTCTTCTGGGTCTAAAAGCATGATCATTCCGTACAGCATGTTGTGTGACTGCATCCTTGCATTATTGTACATCTGGAAACACTGCGCCCACTTCAATATATGGATCATCAACATTATAAGAGAATGGAGGGACTTCCTCATCATCCTCGTCTTCTATTTCAACATTAGGATCATAATCAATATCAGAGTCAGATGGAACAGCCAAATCAGTATCATAGTCTATCACTCAATGCCACAAGTGAATCAGTGTCGGGGTACATGCCCTCCTCATTAACACCGATTGGGTCCTCATCATGGGTTTTCCCTTTTCGTGTTTTTTGCCATTTTTGGTGGATGTGGCTCTCTCTCTCTTTGGTGGGACTGAATCTCTCAACTCTCTCTTTGGTGGACCTGACTCTCTCAACTCTCTCTTTGGTGGGGCTGACTCTCTCGACTCTTTCTCTAGTTGTAGGGTGCAATTTTCTCTAGTTGTTCATCACTTTCTATAGGAACACATGCATCTTCACTACCTTCAGATGAACGTCACAAAGTGATATATTGATTAGGCCCCCAAACATAATCCTCGGTTATATGATTAATTAATTGTATCAACCCATATTTATTTGCATCAACAATAATTTGTGATATAGTTTTTCTTCTGCAATATATTTTAGGCCCCCAGCTGAAAGGATAAAATATTGTAACACCCCGAAATTTGAAATCTGA
The DNA here is from genome assembly GCA_031894775.1 of Chloris gayana. Lineage (NCBI taxonomy): Eukaryota > Viridiplantae > Streptophyta > Magnoliopsida > Poales > Poaceae > Chloris > Chloris gayana. The sequence continues at coordinate 13,165 of JAUNZO010002526.1, read as the reverse complement.
AATCAAATTCAAAATTCACGCTAAATTAATTTTTTAGATTTATTTTATGCTTCACAAATTTTTGAAAACAAAACATGACGAACTAATTTAAACTGGAGAGGAAATTTGACTTTTTATGAATAATAAAATTTACCTTGAGAAGTGATTGCTTCTTTTAAATTTCTTCTAATTTGGTTGTGACTGTTGCTCTAAATATAAACTCCAAAATTCCTTTAAATTCAACCCAAAATTCAAATACCAAAATTCGAGGAAAAAGAAAAGCCTTTTTCCTTTTTTGGGCCAAAATTTCCTCACTTCCTCCTTCCTGGCCCAAACCAACTAGTCATATTTTTTCTCTCTCCCCCTCCCCACGCGTGGCCCACCAGGGCACGGCACGAGAGAAGGGCGCAGCCCGTGCGCGCGGCCAGCCCCACGCACGCACGCCGTCGACCGCCCCGATAGTCTTCTACCTCGCGCAACGACACGCGCGACTAGACAAGGACGTCGTCGTCTTCCTCTCTGTTCCGCCTCGTGCCGCTTCCGACGAACGTGCCTCCCGGGCAAGGCAACCTCCACCAAGCCTTGCCATACCGCACCCCTCTTCATTGCTCGCTCCCGGACGATCGCAAGAATAGAGCACAATTGGAGTCGAGCTCTTGTCACCGACGATACTTTTGTGCTCTTCCCTCTACTCCACGCCTATAAAAGGATCCGAGATTTTCCCATTTTCTCTCGAGCTCCATGGCCATGGTCGTTTCTCCAAAATACTCTACATCCGAGCCACCTCCCATCGTCCATCCAATCCGGACGGATGCACGTCGACCTCCTCCACCCATTCCCCCTCTCCCCGGCCACCCTCCCGATCTCCCCGTGCGCGACCCCTAGCTCCGGACGCCTCCTATGGCGTCTCGAGCCCGAGGTGGAAGACGGTCCCAACGTGAGAAACCCATTTTGCATTTAGGCCCTCCACTTCCACGTAATATTGCCTCTCAACCCCCCGGTGCACCATAGAACAAGCCCACCACCCTAGTCCACGGACCCGTGGACCTGGTCCACAATTTTCCAAAATAAAAATAATTTCAAAAAATCCTAGAAAATCCCAACAAATGCATTTTTTGTATTTAAGCCCTACTCTCGTATTATGGTTTGGTCCCTAGATTTTTGCAGAAAGACCCTCGAATTTTCTAGAAATTATCTTTTAGGTCCCTAACATTTTACAAAAGGTCCCTCCAAACTTTTATGTAATTACAAATAGGTCCCTATGACCTTAAAAGTAATTATAGAAAGGTCCTTGAAACTTCCGGACTCATATCTTTTGATCCGGAACTCCGTTTCGTGCCATTCTTGCACTCACGCGATCGTCTTAACACGAGGAATCTTTTGCCTGCCACCATAATCTCATTCCATCATAATCTCCCCACCCCCCCCCTTTAATCTCACATCTCCACCGTCCGAACTCCGTTTCCACCGATTCTTCCACCGATGAACTTCTAAGTTCGGCATATCCAAACCCAACCCCCTAACCCGTAACTCGCCCTCCTAAACTCCAATCAATCCATGCCTCCCACCGGTATACACTAAACCTTCCGATCTAAATGGAGTTTTAATTGGAGCTTGATTGTTTTCTTATTTATTTTATTTTCTTTTCGTATTAGCTTCACGTATTATAGAGACGGAGAATCGAAGGAGCCCCGAGCTGGAGATGACGCCCAATGCCCAAGTCTCAAGACGGATTCTCGACGCCAAGCCGAGTAACGACGTGAGGCCCAACTACTAATGATATAGTGTTGCCAAGCAAGCTCTAACTATCCCTTGATCATATTTATCCTATGAAAAGTAGTATAGAACCAACTTAGAGCCTACTCTATATTGCATGCTCTCTTGAGTGCCATTGTTTGCTTTGCATGAAATATCACATAATTGCTTATTGGTATTTCCGTTGTTCTTACCAAAACCCCACCTTAATTGCCTTACCCCGCCACCTTGTAAACTCCACTTATAACGACATTAGATGCCTAATGTACGCAATATAACTATGCTTAGAAGCGCTTAGGACTTTGCGATGATACTCATCGCCACACTATACCATATATCTATTTTGTGAAAATATGTTAAAATGTGTTTGGTAGTGTGTGTTGATGGGTGGGTGAATAGACCAATTGTGTTAAGGCGAAGTTGGGTGGGAAATTATCGGCCATGGGCAAAACTCCAAGTACTTGATGTATAGGTGATGTCCATTTGCGATGTACGAGTGTTTGTCCTGTCATATAATATAAGGACCGGTTCTTCGGACCCCAAAATGGTGATTTAGTGTACAACCACATAACCTCGTTAGTGAGCAGCCTTACGCCCGTGAGTTTTGGAAAGGTGTTAGGTGTGGATATTGGAGATCCAACCCTGTTAAAAACTTCAGGAACTGGTCGAAGGATTTATGCTCTCCATCGGGCCTACCAAATAAAATATTGACAGATCCCTCTTTCCTTGATACCTATTCTTAGTGAGCCCCGCATTGCTTGGCTACTAGCGCAAATATCAAACCCTTGGCCTATATCCTTGCTACAACCTCCATGCATAATCATAACCTTTAAGTAGTGTTGGAGCTTGCTGAGTACCTGATGTACTCATGGTTTATTCATTGTGATTTTTAGTAGACAAACTCCGGAAGAGATAGTGACGGTTAAGTTTCGTCGTATGCTCAAGTTGCATCGTGGATGATTGAAGTGATAAGCTTTCGTGCCCATTTCCGCTGCATACTCTGGATTGTTACTAGCTATTTTTGGTAAATTCTCTGTATATTCTCCTATTTTAGTATTGTATGAATTTGAGACTATCTCGTTTGTGCATACTAACTACTGATCCAAGGATTGGTACAGACGCACAATACCCCTCCTCATAAGGGGTGTCACAAATATGAACCCATCTTGACAACAATATTCACTTCCCTGCAATAACCAATCATCAACAACAAGCTAACCATCATCATCAACAACAATAAGCTAACAATCATCACTACTGATGCAATATGAAGGAAAAAGGTTTAAGAAAGACAATGTGTATCCGGTAGCCATCATTGTTGTCTTCCCCTTGATCTAATACTGGAAACACTTGCCTGCCAAAGTCTAGCTCAAGATCGACATCATGCAGCATCCGCTTGCGCTGCCGCGCACGCTCACCTGCACCGCCGCTTGCTTCACCTAGGGCTAGGGTTCGCTTGCTTCATGGCAGAGGCTGAATCACTCGTGCTTGGGTCGATTTGATAGAGCTAGCCGGCCGAGGGCATTCTTGTCCTTCCAACCGTTTATAACTTTATATAACTTTTTTCTTTTATTTTATTTAAAAAAATAACACTCAACTCACGGATTGGAGAAAACAGACGAAAGGGCAGCTTCAGATTTGAAAAAGTGAACCGTTTTTGCAAAGTTTGGAAAAGTGAACCAATTTCAGAATTAGACTCCAAAAGTGGACTGGTTTTGCAATTGCCTCTGTATTCTTTTGCCTATATATGAACAAGAGAGTGCAATTTATGCTCTCGGGGACTGCTATCCACCTCTGATCCAACCGTTCATTGCCTGACAGCCCCAATGCGATGCGCGACGCAATTAACATGCAAGGAACACCTCTTTATTCGGTGAAAGTGCTTAACGGAGCTGTTATCAGCGTTCCCGAGGCTCGAGTTTCAAAACTTTTGCCTGAAATTTTGCTAGCGCGCCAACTTATATTTCAAACTTTGGGAAGCGGTCTCGAAAAGATCGCTAACAAACTTAATGGTTGGTCCCAGCGTGCTGCCTATAAATAAGCCATATCCCCGCCAGTACTTATCACCGGCATAACCGAGTTCGTCGTGCTAAGTCTAGTGTGCTGCGTACGACGAAGCCTTAATGAGCCCCTGATAGGACTACATGGAACCTAGACTAAATAATGTGCTGGGAGGCCTTCAAACATGTTTGGAATGTCTGGTTTTTCAGCAGGCATGAGGCATACCAGCCCGAGCTTCTAAGCTATTGTCCAGAAGGAATTGCTTCCACTGACATCCCCTGATAGGACTACATGGAACCTAGACTAAATGATGTGCTGGGAGGGCTTCAAACATGTTTGGAAGTCGTGTCTGGTTTTTCAGCAAGCATGAGGCATCTTATCCATTCACCAAGCCAAGCTTCTCAGCTATTGTCCAGACGAGGAATTGCTTCCGCTGACATCCCCATAGATTCCAGCGTCACTGTCATCGAGATCCTTATCTGTTCAGATAAGTTAAATTTGGGTTCGAGCTCAGTTAAAACTTAAAAGATGGTAAACAAACACAAACTTGCTCAAGAGCATTCCACAAACAACCTTTTAGTGTACCATCACTGAATTCTCAATACATCATAAGAGAAATGAGCATACACCTGTGGAATGAGAATCATAACCTACACACACTGGCTGACACTAATTATGCCTCATGGTAAGTGCTATTGTCACTGATAAGGAAAAGGTTCGGAGTTATCAGATTTAACTTAGATACATGAAACAAACCAAAAAGAAAAACCTTTAGATACATGAAGTGCAAACTCTCAAAGTCACATCTGTAAAAGGAATGAATACTACGACAGGAAAATGCATAGAAAATAATTGTGACAGCTTGCACATGTAACATATCAGATATTACAAAAACATCCCAATCAGCATGAGAAGTCTACCAAATGGGAAGATTGCAATTGAAGTACTGAACTGCCACCAATAAGATGCCTAATTTGTTATTAATGATGTTACATCCAAGAAAAGAAGAGAAATAAAGTGCTACCATACTATCATGTCAACACAAACAGATGTCTGCATGTCTCAGCTAGTGCAAATCATTTCAATAATTACATAAATACTTTTTTATGGCCTCCTCTAGCAAGTATTTCCTTTCCCAAGTCCAACTATACTCCCTCCGTTCATTTTTTGTTTTCTTTTTAAAAAGTTGGGAGAGCTTTGACTTTGGTCTTGTTTTAGCTCTCCCAATGTCAAATAAAAACAACAACAGAGGGAGTACACCACAGAATCGCTGCAATAAACAAACTACGTACATTGCTATGCCCTTGAATTACTTAAGAGAGATCAGAGATGTTATGCTACAGCTTAGTTTAGATATGACTCTGTATAAGCAGTTCAGACTTTCACAAGTCTCAGGTGAAACTTATAATGGAGCCAATCTCAAGGCCAATTCACAAACTCACCATTAAACTTCAAACTTGGGGAGCTGTTCGACATCTCTTTTGCTGGATCCACGAATCCTTCCTCAGGTTTTGCTAGGTACACCATCGTCTGGAGGATCTGGCAGTTGTCAACGGTGGACTTTCCTCCTAAACACAAATGACCACACCACAAGGTCACTCGCAGGTAAAATGATGCTGCTCTCTGCTCATAGGACACCTGATAGGACCACATTGGTAGAAATTACAGGTAAGTGGGTTTGTTTCAGACAAAGGTGACAGTTGCAGAACAAAATATCTGAATAAGTGGCTTCTTAGGTCAATTAACAGATTATCAAGCATTCACGAACTTTTACTAGTCGCAGAACATGATGCGCAAAATAACATTGTGATGATGAACAAGGCATGCAGTAACCTAACAGCAGAAGCAGAGCACAAATTTTGCACTAAGTTCGGCCCTCCCCGATTTCAACCTAAGAAGCGGCGATTACCTTTGGAGACTGGGACGATTTGGTCGTACATGTAGCCAAACACGCTGGGCTCGCCCCCACATGCCGCGGTACTCGCGGGTGGCGTCGGAATGGTCCTTCATTTCATTCGCTTGGGTCGGGCACGACGCGGAGGGGAGTGGACGGCGGCGACCTTCCGCAGCCACGGGTCGGGGCCCCGTTCAGAAGCACCACCGCCGCAGCTGAACCTGACGAGTGACGAGTCGGAGCGTGTGTCTGGGCTGGCGAAAATATGGAGGCCCAGTCGCGGCGTCTGGACTGGATTTGGTCTGTTAAAGTTGGGCCAGGTGCAATTTGAGCACGCAAGCCTTTTTCCTTTAAAAGAATATAAAAGGAAAAAATCTTATTTACCTCCCTCAACTTACATGATTGGTGCACTATTACTCTCTCAGCTCTAAAATCGGATATCTATGTTTTCTCAATTATCAAAACTGTTTGCTTTACCTCTCTGTCCGATTTTTTGAGCTGTTTTAGCTGACGTGGCTGGTGGGACCCACATGTCGGGCACCACGTCAGCCTATGGATCCCACCAACCACTCCTCCGTCAAAAGTTTGGATCAAACTTTTGTGTTTCAAAGTTTTGATGAAACTTTTTTTAAGAAATTTTTTTGAAAAACTTTTCTAAAATAGAAAGTTGTGGGATGAAAAATTTACAATAAAAAAAAAGTTTTCACTATCTCCGAAAATTTGCGCGGAGAGCAGCGAGACCCGGAGGCGCTGCCGTCGATGATACTGGCGAAGTCGATGAACCCGCGGTGGGCTTGGCGAAGAAGATGGAAAGCCCAGTTATATCGGTTTAGACCTTTCGTGGAGTCCTGACCGGAATTGGTCTGTTATTGTTGGGCCTGCTGCTCTTTGAGCCCAGTGCTCCTTGGAACCCCAGAAGAAAACAATTACCGGAGAACCGAGCGTAGCTCAGTTGGCTAGCGCTGGCGGTTGCCAGCGAGCCCGCCCGCGTTCGAGCGCTGCTATCGCGTCTCACCTCGGGGATTTTTTCTCGTCTCTCCAGGCTTCGGTCCGGAAAGAATAGGGTATGCACACGCGTGCAGCGTTCAGTGGGATCATGCGTTTCCGCACACTCGAAGGATCTCATGTCCTTTCAATCTCTAGATTAGGCGTGTGCTTGAACGCGCACGCGTGTGCGTGCGTGAGGTGTGAGTGTGATGTGAGTGGTGTCGTGTGCGTTCGAAATTGTATCCTTCTAAAAAAAAAAAACAATTACCGAGTCCGAGCACAAGCTTGTGTCTTCTCCGAAAAAATAACACGCAAGCCTTTTCCACAAGAATACAAAAATGCATAATCCAGTCCTATAAAAATACGGTAACGTGGCAAAAATATTGAGTGCCCACAGCGACGTTGATGCCGTTCATCCAGTTTTTCCTTCTGATTTCCGAGCATGGGAAAGAAAAAATCACTTTCAAAAAAAATAAGCAAGGGAAAAAAAATTGGTTCGCGCGTCCACATCGACAGGTGTATATCACGAAGTATCGTTATGTTCCAGTTTCTATTAGGTGCACCGGTATTGTTTGGTCTCTGTCTATTGATAATACTTGATTGTTTGTACGATACGGCTATATGCATGTATCGCGCGTGTACGATGCCAATACCCTCCAAATGAGGAAACTACTATACTTAGCTCCGGATGCTTTGAGCTGACGGAGTCTAATCTAACTAATTAAGTTTCCCGGAAAGCACTGAGAGCAAGAATTACAGCTTTATTTGGTGCCACACACATGAACAAAAAAAAGGAGGGAACCAAAAGATTCAGTTCTCACCCGAAACAATGACGCGTCCGCGTTACAGTAGTGTAAACCTACCAAAAAATACAACGAAGAGATTCCCTCTTTATCTCTCTATTCTACTACAGAGAAAAAGCTAAGTTAGCATCTCTCCATACAGTGACGCAAGGGAAAAAGCCCACTGTACTGACCAACTGTTTTCGGAATTTCTTGGGCGATGACTGGCATGAATTCGGCCCCTTTTTTCCTCCCGAGGCATTTGTACCCTCGCTGTGGGCCCGGGGGTTGTACGCAGTAGCCTTTAACCCCCAGCGTGAGCCATGGGCATATTTTTGTCGTTGCTTTGAGGTGTTCTTGGTTTCTAAGCAATCTCATTCCCTTGCCTCTTTACGTGCCTTGTCAAACTACAAGACCCCTGGCCTGGCCTGCGTGTGTATGTGTTGCATGGGAAAAGGAAGATGAGATGAGGTTATGGGGTGTGGCTTGTCCACCATGGGGGTTCTTGAGTTGTCATACCAAGATGGGTTACAAAAATGAAAGGCTTTTTAGAAGGAAATGAAAAAAAGAAAGAAAAGTACCGTGCAAATTGCTCTTGTTTCTTCAGTGTAGAGCAGCACACACTTTTTTTCTTGAAATGGAACGGCCATGTGAACGGTGGTAAGACTTTTCTTGATTTGGTTATAAGACATCTCTAATTCTTCATCTGGTGCTGTTTGGATGGTGATTTGGTTAACCATGCATATGGTATGTTACAATCCTGGTCAATTACCGAAAAATGACCATGCATGCCTGGAAAGTGGCACATCATGTTAAAAATATCAGAAGACCACCCTCGTGCTGCTAATATCGTCATAGCTCTAGTCAAAAGGGGATTAAGAGTGCACTTACGCACCAATCCACTCACTATGTCGACCTCCCTGGCGCTAGAGATCTGGCCGCCAAAATGAGAAAACAAATTAACCAATCTCTTCCCACAGACCACAACCCTTTCTCCATTTGCGTCATGCTGACACGTACGTGTTGCCTGGGAGGACTAATTCGTCATCTCATTATTCAAATTAATTATTTTTTTGTTGTTGAGAATAAAGAAATAATATATCATATCATTACATTACGCACCTACCACCTGTGTTTTTTTCGGTTGATAAAAAAAAGGACCATTACATGGCTTGACTGTCCTGTGTTCTTGGTAAAAAAAAAAGAACAATTGTCTGTTCATATGGTGGCGCTCTTTGTTAATTATCACGTCACGCACTTGGTAACAATTTTCTGAATATGGACACAAAAGCTAGGCTCATAGGGGCCACGACATTTACCGCACCGTGATGGTGACCAGGCAGAGAGATGGAACGAGTTCGCTGATTGCGATTAAGCTTGTGCGAGAGCTCGAGACCTGATGTGATGGCGGCTGTGGAAAGTGAGGCCGGCCTATGGATAATCATTGCGTCTGAAAGCTCTTTGACGACAGGTTCCACGCAGCTGATGGTTTAATTTGAGTTGGCATGTGTATGCCAATGTGTGTTGGAAAGAAGAAGAAGAAGAAGAAGAAGAAGAAGAGTCGGTCAAGAGCCACGGACACGCAGCGCAACTAAACGCAAGATGATAAGGCGCGTGCGTGCATGGATATGGATGAGTTGTACTTGACTAATAACCTCAGCTAGCTAGCTAGACACAGGGCGTATATGGTCTGGCAGCAGGCTATAAACCAATACGCATGCAACTTTCTTGGTGATTTGGACGGCGGCACAGCCTTTGATGGACGGGTGATTGTTTATATATGATGTGTGGCTCATCTCTATTAGTTTATTCCCTCTCTCTGTTTTTTTTTTTTTTTTGTGAGTGCTAGTGGTTGGTTCATCCTTCGTAGTATATTGACTGTCATTTAAAGGGTGTTTCTTTCTGTTGGAATAATGGTCAGATATTTGTAAAATGAAACGACTTCTTCAATGTGACAGCTAACTAACGATCGGTCTATGAATAACTATCACACTTTTTTAATGTGATTTTTAGTGGCGGGCTGGAGTTATTCACCGCTAAAAATCGATTTTTAGGTCCCTTTGCTACAACTTCGCTAGCACCTTCAGCTGCAAATTATAGGTCAAGGTGTAGCAAAGAGCAAGTTCGAAGAAGTGCTTTTGGACATAAGTTGTTTTCATTTTTTTACTAGGATGGTGAAGCTGGAAATAGCCGCTTTTCACAGCTCACGCCCACGGTCGAAACATTTTTCCCCTCGATGCCCCGACGGCGACCGAATCCTTTTGTCGTGTTCGGTTCTTCATGGGTGTCTCCTACTGGCGGCGGCTACCGATGAACCGGCTCCGGCGGACGGCATCACTTGGGGAGGAGATGGCCGAAGCTCTCGGATGGGCGGATCTGCCCCTGAATCGTAGCGGACGCGGCCTCGGGTGGGGAATACTGGCGCGAGCGGGCATGTGTATACAACAGCAGAGGCCGGGTGTCTTAATCCTGATTTTTCATTTTCCAATCCTACCTTTGGTATGTACAACAAGGGAGGCCGTGTATATTTTGATGTATGGTTCCAAGCTATTTTGGAGGATGTATGACTATATTGATAAGCATGTAATGGAAGCTAACATATTTGTCATATTGCATTTGCTCAAAAAAATTGTCATATTTTACATTTATTTCAATACACTATCTAAAAGCACATCAATATAGCATCTATAGTTGTCTTACAGCTCAAGGGCATGATAGTCATTTCAGTTTTATAATCTGTTTCGAACAGACAGAATAAGCTGTTTTGCCAAACGGTTTGATCGTATAAGCTGCATAAGCTGTAATAAGCCAGAAAAGTTATTTTGATTTGTAATCCAGAGCTGAAGTTGTTTTTTTTTCATGTGCTGAAGCTCTACCAAACAGACCCTCAATGGCAAACCGAGTTCCCCCTTCCAGAAAAGTGGTAGACTCCTGTAGAGCCTTCACTAAAAATCTAATGACGTATGCCACTACTGGAAATCACTTTTTTAGTAGTGTCATCTCTCATTATGTCATTAGAATATTGGTAAGAGGCTTGCTTATAAATATTTTTTGCATTGTGTTATTTTGTACGACTGGTTAATTATATTATGGAGCCCATCGAGTTGAGCTCAAGAGTAATAATATATATTAATGCAAAAAGGGAAACCTAGAAGAGAGACGCTACTCTTTCTCTCTCTCGATTCCATTTCCATAAATCAGCATGTGGAAAGCAAGGTGCCCAACTCTTTTGGCAACCTTAGCACGGAAGTAGCCAACCATGGTCTCTCTCTCTCTCTCTCACCCCTGACCCATTCAAATCCGGCTTAAAAATTTAAGGCCAACCGAATGGATCAACGCCTCAGGTGTACACGTGCCCGCTGCCTTCTCTTTCCATCGTGTGGCTGCCAACCTTCCTCCCTTGCTTTCGGCAGCAATGGCGGAGGGGATACGCGAGTGGCATATCCATGCTCTTCCTGCTGGTTCATGCTCTGATGTGGCCTCCAGTTCCATACATGGAGCATCTGCGCTAACAGTGACCGGCAGGCCGGCACCGTTGATCTTTTCTACCACCGGAGCGCATCGTGGTGGCGCCTTGAGCAGCACGCGTACGTCGTCGTCGTCGTCGTCGCTTCGCACAGCTGCGCTGACGACGACCGCCGGGTTGTGTGCGATTCCTGGTCGTCCCTCAATTTTGGGATGGCGTTGTTCATGTGGCGCTGGTTTTAACCAGAAAGGAATTTCGCTCGAGTTTTTGGTTGATTGAGCTAGGTGTGGTTTCTTTAAATGGGCCATCTCATGCTTGCTTTATAGCACGTGGTGAATTCGGAACCGTGTTCTAACTGCGTGTGTTCAATCGGTCGCTATCTGTCTCTAAATTTAGCATGTATCAACGGTCTTTGCTATGCTCCATATATTCAAGGGTATTACTGTACAAATATTGAAAAATGTTCTATCTTACTATATTATATCGCGCCGTCTCAATGTCTTTATGCATTGAAACCGTTAACACTATACTAAACCATCTTAAATAGTAAAAAGATGATGCTCTAAAGGATAATGTGTAATTCAACTTTGGCTGTGCTGGACACAGTCCAAACTTTTGATGAGAAAGACAAAATGCTACATTCAGAACATTGTATCTGGTACATGCGGACACAAACTGTCTCTTGAATACTATTAAACTTTCATTCAGATAATGGTACTGGGCACTCATGCTTGATCAACTTTTTTTTCAAATTGCTTATAATTAATTTTTTCAAAAGTTACTCCTCGAAGTTCTATGTCTCAATAAGACCAGTCTCATGCGGGCTTCATTGATACTAATTGTGTTGTCAAAGAGATAAATGGCATACTAATTAATATGAAATAGAGCAAATGAGTTTCATGGTCATGAAACTCGTTTGGCATTGTTTCATATGTATAAAACTTCATTGAAAGAACATAAAGTTTCATTTTAACATATTTTGGTCAATCTAATTGTATACAACAATTAGATGCTAATTTAATGATAATTTGTCAATGAAATCGCAATGTGAAACTATACATTATGATAATCCCAACTCGACACAAATGAGAAAGACAAAATGCTACATTCAGAACATCGAATCTGATACATGCGGACACTTTGAATACTTTAAACTTTCATTCAGTAAATCATACCGGACAAACTTGCTTAATTCTTCTTTTTTTCAAATTGGTTATAATTAGTTTCTCAAAAGTACTTCTTGGAGTTTCTATATCCAAATAATTACACTCAGATCATTGTGGAGAATTAACTCTGATGTTTAACTTTAGGGGCATTTAAACTGATGCTTGGCTGCTTACAATTGAGGAAAATTGTATTCTCTATCGGGTAGCTTCTCTCTTTTTTTTTTTTTTTTGCCGTTGCCGTCGCCTCGCCCTGAGTCCGTGCCGGCGGTTCTCTTTCTCTTGTCTTCCCCAACCCGCAACCTCTCGGAGAGAAGAGCGAGGGGTCTCCGTCGACGGATCTGTCGGTCTTCCTCGCCTCCGGCGTCTCTCGGAGCGCTCGGAGGCGGGAAAGACCGTAGATCCGTGGTTGGCTGGTAGTCTAGGTCTTAGTTTATCTAGGTTTCGTTTCCTGTTCGGTCCCGTCGAGACGGTGGCGGCGGGTCGGCGTCGATGGAATAAGTCCTTCCGAGCTTGTCCCTGTCTCGTCGATGTGTGGCTCCGGCGTCGACGACGGGCTTGTGGAGGTGGAGTCCGGCTAGCCCGGCTCCTGTACAGGGCTCTTTTGGTGCTGCTCGTCGTCGTTGCCTCAGGTGGCTGCGGCCGACGGCGCGGATCTCAAGGTTACGAGAGGAAGCTCGGAGTTTCGCGGAAGGTGGAGGAGTGGATCGACCTCGAGCATCCTTCGGCGGTTGCCGTCGTTGGTGGGGTCCGATCCATGGCCGGGAGAGATCGGGGTGCTGCCCCGGCCGACGAGCGTTCGGCGACGGCCTCATCCCGTTCCTACGGGCGGGTGACTACTTCGGCTCAAATCAAAGCCTTGGTGCGATGGGTTTCTCCTTGCTGCGGGTGGCGGCGGCGGGATTTGGTGACGACGGTGGCGCCGGCGGGTGTCGCCGGTGTCCTTGGATCTCGGCGCTCCTGGAGGATGAAAGGTCCAAGGACCTAGCTGTTTTTTTCTTGTTTTCTAGGGACCTTTCTGCAAAAGTGGTGGGACAGCTTTTCCTTCTGTATCCTTCTAGAGTATACCCGGGTGTGTACTCGTATATGTTTGTTTTCCTTAAGCATTAATACAGGTATGCTTTATCAAAAAAAAAAA
>JAUNZO010002525.1:0-157403 GCA_031894775.1 Chloris gayana | reverse complement strand
CAATAGACCAATTCGATTTTTGTTGTATCATAGATTAGATGGCCGGATGAGTGTTTACGGGCTCGATGAGTGTTTATGGGCTTGACTTTAAGGGGCCGAGTTATGTTCCTGATTTGTCGAACTCTTGAAGGAATCAAGCATTGACAAGGTTGTAACATTCGAATCACTACATGGCGACGACTCTGGTTGGTTGGTCTGATTACGACGTCAGTGGCCCAATTCTCAGGCAGCCACGTGAGCGTCCCAGTTCGTCGCCTACTTTGGCAGCAACATCGTGGCCTGGCCTCGTCCTCAAGATCGTTTCATCCAAATGCACAGTACTGATAACAGTACGATGAATGCATTTTTATCTTATGCACTCAACCCAACCCACGTATAATTTTAAAATCAAAGGCAGTATGGATATACCCAGCAAATTCTCAGTAAAGAACAAAAGACTCATACATTTGATCTGTACAGAATATGCTGTTATGTACTGTAAGTAGTTATTACATGACAATGTCTTTCATACACAGCATTCACCGTAAGGCAGGATGATATTGGGTTATATGATCCATCTTTTTTCCGGGGGGAAGCTCCTCATCTGTTGAGTGTCACCGACAGAACAACAGAAAGTGCGAACATTGCCAGGAAGAAGTAGCCAACAAGTGTCGTGGGATATTCGTCTTCTGGTTCCTGTTCCATCGATCATGCAGCATCACAATTACGTTATTTTTTTAAGGGCCACAAATAAGTTATTCATAAGTACAGGGAAAATGTACATGAATCAGTAGCTAAAGGAAATAATTAATTTGCCGGCACTCATACGGTTTTCCAGTTTGAAAGATGCCAATGGATACCTCCTTATCAATAATATTTGGCACTAGGACATACATGCCTCATATTTATCCGAACTGTATCATTTCAGTTGCAATTTTCTAAATTTTAACCTGAAAACGTATATTCTTCTATTGATATCTGTTGTCCAAGCTATGTGGTATATCATAATCAATTTGCAGACTTAAGCCCAACTAGATCAACTATATATAAAATTGCTCCACTCTTTCTCATATCTATCAAAAGTTTCATGGGTAAAACTTTAGAAGTAGTGGTTTCTAGTAACCATCTTGGGGCATTTTGTTTAGTCAGTATTGTCAGAGTTTTAAAATTGAAGATCCACCCTTCATAAAAATTGTTTTGCTCAAAGCTGGTGCAAACCTTTGGAGGATCCGGTGCCAGCTCCAAGGGATCAGTTTGAAAAGGCCAGACATATCGTTCAGGCTGTCCACTTCTTGACAAGCTCCAATCGTATAATCTTCTCTCTTCCTCAGTTGATAATATAATAAATGATTCCTACGAAGTTGCATAAATTAGAAACTGAAACCAGTGACAAAATGCATTCTAGTCCTAGCTTAGACCGAGAACCTTTAGGAGCTCATGTTCCTTGTTGAGTTCTTCTTCTTCCAGTCCTCTGCTGTTCAGTTCAGCACAGCTTTTCTCGTAGGCAGCTTTAACCTGATTACAAGGTTCAACTAAGATATTTAAGTACTATATTATGTTGGAAAATTGATACAAACTAATGATAAAATTAAGGAAACACATAATAAAGTGAAATTGAGGATAAAGCACACAGAAAAAGCAAACATGGAAAATTCCTGCAAGGACTAAGGATACAAGATTCGATTTAAATCCAAACTCCAGATTTGACCCTTCAATTTTTAGTCTCTAGAATGGAACTGCTAGATAATAGAAACTTTTTTGTGCCAATGATATGTTAGGCTGATTAGCAGGTCCTAATGTAGTAAATTTTCAGGTTGTAACTTATATACCATTTAAGTCCATTACCCTTATTAGAGGTGTTTCTCTGCCTGATGGCACTACCCATGAATCTGAAACACAAGAAACGAATGACACAACTAACTTTTGCCACACCTTTTCCAGCCAGCTGCCAGGCTACTATGTCCCAGAACGACATATTCGAAGAAATGGTCAGTGGAGTAGCTCGGCTAGTATCCATGTTTAGCATGGCTCTCAAATAAGCCTGGCAGCTGGCTGGAATGGAACCAGTCATGCTCATTATTCAGTATTCGTGACATTGGTGTAATATTGGCATCTACCATGTACTTTGCCAATTAATGCTGTTTCATCATAGTTAGATGCATTATTATATTTGGGGAATGGGGCAAAATAGGTAGCAAGGCCAATCTCAATGGAGAGTGTCATTACACAGTTACCAAGAACATATTCTCAAGAACTGTGCTAGTGGAGGGTCATGGTGATGCCATTTATCTCTCATCCCATGACACTTCCTCTCTTCTCTTTCATGCCATGTCAGCAAATTTAATTACCATAACACTACCATGACACTCCCATTGAGACTGGCCTGAGCTCGAAGGGAATTTCAAAATAGGGAAAAGACGCATGATGTTTGGAACCTCAGTTCACCTCATCCGTGTTAGCAAATTTTGTGACTCCAAGCCTCCCGTAGTGATCAGCATCTGTAATTGCTGCAAATACAAGAAAATATACTTCACTATGAAACAACATCTGCAATTAGCATTCAACAGGCAAGCTGTACCGAGGTACCTCAACTATCCTGTACAGAAAGCAGTGCGTTGGCTAACCGATTCGATAAGAAAGCTGAAGAAATCGAGCCAAATGTGTAAAGAAAAGCTGTACCAAGGCCGCGCAACGCCTTCTGCACGTTCTCCTCGGAGATGAGCGAGTAGGGCGGCCGCGTGGAGGTCGCCGCGCCCCCGGCGACGTCGGTGCCCGCGTCGGGGTTCCCCTCGAACTCGGCGACAGCGGAGGCGCCCTCCGAGAACTCAGCCCCTGCGCCGGCCGCGGCAGCGCACCGCGCGCGGAACGACGCCGCGGCGGGGATTCGGGCGGGGACGGAACGGAGGCGGAGGCGAGTGCTGGAGCTTGATGTATTGTAGGAGGAAGATGCGGCTGACGCGAAGGCTGACGGCGCCGGCGGGGAGGTGATGCCGACGGCAGCCATGGCGGAGGAGAGGGTAGCAGAGAGGAGAGCGCGGGAGATAAGGGAAGTGGGGATGGAAATAAACGCTTTTGAGTTTTCCCTTTTTTTTTGAGGTAAGAGTTTTCCCTTTCTTTTATATACTTAAAAAATGTGGACCAAAATCAGATATATTTCTCACGTAGCAACTTAAAATTTCACTATATTTGCAATCCAAGTTATATAAATTCAATCAATTTGTGCTGCTCATGCTTAACTGCGACATTTGTGCACAAAGAATGCACACATACGTATAGGAATCGTGATATTTGTGCACATATAATGGCACATATATAATGCACACGAGCCTTCTAGCTAGAGCGCGCATCTCTGTTTCCAAAATGTTTGTTTTCTGTTTAAACTAGCCTATTTATTTGGTGACTTCTGACTAGGTTCTAAATACACCTTACCCGTTTCAAAATTGTTGTCATATTTGATTTTTTTTACTATTTATTTATTTTATTTTTTAAAATATCATATATTTTATTGAAATACAATTTATTACTACAGAAACTTGAAATGTAATCCATAATTTTGTGCATTTTATTTTGAATAAGACGAATAGTCGAATCTAATGAACAATTCAACAGCGATAATGATTTTGGAATAAAGGGAGTATGAAGAACGCGTAAAAAATTGCATATAAAGGAATATTATGCCTTGAAAGTTCTGTATTAAAGTTGTATCCCCATTACCATTAGTGCACCATTGTGATTCGTAAAGATTTGCTACTATTTGATACGAACGAAAACGAAATCTTATAAAAGATGTGGCATCCTACGCCTGGAAACATATCACCAATGAGTCCGGGATTACAGCTGACATAAGCACAAGACATTGCAAGCAAAATGTCTTTGCGTGATAAAATCAGTTAGCCAAACGGATGCAGGAAACAGCAACGCGGGCAAGCCGAAAGCTAGTTAACGTGTACTTAGAGCATCTCCAGCAATTTGAGCCTCTACTTTTTTATTTAGGGGTCAACTTTTGTATTTAGGGTCTCTATTTTTGCTTCCAAATCCAGCAGCAACTCCTAACCTAAGCCCCTACTCATGTGGGTCCCACAAGTCAGCCTGTTCACTTTCCGGTCCTCTTCCTCCAGGCAGTAGCAAGGCAGCCACGGCGGACGTCTCCCCAAGCAGCACCACGGCAGCCATGGCGGACGTCTCCCCAAGCAGCACCACGGCAGGAGCACTCAACTTGCGCTCGTCGGCAGCAGCGCTGTGGCAGCCACTGAGGGCCGCTCTCATCTCTGCGGCGCCGGCGAATCGGTGTGGAGCGACCTAGCCCGGAGGCGGCGCGGCCTGGCCGGGCGAGAGGCAGCAGCGGGGTGCGATCAGGAGGAGGCGGCCAGGCCGCGACGGGGTGCGACCGGGAGGAGGCGTCCAAGCAATGGCGGGCCGCGGCTTGCCTGTGGCGGCGGCGGGCAGGAGATGTCGTGGCGTTTGGTGCGGCGAGGGAGGCAGGTACGGAGAGGGAAACGTACAGGAGAAAGGGAAGAGAGAGAAAAAGGAAAGGAGGAGAAAGGGAGAAGAAAGAAAAAAAATAAATAGAAAAATAAAAAATAGTGGGTCTCACTTTTGAGAGCCAGATTGCAGGACCCTAGGAATAAGGTTTTGGGATTGCAATTTGAGGTGCTATGGAAAATGCATGCCCAAGTAAAGATTCTGCTGGAGTTGATTTTTGAACCAAAGACCCCAAATAGTAGAGTAAAGGCCCAAATTGGGGCCTTGCTGGAGATGCTTTTACAGTAATTGGTGATCACGGCAGTTGGTGTAGGATGAGCAGGTCGTGTAACTCACGGCAAACCAATCAACGCATACTCAAAGTAAACCAATTAGAGTTAAGACAAAAGTTTATCTTCGTTCTAAAGTCAGAGAACAAAATTTAGCAAGAGAATGTCCAGATTTCACAATGCCGGAAGGGTCTCTCGAAAGAGGAAGCTACTTACTAGCAAGGTTTTGATAACCGTTCGAACCGTGAGAACCGCTCGGGCCGGCCCACCGGTTAACCGGATAATCGGAAAAACCGGCCGGTTAGTCGGACAAAATTTGATTTCCGGTTGTCACGGTCGCAGAACGGTTAACCGACCGGTTTCTCCGGTTAACCGACCGGTCGGACCGGTTAACCGGCCGGATTGCACAGAGTGCGAAAATGCAATAAATTTAGAAAAATAGCACAAAACGTAGCGAAAAAAATTGCATTCACTTTCCTAGAATATTAAAGACAATATTAGGCACAAATTCACAATACATCCACTTCACATGACATAGCACAACCATATTATCCAATACAAGTCCAAGCAATATTTGCAATATAAATTCATTTTGAGTCACTACTGGTCGGACACCACCGGTTAACCGGCCGGTTTTGCCGGTTAACCGTCCGGTTATCACGGTTAACCGAGCGGTTACCCTTTAATTCTATTCCTAATTACTATGCTAATAACTCTCCTTCATGCATGAAAATTAGTTAACCTTTAATTTTATTTCTAAATACCATGCTAATAACTCCACTTATGGAAATGCAAAACCCGAAACTATAATTAAATGGAAGGAGGGAATAAATATGTATTTTCACCCGATGCCACCTTTATTTATTTATTTATACGCTTTAAAATTTACATGCATGCATGAAAACATGCACCAACCTTGTGCATACGCTAATTACTCTCCTGAACGTAAGGGATGAGTGGTCTTCTGCATGCCAATAATTTGTTTCCTAATTGTGCGTAGTGGAAAAATATGAGGAGACAGTTTTCTTTTTTCTTTCCTATTTTTTCTTCATTTTCCTTCCATTATTTTTCGTTTCTATTTCTTTCCTTAATCAAAACCGGTTCTTTTCATTTCATTTTTTCACCATAAATCGTCACTTTTTCTCTAGTTTTTTTAGGAAATTTATATACAAACTTTCTTAAATTTTGAAAATTTTCAAATTTGAACCGGGGTTAACCGGCCGACCGGTATAACCGGACCGGACCGGTTTGCCGGTTAACCGGGTTAACCGGCCGGTTAACCCCGGTTATTTCAACCATGCTTACTAGTATGACCGCTATGACCACCAGTGTGATTACTTGTTATTCATCAAGTGCGAAAGTTATGTAAAAGAAAATGTTTAGAGTAGGAGGCTGAAGGCAACCCTAATGCAATTTGCCAAGATTTGAAATATAGTGGGCTCAAAGATAAGGTTTTGTAACGAAACTACAGTAGAAACTGTAGCTGCATCTTCTCAAAAATGATTATCGCAACAACTGGTCCGGCCACATCTCCCATGGCACAACCTGCAAGGCATATAAGAACATAGTCAACTGGCGTTGCTCTGAACCAGACTCACCTTATTTTAACAGACCTTTATAGTTTTATAAGAATTAATTTTTCTTTATTAAATCTTAATGTTCTGTTACAAAAGCAATCCAATTAATAGAAGTGGATAACCTAATGGCAGCATAGAGTTTCAGCAGTTTCAATGTACTCCCTCCATTCTGATATTCATGTCGTTTAGGACAGAAAATTTGTGCTACTCACAACTTAGTTTTCCATGTCTGAACGACATGATTTTTAGAATAGAGGAGTAAAAAATTAGGATAGCACAAAAATGTTATCTTCCGGGATGTACGCAACCAATCTCTTTTGGATACGGAAATCAATATCATTATATATTTCTAGTATATTGAAAAAAGGTATTATGAAATTATTGGCAGAAGATGTTGCCAATAAAGCTCAAAAGCTAAAAGGACATATCATTTTGAAATTAAGATAAAAAGCTTATGGTGAATTTTGGGGAGCTAAAGGTTCTTTTTATTGTTGATGACTACTAGTGCTAGGTTGAACTCAAATAGTAAGCCCATGGTAAATTTTGAAGAGCTAAAGATTCTTTTGAGTCACTGCCACTGCTAGGAGAACTTGTTATATACAAATAATGCAGAACATTAATACAGCTAAGGGAATATAGGAAAGTATAACTCACCAAACCACTGTCCATGCACTGGGTGGATGAGGGCACCAATGCCTGCTCCAATTGAGGCCAAAACCAAAGAGAAACAACCTTTGATGGTAATACCTAGAATCTTCGTTCCGAACATTCTGAATTTATCCACCTCTCCAAATGGTTCCTCATCTTCGCTAGGCTTACGGATGAAACATCTGTATACCTCCACTATGGACCGCACAACCCAAGCAGCAGCTACTCCCAGTGCATGTGCTGTTTGACGAAAATATGTGAGAACTAGTCTACAAAGAAATTGCTACAGTAGTAAGCAAATCTAACCTCGGAATGTTGTTCTTGTAACACAGTATGTGAACTCTGGAGTTGACATCCCCCTTGCAGCTTTCCTCTTTGCTGATTTTGAAGCATCTATAGATGGAGAATCAGATGATACCCACTGGGATGATTATAGGAGTTAGAAAATGAAATAAAGGAGCTGCAGGATTATTGACTAGGCACATAACAACATAGATTCGTAGAAACATCATCATATACATCACATAACTTACATCTACCAAGCCATGAAAATAAAATTCAGATTATATCATTAATAGATATGGAGGGACATGTAACTTGCAGCAACAAGTTTGGGTGAGCCCAACCAAATCATAATACACTTAGATTTTTGTATATCTGGCATGTAACAAAAGTTCTACCAGAATTCAGGGCGCACAAGCTTAAAAGCTACAGATATGACACTATGACCAGAAGAATTATAAGAAATAATGCGGGTAAGGCTGTTTGCTAACACCCTTCCCCAGACCTCGCGCAGTGCGGGAGCCTACGACACTGGGTACACCCTTTTTTAATGTTAAGGCAATTGAAAATCAACCATTCAATTTGGAGGAAATATAGAAACTAACCACAAATAGCAGTCCAAACATTTATCTTCGAGGCACTAAAGAAAATGAACTTAGCTCCACAAATGTGCAGATCAAGAAATACTAATGTTTCCTACCGTCTGATGAATACAGGGCTTATTTCATCGAATAGTGGACCCAAGCACAATAACCAGGTACATAGCACACTATCATTTCAATAAGTTAGAAGAGCTGCAAGAGTTAAAGAAGCCTTATTACCCTTGAGAAGTTTCCATGCTGTTCTCTGTGAAACATGTTGAACAGCAATCCTTTCCAACACTCGCCTGGTCGTTACAATAGAACTCTGAAATGAACAACAGCGTATAAACAACTATATACTTCTATTAGGCCAAATGCAACAACCATCAGAAAACCTTAAAATTAATAATACAACTTTTGTTCTTTAACTGATATGTGACCCTCTCCCTCCCAACACTTCAGATTATTTGGCCTTTTAGTACAACACATAATGTTGGCCTAGTTTTAGAACCCAAACCCTGATAATATATACTAGGCATTTAAGTTCACACACCAATACAATTATATTTATTGTGAAGATAGTCCATTGGAAAGAAAGAAAGCTAACATCATAGTATGGTCCTCAAGGAGTTAGCAGGAACTTGCCTCGCGTATGATTTGCTTTACTGAGTTGTGGAAGGGAGTAATCAAATCCACAGGCTTCTCTTCTGGATTATCTTGAAGCAGATCGTCATCGTCCTCCTCATCATGGGTATCAGTTTGAGGTTGGATGAGAGGCAAATAGTATAATAGAAAGGACCTCAGGGTTAACACACTGAAATTCTTCAAACCAAAGGCTGAGAACAGTGGCTTCAGCTCCGAAGGGTATTGCTTTGCTGGGAATTCAAAATCCTCTTTTCTTGCATATCGGATGGAGTCATGGATCTTGTTATTAATGTCATTAATAAGTTCAGGTGAACCGTTCCATCCAGCAATTGCACCAGCATCACAATGAGCAACGGTAAGCCCTGGAATACTGAAGCATATATAGAGGCATAAATGTAAGTAAGAAAAACATTATTAAATACTCCTCCATTGATTTTGTTGTCGTTAAGACAGGCTAATTAGTGCAATATTGAACTAATTGTCTTGTCCTAACGACAAGAAAAACAGAACAGAGTATAATATAATAAGGAGAAATAACAAAAAATAATTGTATACATTTGTTATTCATATAACAACAATGAAAATGAAATCATGTCACATTTATTGTGTTTGCCTAATTATATATGACTACTCATTTGTTGTCCAATCAAGTTTCATCGAGATAAACAATACCATCAGAACTTTTTCCATTATTATTAGATGAAGGCAGTAGACATTTACATTCCTCTTGCTGATGTAAGGTTCTTGTTTCATCTACAAATATCAAACACAGCAAAACCCTAAATCTATGTCGACACAGAATCAACAATCAAGAGTCAAGACCATAACCAGATGAGATATTAAACCAACAAACCAAGAAAAAAGATGATTGTCATAAGATCAAATAGTCAGAGAACACTGATCATTTTCTGAAAGCACATTGGGTACGTGCTTTTTTACGGGCACATTTACTCAACGATGTCCTAAAGTCCATATCCACAAAATTCTATAAAATAGAATTACCACAAGCAGAAGCTTGAAAGATCAGCAAATATTACACAAGCTTAACAACGCTTGCTGCTCATATGGAACAGTACAGCAAAGATGAAGCAATCAACAAGCACCAGCTTCGACTTCCCCCTGTCATTAGAAGGGAAGTGGCTAATTATTGCGCAGCAAGTACATCCTGTACCATCACAAACCCCAGAGCGCCACACGGAGACGCCGCACTCACAAAACCCTAACATAAACCCTGACCTCTCCTACGCAATGCGTCGAACACCTCGTTCGCCACATGACCACGCCGAGGCAAGCCAAGCACAAATCGCGCCTGAGAAAGCGTCACAGCGCAAGAGCACCCAGGTAATGGACTGAAAAGTGGCAGGGGGACGAACCCGTAGAGGTGGCGCGCGGAGAGCGGCACTCCGGTGGCGGAGAGCGCGGCAGCCGCCGCCGCCGCAGCCGCGGCGGAGAGCTTGCCGTAGGAGTGGGCGGCCCCGGAGGAGGTGCCGCCGCGGGAGACGAGGTCGACGAGGAGGCCGAGGCCGACCGCCATGGATCTCGAGGAGCCGAGCCCGACTGTGCCTTGGCGTGGAGAGGAAGAAGCAGCAGCGGAGACGAGGAAGGTGAAGGGGAGGAGACATCTTGTTGGGCTGCCCGGAGTTCGGGCCGGACGCCACTCGGCGCACCGACCAGATCGTGCGGGTAATGAACTCTGCGCCTTTTCCTTTACGGATTTTTCTTTCCCAAAGGAAAGTAAGGTAGGAATATGAAAATGATCAAATACTTTTTTATCACAAAATTGAATGTTAGAGCACCTCTAACCGTTCTCTAAATGGGGTTGTTAAATTGAAATTTAGGATGTGACTAATAAAAATCATTCTCCAACCGTTCTTTAAACGAAATTGCTAAATTTACCAACTTCTAACCTAAAACATGGTGGTTGCTACATTTGACCACCTAATTCTCACTTCCGAAAGGATACTTGAACTATTTAGAAACGAATTAATGGTAACTGTTGGAGTGCATATCTTATTTTTACTCCTAATAGATATAGCAACTCTCTAAAACAGTCTTTTGAGAGTAAAATTATTGGGAACTGTTGGAGAAGCTCTTAATGACTAACTAACTTATGATGAAAAATTATATTACATGGCATGAATGTTAACAAAGCACCACTCTTTCTTAAAGAAAATTTTTAATGAGCATGATACATTGTCTTAGCTAACACAAGCACACTAAGCATATTTGTAATGTACATTGGCGATGTTTGCCGCTTGAACAATGGCAACACTATCGGCGGCGACGCGTTAACATACAACCATATCTGCCCGCCATCAGCGGCATCGTCTGGCCGTAGCCTCACGTGCACCATGGACTCCCTTTGCGCGCTCCTGCTGCCGCGGCGCACGCCCGCCCAAGCCACTGTCGTGCCCGACCAGCTACTGCCATGGTCGCCCGCGCGCGCCTGCTCTGCCGACGGTCACGGCCTGGGCCATGGCCTGGTCCTGCCGCTCTGCGCATCGCCCTGCCTCCGTCCGTTAGTTCGCCCATCGCCATGTGCTATCTGCGCCATGACGCCGCCGCTCCGGCGAGCTTGCCTTGCCACCGGCTCGTCCTGGTCCGCGCGAGGTCGCCACCACCCTGCTGGTCCGCTCGCCAGCCGGAGATTGGAGCGACAGACTGGGGATGCGGACTTGCGGAGGGTGCAGACCACGTAGAACGGGGAGAAGCAAATGAAGAAGGTATAGGGGTAATATGGGACATACGAAAATACTGAAACTGACCTGTGGGCCTAAAATGTCAAAAAAACGTAGAGAATGGTATATTTCCAACCCGAGCAAAATTATAATGGCATCCACCCAATTTTCAAAAGTTCAACGACAGATCTCCAACTCTTAAAAATTGTAATGGCATGAATCCAGTTAATCCCTATCTATAATGCATACACAAATAGTGGGAAATTCGCTGAAATATGTAGTCAATCTACTATAGTCATGTGGATTTTATTTGACTGGCCCTTCCTATGCACAATTCTTAGCTGCACAACACCGTCCCGCTCATCGAGCCGGCACGGGTCATCTTTGCGTTCCGCCACAGCGTGCGTGACAAGGACATGCTCGGCGAGCTGGGTGTTCAATAGCCAGACATGGTCACGCAGTTGTTCCAACTAGAGGACACTTGCACCCTGCACCAGGAGGCGCATGCATGGCACGACCCACTGTCCAAGCCGGGCTCCAACTCCGGCACGGGTTTGTCTATGAACCATAGGAAGAAGCTCTTCAAGAAGTGCAAGTCCTAGGAGGTCTTGGCCACCGACTTCCTCGCTGCACCTAAGTGGTGGAGGCATCACGCGACATCGATTTAGTGTGTCGGGAACAACATGGAGGTCGGAGAGTCAAGGAGAACCATTAAATGAAAATTGAAAAGGCAACAAATGTGACGGGAGAGAAGAATATAATAATTGCGAGTTGTGCGATAAATTTTAATATCCACGTGCGTTGTGCCAGTGGAGCTGACCTGCTATATCTAAGTTAGTGGTGGCCAAACAGGTCGTGCCCGACCGGGCAGCCCGAAGCATGAATTTTTGACCCAGCCCGAGCACGGCACGACCTATCCACCGTGTCATGCTTGGCTCGAGAGTCGGCCCGTCGGGCGGCATGGGCACGACTCGATTAAGTGTCCGCACGATATGATTATAGCTCAACCGAACAACGAACTACGAAAGCCTTCCATCCTAGAATAAGCTTGAGGTTCTCTCTCGAACCTGCACGCATGCGTCTCCCCTATGGTCTCCACCGCCGCCACCGCCTAGAAGCCCTTCGCCGCCACCGCTCGTCAGACTCCCCTCCTCTCCACCCCGGCACGCTGGTGGTTGGCAAGGAGAGGAAGCCCCCACCCGTCCTCCCCAGTCACACATGGTAGCTGTAGATCTAAATTAGTATCGAAGATGTCGGTGCATCGCCGAGAATCCCACCTCCTCTCGGTTATTTATTGGGCTCGTCGCCCACTTTGTCACCGATGAGCTACTAATCGCCACTCCATGGCTGGAGTTGCAGGTGATGCCAATAAAATAAAGTCTCCTCCAAGTCTCACCTCCCGCTGTTCATGCCACGGTTGATGACTCGAAGCTAAGGACCCAAGGGCGTCGTGCTCCACCTGCTCCCGGATCTGCGGGAGCCGTGTCCGGTGGTGACTCCCCCGTTCGCTACCCCCACCGTCGTCGACTCCTCTCCCATGTGTTTGCCGGCACCGCCACCTTTGGAGCTGGAGCCAATCTGTCACCTCCACCTCGCCAATCCCGCAACCATTGTCGGACTCCCGTCGACCTGCTGCCACCCAATCCGCTTGCCCAACATCCTTAGCAAATCTAACCGCCTAAGTTGTCGATTTCCAGCAAGATGCTCCTTCCAAAGCCATCTAGCCAAAAATCGGCCCCACTCACACCATCCCCTTTCACCCCGGCTCCCCCCCCACCCCCACACACACACATGTAGCAACAAACCCACCTGCAAGGTCTCTCCTCATAGTTGAGCATCCCCACCGCCTTCTATGTCCTTGGAGACACTAACCCCGGAGACGTCGAAGAAGATTCCATTGCCACGCCGGTTTCTGGTGTAGGAGAGGGAGAACCCCCCCCCCGAGCTACCCATTCCGGATGGCGAGGTCAACCATGGCCCCGGCAAGATATCGGTTCGGCGTCCGGATCTGCGCTACTACGTGAAGACCCCGGAGAGGATAGAGTTGCATCTCCCACTACTACCGGAACTCCACCCAGTACTCAAGAGTGCGTCCAAAGCACGGTAATGGTAATTTCAGGTTGGATAATCTCGAATCGTGGAAGGAACCCTCTCTCTCACAACACCTCATTCGTTTGGATCGAGCTCCGTCTGAGCTCCTCAAATTCAACAATGAGGTGTTCTCCAATACACATGATTCACTCGAGCCCTCTAAAGTATACACAAAATCTATGGCTCCAAGCTTTTCAACCTCAAGTGTCAAGTCCGTAGAGGCAGTCGAAGGGACCACCGACATGTCAAGTGGAGAGCACGACATATGTCTCTGTTAGATGTCAATGTCGCGGTTATACATGCGGACTCCCTATCCGGTGTCACCGAGAGTCCCGACGAAGGCATCCACTCCATCCTTGTACTATGTACTCCATCCTTTCATGGCCATTGCCTTGTTCTTTTTTTGCGAAAGATTATCATTGCCTTGTTGTTGCTTATTCTTGGGGTCGGTTCAGGGAAATCTTAGCGTAGATGCTCATAGGAAATCTATTGTATCCTGCTTTGCAGCCAAGATGACTTATGTCCGTAATCAAGGAAGAGTCTCTCTTCATGTACTCTGGTTTCACTGATTAATATATGTGAGTATAATCTAAAAAAACAACGAACTCCACCCTGCAAATGCACTTAGCCACAACGTTGAACCCTTGGTAAAAAAAGAACGTCGAACCTAGCTGGCTAGCCGCCACCATCTCTCTATCGCATCTCGTCGTTCGTTGCTCGACACCACGCACTGCTCTCCAACCAGCGCGAAGCAGCCGCCACTCTCGACCCGAATCAGAGGCCGCTGATTGTGCGCGAAGCCGTTGCCACTCCTTGGCCCCGCGAAGACCCATAAGCCACCGTCGCTCTCGCCCCTAACGTGGAGGTCGCTGCCACATCTCGCCCCCGACAGCACTCTCACCTGCCCCCACCGTGTTCTTCTTTGAGCCGTACCGAAGATGAGGACATCGCCGTCGCGTTTGACGGACTGTGATATGTTTCGCGTGCTCGGGACGTCCTATAGACACATTGATTGATGGAAGTCAATCCATAGATCGGCCTACCCGGCCCATGGAGCAGCGGGCCAGCGAGCCACGTGTTGCAATCTCATTGAAGCAGAGTGGGAGGTGGGAGAAAAAGAAATGATTACGAAACTTCAAACGCATTTTTCTCTCAAATCGTGAATCTGTTTTTGAATCAGTTTGAACCTACATGTTCCTTAGAACTAATTCTACAAAATGAGATCCAATATTAATATATTTTGAATATTTTTAAAATACTTTTTTCATCAACATTTTATATGTACTAAGTCAACATTTTTTTTGAAATGTTGACATAGTTTTCCCAAAATGTTGACGTAGTTTTACAAAAATATTGGCACAGGTTTTTGAAATGTTGATATGTAAATTTCAGAATGTTGAATCTGTATCTAAAGTAGAAATACTAGTATGACTTAACTTTGAATAAATAACTGTGATAAAAAACTATGTATGGCTTAACTTGAATAAATAAATGGAAGTCATTGGATAGATCGGTCCAATAAGGTTCATTAACAGCTCCGCGTGACTGCCAATAACCGTGAAACAATATATCTAAAATGTTGATGAAAAAATTATTTCGAAAATATTAAAAAAATATTCATGTTGGATCTCATTTTGTAGGATTAGTTCTAAAGAACACGTAGGTTCAAACGGATTCAAAAACGGATCCATGGTTTGGGAGAAAATGCGTTTGAACTTTCGTAACCGTTTCTTTTTCTTCCACCTTCCACTCCGTTCCAATCAAATTTTAACATGTGGTAGTGATTTATCCAAACCTAAATATAGAATTTTCTACGTATAAGATTTTCACGCGTGCTCACGGCCTAACGGCCCAGCCCGACATGCTTGTCATTTTTCATGCCGTGTTGTGGACTGTGGGCCGTCCATCCTCACAGGCCTAACGGGCCAGCCCGACATGCTTGTCATTTTTCATGTCGTGCTGTGGGCTGACGCCGGACACGTGAGCTAGCACGACACGGCCCGTTATAAATGTTGTGCGATGCCGGTCTAAAGTTAAATGTGCCCGTGCCGTGTCGCGTCGTGCTGCCCGTTTGACAATTTCTAGGTTATATTTTATTTTGCTACGACGTGGCATAACGCAAACACGAAGGTAATCATACAGCCCATGCAACAGCAAGCCTAAGAGAAACACATGTAGCCCACTCGCAACATTCATTTTATTTTTCTAAAAACACTACTAGCAAGTTAATTTGATTCGTTCATGGTTTACAACATATTTCTATATGGGGGAGGAAGGGGATGGTGGAAAAATGGGATCTGCAAAGGAATAAAGAAATTAAAAGGAATGAGGCTGCAAATATCTCTTTTTTGCTTCACAGTTAGTGGACCTGAGACTTATCCAGTCATGACCACTATTCTTCTATTGCCTGTTTACTCTCTATCCACATGCTCCAAATTGTTTTGGCCTTTACCATGAATCCATGATTACTTAGGTGCACACCTTGGGAACACAGTCGTGGTAGTCAGAATGACACCAAGGTAATGTTCTTTAAGGTTCACACTACTATGCTCTTGTCTGGTCCCTTGCACAGTCGGCATGCATGTATCTTTCTTGAAAACATATATATGAAATGTGCCTATGAGAAGTATGATAACAGACCTAAGATTTGCTGTCTACCTTGAATAGCAAGCCCACCAAGAACAAGAACCAGGTTATTTACAAGTTACCTCAGTGGTCCAGCTCATCCTAGCCCTACACAACTGGACCTCAATCAATTAGATGGAATGAGATGGTCATATGACAGATAGGACAATAAGTATATAGTGTACTTTAAAGTCTTAAAATATTCAGTTTGCAATTTTCATTGTGTACTCTACAAGATAATCATGTGCATTGGAAGGGAAAAATATTATTTGTTTGTATAAACAAAGGGTATCATTTACCTATTGGTTAGTGTAGCTTTTCAGTTATCCCCCCCCCTCCCCTATCTTGGTCAAACATGGTGCCATCTACTACCTCCGTCTAGAAATATAAGCATTTGTTGACTTTACAGCATCACGTTTGACCACTTGTATTATTCAAAATTGTTGTAAAAATATTATATTTTTTATTATAATTTGTTTATTATTGAATATACATTAAGTATTAATGATTGATTTTTGTATTTTAAAAAATATTTTGAATAAGGCAACTAGTCAAACACGACAGTTGAAAATCAACGAATCCTTATAGTTTTGGACGGAGTGAGTATGTAAACAGTGAAAACATAGGGAAATATACATGGCCTCTATATTATATAAAATATAGAGGCCACATGTTGAAATCAAAATTAGGGATCTAAGTTATACTTGGGATCTGGTGGTGCAACAATATGTCATAATCAGATTCCTAAAAATGTTTGATGTTTTGATAATTTCTTACAGGCAACGCTATATATTGCCGAAGGAAATATATTTCTGATCCATAATAATTATATAATATATTGGTAAATTTCAAGTGCTTTGTTATTTCTGGTATTGCGATGTTTACTACCGAGAAGCGTAAGAATTTAACATCTTCAAGAAAGGGGTAAAGGAGTCACAACTGGACTTTCATTTATTACTCTAGACACCATAATGAAAAAGCTAATGATGGACGCTAGTCCATCTCTTCTTTTGGAAAATCATGGACCACCTATCGGGTACTCCCTCCATTCTGAAATTGTTGTAATTCAGACTAAAATTCGAGCTAATGACAGCATGTTCAGAATGGAGGGCATACTGATTTTCACTATGAATTCAATTCTACATCAACACATGGTTTTCCTTTCAAATTGTGTGCTGCATACTTGACACAAATTAAGTGAAGAATCCAAGAGTCCATTACATCGTTTTGAGCAACACCATTCTCTCCACCCAGTAGGATGAATGTGGATCACTGCATCCTACAAAATTTTTCCTTGGATTTTCGTTATCTCTACATTTTATCTCTCAATAGAGATAAAGAAGCCCTCCCAATGTAAGAGACCTTCTCATCACAATGAGAAGCCATCGAATTTCTACAAAACTAGTTATCAACAATTGCATTCATTTAAAGATCTGTGCATAAACCATGAGGTGCTTTATTAGAGTGTACTCCCTCCATCCCATCTTACTTGTCATCCACTCATACTATACTCATATAGTTTTTTCCAATTTACTTGTGATCCTCACATCCCAATACATCTTTCTCTCTTTCCAATATACCTCTATTTCTATCTCTTTCCTCCTTGTTTCATGCACACCTACCTTTTTCACTTCTCCTAAATTCCTATGCCCAGAGCTAGGATGACAAGTAAATTGGAATGGAAGGAGTACTATTTAAAATATGCATTTCAAGATCTGTGTGTAAACCTTGTGGTGCTTTATTAGAGGGTACTGTTTAAAATATGAAACAACATAATTGGCACATTAAAAGGCAGTACCTACGACAGAAAGATGGAACAAAACAGCTCCCAACTTTTTCTCTGATTTCCCTTATCAAATATCCCACAACACTCAGTAAGATGATATGTGTACTGAAAAGACAGTACCTAAGATATCATGGCTCTATTAGATCCAAACAGCAACAGCATAATTGGATCACTAAAAGGGACAGTATCTACAACAGCACGATGAAACAAGTCAAGACGGCTCAAATTTAGCACAAGCAGACAGACTATCAACAGGAAACAATATTGGAACAAGTGCACTTCAAGAATGTACCTGAAAAGCTTCCAGGACCCACGTATTGTTGTCAATCGGACTCGCAGACATGGAGAGAACAAGAAGATAGGATCAGCAGCTAGACAGTTGGATGCCGCGTAATGTGCTTAATTATACGGGACTGTGGAAACGATCATTGGCTTATTCTCTGAGATTGGTGACTCGGCGCTGTTCACTCGAGCTAGCTACGAGACGTCCCTTTGGCCGAGAGAGAGAGAGAGAGAGAGAGAGAGAGAGAGAGAGAGAAAAGATCCCTGTTGTTCGGTGCAGAACGTTTATTAATCATGAGCTTGGATATATGGCTTCACACTGTCACCAAAATGCTGGAAAGAAATGGCTTTACATTCTCGGATACTGGTTATCAGTGTGTTCTGCTAAGCCAATAGGTTTAAAACACTGTATTGGCAAGCTAAGGGCCATATGATGAGGCGTGATAACAACTGCCTGCAACTTGCGCATCCAGGCCGAATCTAAAGCTACGCAGTTAACCGAAAAGTTTATTATCGTAATCCAATCGGTATGCTTAATAGGAGATTCCAAAAAGATTCTTTTCTCAAAGTTTTTTTTTTCAAAATAAAATGATTCCTATGCCATTTTTTCATTGATCATACTAGAGCGAGCCCAATTACTGTTTTCACGACTATGATTAACAGAATAATTAAGATCACTAGACGCTACTTGCATGAGTCCTCTCTTTTAGCTTCTTGCATATGAGCAAAAAAGAGAAGATATGACGGTAGACAAAATTGTAAACATGCAGACGACAGACGGTACTTGCGCCAAGTGACTTGACAATCTCAGCCGCACGCCCGCACATAAAATCGTTCATTATTCCGTTCAAATATAAATAGGAATCAAAATTATGGTCTCGGTGTTCTGGAAATATCAGTACAACATCATTTTTCGAAGTGTGCCAAGTCTGCATTATCTTGTTAAGTGCATGTATATATACCAGATTATCATTGACCATTTGTTGTGTCTTATTGTCACTACTAGAATAATCCACTATAGCGAAAGACGCCCATTTGACCACAGTGGCGGTCCCTTGAGGCGTCCGTCGCTAGGTGGGGGTACAGGATGGTGTCTGCGGCTAAGCGTGCAAATAGTCGCGGACACCACGAGCCCACGACTAACGTGGCAATGGGCCTGCACCTAACAAAGGCGCGGCAGTCACGGACCCTATCAGGCCCGCAGCAAAGTCCCGTAGCCCATTTAGCTACGGGCCCGACAGTCGGACCTGTTGCAGCCGACCGCACCCTCCTATAAATAGGTGGTGGTGGTGGTGAGGGGGGGGGGTTGCAGCGCCGCACTGCACCTTATTCTCGCGCCTCACACCGCCACCTAGGGTTTGGGTTTAGGATCGGTGGCGGCGCCGCACTCCTCTCCTCCTCCGACCATGGGTCGCCGCCGCCGAGGCCGTTCGAGGAGCAACCGCCGCTCCTGGGGCCAGCGAGCATTGGTCCTCGCCAATGCCTCACCAAGCGGCCGCCACCTGGATCCGGCGGTAGCTCGAAGGCGCTAGCCGCCACCGTGGAGGAGTTCTTCGTGGCGGCGCCTCCCCATCCTCGTGCCGCAGCACGTGCGGCGTGAGGCGCCGGGATGGGACAACGGCAGGACGGGCCGACAGCGGGATGGGATGGCGCCGTGGGGACGACATCCAGGACGGGTCCTAGCTGGTGCTCGCCTTCTTTTGTTTAGTGGATTAACGGTGCTAGTTGCGGTCCCTAGACCGCCACCGGCGTCCTATTAGGCTAAACGCCCTGGCCGGGCAGGCGCGGTCACTAGACCGTGACTAATTTTGCATGTAAATAGTGATAGGACCTTAGTGGCATTTATTGCATCCGCCACCGAGATCCTTTTTAGCCCGCCGCAACAGAGCGTTATTGTAGTAATGTGTGCCTAGTTGTAAATTGCTATTCTGGCAACACATAGGCTTCTATGGGTTGGACTACAAAACAAATAGGCTTTTAGCCTTTTAGTGTAGGCTAGACCTGGGGAAACTACTGGACGCAAAGTGTTTAAATTCAAAGTTCTATACCGTCGGTGTCCTTTTTTAACTTGCATACTCGTCGGTATCCTACAACACAATCTTGTACTGTCACTGTAGATATAATACTACCAAGACCATAAAGAACATTAGATTGAAGTTCTTCGGAGGACCATTCCAAAGTAGATCTGTTTCACTCAGGTGCACTGCAATTTTGCTAAAGCCTTCTTGTTCTTCCCCTCATCCACATGCTGATCTGGTACTAACGGCTCCTACAGCTCAAGAAGGGGCAGAGTTTTTCTTGCCATCATCATAGGATTCCATGCAATTCATGGATTGCTTGATTTGATCTTACATAACAATTGATTAGTCAAAAGACATGTACTGTTAGAGAATAGCATAATATACTACTACAGTTCTTGTCCACATTTAATGATGCCGCCGTATCAGGGACATCTAACTCTGTTAGCACATAAAAAAAGCTTGTTTGTTAATCGTTCAAAAACAACATTTTGCATGGAAAAGGAACTATGGAGCAAATCAGAAACATTGGGTACGTCCCAGTGCAGCGGGCAAGAGTGTGCTGGAAAGGAGGAGATATGTCATCACAGTTTCACGCCTTAATAAGTGGTGTCCACTGCTCCGCGCGTCCTAGTTATCGCGTGGCGCTGATTTCTCCAAGATATGTGCTTCGGCTGTTGCAGAGAAACGACCGTCACGCCCGTGTTAACGGCTGCATGTCACTCCGGTAGTGACTGAAACGGCAGATTCATTCGTTTCATACAGTAGATATGAAGTGCCAACGGATAGAAGGTAACAGCTATGCTCAATAGTTGCCAGCTGACTTGAGTCTCCGACCTATTTAATGGAATCAAGGGCTCCCGAGACTGATCAGCGCTATTCGCTATCCTCGTATGTAAGCTATGTCTCAATCCAGCAGTTCCAGGAGTCGCCGGGTTGCTCCGTCTGCAACTCATATGTGTCCGAACTGCAACGTGGTCGTCGTTCCTCAGCTATGTAGAAATAGAGACAGTCCAAATTTCGGGAAGGAATTTTTGAAGTGCCCGTATTTTTCGTTAGTTTCTTGTGTCTCTCATGCGGGTCTGCCCTTATGGTGCTCCTACATAATTACTTTTGTTTAACAGAATTTATGTTTCTTCTGTTTCAGGAGATCCGGCTGCCAATACTTCGAATTTATTGCTGATCGATCCGCCCGTCAAATAACTAGGCCTGATGCACTGAACCTACCTGATCAGTTCACAGATTTCATTGACGACCCTCGTAATGAAGCTTTCACCGTTAAGTCGATTATGTGTAAAGTAGAAAGGATCGAGCTCATGACATCTTGGTGTCTCAAACTCTGTGGGGTTACATTACTTTTGGTGCTATATGTTTGTACGTGTCAAACATGACCATACGGTCATGATGTATCTGTTTTCATATGCTGTATTACTCGTCTTGCGCGTATTCTAGTTCAGTTGTCGGTCCGTATGTTTTTCTGATTACCTGCCGCTGCGATTGCATGGTCCACGGATCTAAACAGGTCGGAGGTCGCTTCATCCGTCCATGCTCCAGCGATCTACGTCCATGCTCCAGCGATCTAAATAATTGCCGTCGTCTTCCAGTCCCAAATTGCTGGAACCATAAGCTACTGCGGCCGTTAAGGTCCCAGCCTTCTTTCCGCACCCATGACGCATGTCCTTTCTA
This sequence comes from Chloris gayana, assembly GCA_031894775.1. Lineage (NCBI taxonomy): Eukaryota > Viridiplantae > Streptophyta > Magnoliopsida > Poales > Poaceae > Chloris > Chloris gayana. The sequence continues at coordinate 135,774 of JAUNZO010002525.1, read as the reverse complement.
CCAAAACTATTGCACTAATACACTTAACAATGAATACGAAATTGCCCTGTTGCTGAAGAAACCAGCTTATGCTGCCTGCTTACACCACACAAGTTTGCAATTTCTAGCCTGCCCTTTTGTTCTGGCTTTTGGCCCAGCATCAGCTGACTATCACTTTTCTTTACTTGCCATCGGATCAAATGTCATTTCTCTTACATGCTACTCCAATCACTTTAGTTCATACAAAATTTTGATCATGTGACATCAGTATTCAAGCTACGATACAAAAATAGTTTTGTCCCCCTGTGTCATTTAATCTCAAAATATTTTCCAAAATTTTCAGATTCAAATTTGTCACAATTATGAGTTTAACCAAACTATAGCTAATACTTTTTATCCAACAAAATTGATTTTTTCTTCGCATATAGTATAGACTGATATGAATCTATTTTTCCTACTGTACCACAAATAATGCACCAATGACGGCACAATAATCTAACACCCCAATTGATTCGAGGGTACATAACATAAGTGGAATTACATCTGATGGCAAATAAGAGAAGCGTACAATTTTTATGCCAAATAAGAGACAGGTATAATTTTTGATAGACATGTCTAAGTCCATGGGCTGTAGTCTTTTTCAGACACACATATAATTTTTGATATACATGTCTAAGTCCATGGGCTGTAGTCTTTTTCAGGCACACGTATAATTTTTAATAGACATGTCTAAGTCCATGGGCTGTAGTCTTTTTCAGGCACACGTATAATTTTTGATAGACATGTCTAAGTCCATGGGCTGTAGTCTTTTTCAGCCACACAACAGGGGGCCCTGTACCGTTGCCCAGCTCGCACTGGCCCTACGACGGACCTGTCTCTGCTAGCCCACATTCATGTTCCTCCATTTATTCATTACATATACTTACGCCATTATTAGTAATTACTCATCCTACTAACTATACGATGCCATCCGTTGTCCCTCGACATGCATCATATCTTGTAGGCCACTGCGTGAATTGTTCCTGTTGTTCCTGGAAGCTCCACCTTCAGTGCCACAACGGCTCCTTCTTGTAAGTGACTGCTTGATATGAATTGTGCCCACCCACCAGATATACTTCCACGTCCATCTCTCCGAGGCCGATATGTGCATGTGAAAATGTTTGTTTCTTCCCCCCACTTCACCATTATGTCTCTATTTCCTCTTGGCAACCAACTTGTACTGTATGCTCGAGGCAACACCTACAAATAAACGCTCATTAGTCACATATTCAGATCACCTCGTCCATTTAACAGTATTTCCGCATTTCATATCAACATACCAGGCATTCGGTCATGTTTGTCGTCATTAACTTGAACACATATATAGGTGGAATTCGCCATGAATTCCTAGTCAGTGCCAACAACCTGCCCTTTTGTGCTGGTACTAAATATACACGGGTACATATGTAAAACTCTGTCCTCATGAGCTCCAAGCTTCCTTGTATCCAGTCAGCTTAATACATTCCATCACCCAATAAATTGCACTAATTAATAAGTGTTCCATCATATTACATACTCTATGTTCTGTTTCTGACATACTTGTGCTATATATGGATACTTACTTCTAGAGCAAATAGGTTCAGTTATGTTGCAATATCCAGTATATCTTGTTGCCCACTCAGTAATACGTGGATCAATTGTTCTCAGCTGCACTATCTTGTTATCTCTTGTTCTTCCCAAGCATGTTAACTTTGTATCTGCACATGCCATCGTTATTACACACGCGCGCAGTCAAGCACACACATACACATATAAATCAATCCACCCAATATAAGAATGTATATGCTCTTTTTTAAGCATTACTTTTACTCACCTTCAGCACAATGCTGACAATGTTGTTTTATAGGAATTACTGACGTCAGTTTCTCCCTATCAGTCCTCTCGTACAATGACATCAACAATACTGTCCCATCGACCAAAGATATAATTGCTCGACAATTCTCAGTGAGCTCGAATCGTGTCCAAATTTCAGCCCACCCATCTACTATGTAAGCTTGTCTGCAAAACATATTCCATCCTACATATTTGATGTACCCATTTCGTATGACTACTACCAATCGCCCACGTTCTCTATCCTTTAGGTGCATGCTTATGCTCTCAGGCAATACCTAATCAATATACTGCACATAATTAGATTCTTCCTCCTATCAATTCATCATATGTACATTTGTTAATACAAATGAAATATATTCATGTCATACCAGCATGTTTGTGTTTGTACTATTGAATTCATGATAAAAGCAAACCCCTTTTCGAAGGTAGTCCTCCCAACTGTGTTTCTGTCAACCAAAGAATTCAAACCGAAAATAAGTCACCTATTTTTCATGAAAACGACTCTTACTCTTACCGTCTACCTAGCTAGTATCCATAACCTTTAGTCCTACCTCATAGTTTGGCAGATTTGCTTGCACCACCTCTCCTAATGATGTTGTGCTGTCCTGGCTAGCCATGTATGCGTCAAAAACTTTGCTGATAGACTGATGGAGCTCAGTCGACTGAGACCGTCATGCCTATTTATATACTGTTCCTAGCTTCTTCGGTTGAACATTACGCACCCAATTATTGTGTCGCTTCCTCATACAACTTGTAAGTTCTTGTCATTTTTTCCGTCCCCGTAAGTTTTTCCCGCTTGTACCCTGTGTGACCCTGTCTTTCTTTGTGTCTTCTATAAATATAGCACCTTTTCCGAACCGTATGTCTATCACAATCGTTTCTGCCACATAATATGAATCCATCCACTCCAAGATCAGCTGTTCCTTCTATTATTTTGCCTTTCCGAGATGTTGTTGTTGGAATTGAAATTCGTGTTTCAGCAAATTCCTCAACTACGCCTCCTGTATCTCGTCATGTACTTCCTTATCCATTCGATTTCATTCTTTTTTTCATTTAATTTCGTTACATATATTATTTATTCATTTATCCTGTGCAGCTAGATGACCACCGGCTCTCGGAGGCGCGCAACCGGCTTCAAACTTCATTACCAGCTGATGCTTGTGGTATTGTCAACTGTCCATATACCGGAGGCCTGGACGACATGCTTCCTCACTTATCAACCGTTCATCGCTGGCCCATATCTAATCTTAAGCTGGGTCATGATGCATCCATCACAATTACTCCCCAAGAAACACATAGGATCATTTTTACTGATGATAACACTGTGTTCCTTATGCGCACAATTCAAGTTAATTCAAGCTCCGGCGTAACCATTTCTTGTGTTCAGGCTGATCCAGTTAGTTCAGCTGCAACATACCGAGTCAAAATGTCTTGTGGCCAAGATGCCATCCAGAGCCCGGGTATCGTCATGGTCGCAACTAATGTCATGTACTCGAAGATATTTGATCCAGCACCATCCTTAGCTCGCACTTTGTACCTGGTGATCCCCCCAGCTTTGAAGCAGACCCCAACAAGTGATGTTGTCATCACTGTGTGTTTACAGCGTAGTTGTACTTAAGTTTCATTATTGTCATCCATCTATTATGTATACCATCCCTGTACTTGTTGTATGATACGGTTTGTACCATGAATAAAATATATGGTCATGTCCCCATGATCTTAAATATTTGTTCTGTTTATTATATATGCTACTAGCTTTGCACAATTGAAAGTGTGGCATTCGCATCTCAATAATTCAAACATTTTTTACTTTGCCAAAAAAATATATGGACACGTATTAATATATATTTGATATATTTATTATGATTCCGTACATAGTTGCCTCTACTTTCTTCATACAAATATTACTAGTCTATATGGAACCTTACAAGTACTTTCCTTCTTATTCTATTCAGTTAGTCTCCGCATATATCTTGTTTTGTTCCTGCAGCCGTGCTTGATTAGTACCTTCTAGCTGCAACTATTACATGATCACATTCCAAAATTACTAGTTGACTCTTTCATTTCTGTTATCATGGTCTACTAGCGTGACCATAAATAACTCAGCGAGAATGACCCAAATTTCCGATGCTCTCCGTTTTTTTTTCATTGTCCCGGGACGTTTCTATATTTATTGGAGTACATTATTCCAGTTATGATACTTTGTTCCAACCCCCCCCCCTATCCTGTCGTGGCAGCATTTGGGATTATCACCTATGAAATTCACTTCCATTTTTTGTTGTCGCCTATTCGTTTCGACAGATCTTGCGGTACAAGCGAAACACCATCTCTTACTATGACACTCCAACCTAGCTTCCAAGTAGTTTCTGTGGCACACAAGCAAACCCAACTTGTATGCCTCTAACAAGTTGTTCCACACAGGCAACACCAACTCCGGCCCTCTTGCCCAAGTGTTCCCTGTACCAAGCAATCTTATGAGCTCCATTAATAGTTCCCTCACCATCTATATATCTTTAAGCCACCGAGTTTGATGCGTGCGTACTGTTATGAATATGCCCTCTTTGTTTCAGTTGAACTTGAAGACTCATGGGGGAATCGCAAGTCCAGGTAGTCAGCAATCCTATTTTACTAGATCCTTCAGCCTATACAGTTGTATTTTCGGACCCTAAGCTGGTTGAATTGCGTTTTCATTTTCTTTTAGCAGAAAACAAAGCAGGTTGTCTCCCTCTACGATGCAACTTCTAAACCATTTACTCCATCAGCCTCTACTCCATTGCCTTCATGGATTCCCCTAATCATGCAGTCCAATTTCTTTGGCAAGTGCACGTTGCATCTGGTTCAAGACAAGTACACAGACCTAAACCTTCTATGCATTGATTGCTGTGGTAAACATGATGGAATTCATCCAGTTATTTGTTGGCGATGCACAAAAGAAACACACATGGGCCACCATTTCATCCAAATTCGAAGAGCCTCCTACTGTAATGTCATTAGGGTCACTGACATTAAACCCCTCCTTGATACTTCATCCATTCAGCAATACACAATCAATGGTCGCAAAATCATCTTCATCGAGCAGAGGCCCATGAAAGGAAAAAGGGATGGATTTGTCAGTGCATACCGATGCTGCCAATGCTCACGTGTTCTACTTGATAATTTTCCTTATTGTTCTCTGCAGTGCTTCCTCTCTAATCAATCTACTGTTTCAAGTATTCCGAGTTGTCCTACCTTGGGTTGTAGGAAGAAGTTGAGGAAAGGCATCCCTCAACGGGCTCATTTGGGTTGCTACTTCTAGAATCACGTCGTGGTATCTCATAGTTTATCTGTTTCAAAGAAATCTGTAATTTGTCACGCTGTAATTTGTCAATAGTTCGCTGTTCTTTTAGTTAACTGCTATGAAACAAGTGTGTAACTTATCATATTCTATTTTCGTTGAACAAATCAGAGTTTCATTATTGAATATGTCGGTTCTCCATAAATTGATTAAAGCTCATATGTGGTAACCACGTCCTCTGCCCCCATGAAACGCACTCCCTAGTTGGCAAACAGGACTGGCAGGCAAGCCATGTCCCTTTCTTACATTTCTTATATATACACATCCAGCAAAACCACACATCCAGCAATGTTATGGTGAAAAACGTCTTAAGGTGCAATTTTGTTTTTTGTCCTCTCAACTATGCTATGAATTGAATGAAAGTGTCCACTAAGGCATAAAATTTTAAGTTGATGTCCACTAAGGAAATTGAAACTTTTTGTTGGCCAATAAGGAAGAAGAAATTTTTTTGATGGCCACTAGGGAATTTTCGCTACTTACTTAACTAGCTCTCTTCCCTAGTTCTCCCTTTATCTCAATTTAACTCACAGAAATCAGAGTTTCATTGATCCCTATCTCAGTTCTCCATACACTAATTGAAGCTCATAGTTGGTAACATGGCCTCTGCCACCATGAAACGGAGTACCTAGTTGTCAAACAGGACTGGCACCCAAGGCATGTGCCTTTCGTTCATTTCTTAGAGACATTAAGCGACATCATAAATAAATCTTCCAGGATACTTACTTAACTTTCTTCGCTAGTTTTCCCTTTATCTCAATTTTGTAGTATCGCTGAATTATATGAGCTGAAGTTAATTCCGATGCTTGTACTGCACCAACTAACCTTTCTTTCATCTCAACCAATGAACCGAGTTTATTATGTTCATTATTTATCTAATCCATAGATCACAAATTCAGATACAATCAGTTCTTCAAACCACAGATAAAATAACATGACTCATTTTATTACATGTTCACGAACAAACATAAAACCATGTGCCCTTACATCTAACTCTATCACTCAACCGCAAGCCTGGCAAATACTTGGTCTAGTTCCCATGTTATTCGGCAAGTGTAGTATCTGGTACAGTAGCTCGTCCCGGAATTTCAGCAGTCGACCCTTGTTGCAAACACCATAGTGTTAGCTTCATATTATATACAACTTTATAATGTATAAAATCTGTTATGTCAAAATAAATGTATACCTCTGTTAGCTCATGAACTAGTGAGACACCATCAAATTCTATAGCACAATACAATGAATACAAGCCTGATTTCGCGCTGCAAGCAAAGAAAGCTATTAATTAATATTCATCTGTCCTTTCCAAACATGGCTTTGCTATTTTGTTTACTTGCAAATACATGGTTCAACTTATATCTTTATCTGACTACTTTGGAAGTTACCTTATTGGTTCCTCAATAATCTTTTCTGCCATAACAATTTCCCATTCAAATGGATCAATTGGTGCACATTTGCAGTAAATAGGAATTGATCGGATAAGAGATCCATGCAAAGCAGGAGCAATTTCAAAATGTTTCTGTGAGATTGCCTCTTCATTACAAGGAGTGATTGATGGGTCCAAAATAACAACTCGATTTGTCTCGAAATCCCATACGTAGGAAGACCATGAGTTATCAAGATTGACACATGCAATTACCTGCCCATATAAGAACATGTATTGTCATGCATATGGACACATGTAGGATTTATACTATTAATTTTTTAGTACACTTACCAGTCTGCACTTTGAAACATCATACTTTAGCTTATGAAATGAAAAAAATGTCTCATAAAATTCCTTCGATTCAGGCTGCACACCACAAAGAACATAGTTCTTTGTTGACAGAATAGTACCAGTGATTAATTATATCTGTTAACATGTGAACTTTCGTACGAAATTAAATGATTGCCATTATGACACATACCGACCAATCAGGTGACAAGAAATGACGATTAACTATCTCATTGCACTTCCCACGGGAAGATATTTCCAGGTTCCTAAATGCTGTCATAGCCAGTTCACATATGTTCCTATCAATTACCATTGTATCAAATAGCATTGTCTTTATATCTGCTCCAGGCACAACGACTTGCCTATGCTCATTATAAGATATCCAAGTCCTATTGGATGGGCAATAATTAGATACACATGTATTTGTACAAAGCTATGCTTACTATTTAAAAATGCGTGAACATACCAGAAATATTCGAGATGGTGTGGTGTTGCATCTATCCAAGAACTAATAGCTCTTATAGCATTGTTGGCTACATCACTAGGAATTTCTAGCTGATTAATTATGGATGTTGCAATAGTTAGTTGAACATTTGATTTTCCAGTACTTGTTCCAGGTGGAAGTGGTAGCAATGACACAAATTGCAGTACATGTGGAACTGCCTCATTGCTTGCACTTGATTCAGACACAGAGTTATGAATTTCTTCGATCTCATCAGAAGCTCTAACTGCTCCTGCAATATTATTCATATACACGATTAAATAAGCTACCGAAGGAAAGTATTTAAACACATCTGCTTGTACAGGATAAACCATGTCCATACCACCTAAAGTATCTGGCAAGGCAGACGCCATGTGGCTTCTATTGATGATCGGTTCATCTATATGCTCAGTAACATTTATGCCTTCGTTGCCTAGCTCAACTGGAAATGCTTCACAAGTAAATATTAATAAAATCTTATTTCCTGGACTTTTATATACGCAGATTGACACATGTGTATTATAATCATGTGCCCTTATGAATACAGATCAATAAAATTTGCCAGAATTAATGGTCTTGCCATGAATTGTCAATTATTTTTTTATTAACATGCACATCCCACAGTAATATACTACTATGAACCTACATGAACCATCACAGCTGGAGCGTATTACAGTTAGTATAAAAAAATACCGATGTTGTCACAGCCAGTATCTGGTTGCGATGGGTTATTGACATCTCTTTTATGTTCGTGATATATTTCAGTGTCATTGTCATACACACTGATATCCAGTTCTTCATGACATGTGTTACCTGAGCAGTTAAAATAATGCTTCATTGATAATTTGCATGTTAGTTTATCGAGTAAGCTCACTACTTATTACCTTGAGTCCTAGGAGAACCTGACCGATAGCCGTACATGTGCTCTGTTGAGTTTGGTGCATATGGAAGTGGATGTACTAAAGGAATTTCCGAATCACTGGTTTTAGCTGTAGTATCAGAGGTACCTATATTAAGATAGTAAACAATTGATTAATTAATTGTATTTGATACAAATATGGTATAGAAAACTGTGATGGATTCAACTTAACTGGGCCTCGTTGCATGTGTACTTCTGTTTACATTTTGATTAGTTGAAGCTGATGAACAACCACCATTTGATGCAACTTGATCAGTTAATGCTACAGTGCTATTAAACATCATATCTGCTAGAGCAGACTGTACATCAATTCCCTGGTTGTCAAGATATTTAACCATTTTGACAATGATATCCTGCATAGATTATTTATTTAGACGACAGATAAAAATCTAAACTGTTAAATTAGTTGAACAGAGTAAATGTACCTCCTCTCGTCGAGGTTTCTTTGGGCAATGAACTAAATCATCGGGGTTATCACGAGGTGGTGATTCAATAACTGCAACTTCGACAGGCTGTTTATTCAAATAGTTAAACTGAATCAGTCAGTAGTATATAATCTTTATTCAGGCTCATAAGTATATGAAATATATAAGCACCTTTGAAATGAATTCCCTATAGCTATTGAAAAAATCATCCTTCATATGATATTTAAGCAAGTCATCCACAATTTCTGTTGTGTATGCCTTTGCGCGTGGTATAACTTGTTGATCAACTTCAGTATAGGTTTTAGCCATGTGTTCCATTAAAATGACCTACAAAACCATATTTAATTTACATCACATGGGCCATTGCCAGTCGTTTGCAATAAGTATATATGTCTCAGTGCGCACCATTGTTAATAAGATACATCCTTGTATGGGAATTGTCTTCTTGCTCAGCTGCAAATTTCTCTTAGTTTTCATTGCATTTTTCCTGATATCTTCTAGTACATATGTGCACCAGTCAAATTCAGGAACCCTTTCAGGATATGCAATAGCAGGAAATACTTCTGCATATGTTGCTTGCTCCCTAGGTCTAGGTGCTAAAAACTTGCCAACGAGTACAGCCATGAAAGCACACACAAACATATCTTTTTCCGACTGACTTTCACATGCACGAGTTTTAGCAATAACCTTCTCATATCCTGCAGTTGATAACATACATTCACCATCACGCACACCAAAAATTTTTCTGACTCGCAAATGAGCCATACTTCTGTCCATTTCATCAGCTCCCAACACACTCCGGTTTCCAAATGGTATACCAAGTATCCTGTGGACATCTTGAGGCCTAATTGGTATCTCAAAATCATCACTAAGCACAAATACCATTCTATCCGTGTCTAGTGACCATAGCATCCAAGTATGAATCACCCTGTTAACCTTAAAAAAAACGGGATTTCGAACAGGGAACCGAATCCAATCTGTTTCACGAGCTTTCGTTGAGGGTCTGACAGATTGAACAACAAATCTCTTGTGCCTCTAACAGAGTACCGACCGTCTAATCGCACTTTATTGATCCAGGCTTTTGATTTCGAAGCCATTAAATCCTAAAGCAGCCTATTGATAGCGGCCATATGATTATTCAGATATATAATCAAGAAAATCCTTGGTACAAATCAATCCCAAAGGAAACGAGACTACATGGTAGCAAATTACCTGCAGATTGAAGGTACCACCAGATGCTGGCGACCGAGGACAGGAGCTTCGGATCCAGGCGGGTAGCTCTTTGCGTCTCCCCAAGGTGCTGAAGGAATGAAGCTTGCGCACTACTACTGCTAGTACAGGGGAATACACAAGGTACCAAAATGCATATGTGTTGGACATTTGCGAAATGATGCCTCCATTTCAAAAAAATAAAAGAACCCTGAATGACATGTTTTTGCGCTTGCGCTTGCAGGATTGGGAAAAGAAATACCAACGTCCACAGTCACAACTTATTCGTTAGTGTGTTACGTCATCAGTTGTCTTTTGAACAGCTCCAAACATTTTGCTTTTGCCTATCTCATACAAAGGTGAACAGTTCGCTCATGTTATTTTATTTCGCCGTCCAACCACAACTCATTTAATCATGCATATATTCTCATCCACCTATGTAATTACGCACACTTAATTAAATATGTACATTAATTAGTAAGACATGTAGGAAATGACATACGAATATATATTTTGTTAGACACCCATGTAAAGCTGGTCCCAGTTTTGGCCCATTGGCGTGTACAAAATGCAATTATACATCCCATACTAACTTACATTTCATAAGAGACAGTTATTTCCTACTTATGAACTGGTGATTGCCTTCAATCAAACACTGTTCAAAATATATTTGTCTCCTACTTACTCCCCCTACTTACTCCCCTACTCAGACAGAGTTGGACCCTTGCAAATTTAGTTGGGGAAATCAAGGTCATTCTTGTCGTTGTCATCAAGAAACAACTTTTTCGCAACACTTTTACAGTCGACGCAGCGACGCCTCTTGTTCTGAACCAGAATCGGAGAGTGTACTTCCTCCTCCCTTGCTCTTTCATATTCAGGATCCACAGGATCAACAATGTACTCGTCACTAGCAACTGCAGTCTTGTTGGCTTCAGATGACGAGCCTAAGATGCCCGCAACGCCTTGCTGAAAGCCCTCCCCAGCAGCAGATCCTTGCATTTGAGCACCCTACATTGAAGTGACTAACCAATTAATAATGACTTTTGCTTTGATATGTAGGACAAACAAAAGTCTCTACAAGCCACCTGATACAATGCAGCATCTGTTTGTTTTATAGGTTCAGCAACTAATCCAACCAACGGCTTATAGAGCTCTCTGTACTGTCCAGAACTGCAGAAAAACTTAGGCTAAGCAACGATTTAATTTGTATTACACTCCCTATCATCTACAGCTAATCAATTCTAGATACCTTAACACTTGAGCAAACTGACGAAGTGTAGTTTGTTTTGGAATCAGAGAGTACTCAAAACCAAGATTCACAGTTGGGCCTGGTGTACATGTATTAGCATCAATTGCTGGACTAGACACTGCAGGCACTAGCACCTGACTAGCTTGTGTACAAACCATTGCACTAGCATCAGCACCCAAAGTGTGCGAGACATCAAGAGCATCAACAGATTCAGCTTCAACACCAGTAGTCATAGTGGATGCATTATAGTTTGTAGGCGGAGAGATACAAATCAAGTCAAAGAAATTTTCATCAAAGCAGTAGTCCTCCATGTCAAGCAACTGACTACAAGTGATCTATCATATGAACATTTTTAACCATAGTTCAGAAAAACATATAACTGCAAATAAACATATTTAATGATGCATATGACTTGAACTAACTGGTGCAGCTGGTGATTGGTTGGAGCCTCCAGCAATGATTGAACTCGTAGAGTTCTTCGAAGGAGATCCAATATGATAACCAGTGCCATATGTCTGCTGAAAAAATGAAAGCAGGAAACCAACTAATTTAGCTACCAGTCTGAATTGACTCAGAAAACATTTTTACCATCCATAGTACAGAAAGAAGCATTCGTAACCAGTGGAGTTGTGTTAACAAGCTCATATTTTAGACAGTCTTCAAATGGGCCAAGTTGTATCTGCCGTAGAGAAAAAAATATAGATCATAGTTCATAGCTAGCTGAAGAAAATAAAAAGGTAGATATCAACTCGAAATACCTCAGGTAGGAAAAAGTTGCTAGGACCCTTTCCCTGACTCAAAGTCCCATCAAAGTTCTTGCAGTTTAAAAAAGTAATCAGTAGTCACCAAACAAAATTCTGAAACTTTCGGTCGGGAAATGACAACAAGCATACTGCTAACCTCCTGTGGTACGAGATTCTTCCCTTCTTTGTCCTGAGATGCAGACTTCACGTGCGGTGATTCGGGCCCAGTTGGATGGCTGCGAGGATCCATTTCTACAGAGGTTGTTGCTAGGTGGTGGAATGTTCGGCTGAGGAAGGAAGACGTGGGAACATTTAAAGAGACCTTTCGCATCCAAGTACTTGGACGCATGCTACTATATAGGTGTGATCCTACCTCTTAGGAAGTAACCGGTCATAGTATATTGACTGTTGGGTATATCCAACAGGCAACAGGAGTGCTACAGGAGTAGCTGCCACCGTTTCACTGTTTAGTGGACCCCATTATATTAGCCAGCAGGCAATTACATAACTGTTGTTCATGTGTATCTCAATTTGATTAATTTTCAAACAAGTGGTTTATAATATAGTTAAAACATCAGATTCTTTCTGTTATTTTTAATCACCTTTTGATTAGTGAACAAGTAATTAAACAAGAAAAAAATAATATTTCTACACTGTGCACATAATGGTGAAAGATACACGGCAATTGCGCTCCCTTGGCTGTCATTGCCTCATGTGTTTGGTTTAATGGACCGGGAGGGACGGGACGGGACGGAACCAATCGATCCCAATTTTGAGAGTGTTTGGCTCGGAGGACGGCAGAGGACGGAACCGTCCTCCGGCGAATATTCGCCTCATATGCGAGACGACATGGAACCCAAAAAATGGCCGGACCAACTCGTCCCTCCGCTACACCGTGAGCTGCCGTCTTCTTCTTTCCTTTCCCTAGCACTCGGCGCACGGCGGCCAAGCTAGAACCAAGCGGCGCGCGGCGGCCGAGCTCACCGACCTCCACGACGACATGCTCGAGCGCGTGCTCGTTCGCCTGCCCCCGCCACCTTCTTCCGCCTCCGCGCCGTCTCCCGCCGCTGGCGCGTCGCCGCGGCCTCCGCCACCTTCCGCTGGCGTTGCCGGTGTTCGACTCCGGCGCGCGCGCCCTGGCGCGGCGCGCCGACGGGCCCCGTTCCCGTCGCGTCCGCCGGCGGCCTCGTGCTCTACCACGCCGCCGCCACGGGGAGCCTCACCGTGGCCAACCCGCTCACCGCGAGACGGCAGGGCAGTGCGTGGTGGAGCGGCAGCGAGGCATGGAGGCGTGGTGGAGCGGCGGCTGCAAGGCACGGCGGCGCGGGCGGCGAGGCGAGGAGGCGTGGAGAAGTGGTGCGCACTGAAGGTGTTCGGGGAAATGTCAAAACGAACCAAAACAAAATGAGATGACGGACGTGGAATATACCATCTGAGTTTGTAAGATGCCATCCACCCCATCCCACTTCATCCTTCCAATCAAACAAAATACTGGAACCGTCCCTATCCCTCTAACCAAACAAAAGGTGGGACGGATCCGTCCTACTTTTCTGGGATGGTTCCGTCCCGTCCCGCTTGGTCCCGGAACCAAACACACGTTAAATTTGCTCACTTGCTTAACGAGGTTAGACATATTTATTTACACAGAATAAAAAACGTTATTTAAACGTGCTTTTAAAAGGTCATCGTAACAAGTTTATGTAACATTTCAAAACACTTGTTGTAGTACTTATTTGTTGTTATCTTATATTGTCACCTAAGGGCGCCCTGCACACAAATTTTCAACAAAAAATATATATTTATATTGTTGCTCTTCTGGATCATATCACCAATTTTGAGGCCCAATGAGTGATTGTGCAACAGATAAACAACAAAGTGAAATCATCATGTACTTATAGGAATTCGGAACAGTCTGAGAGAGCAAGGTGGTATTATAATTATATTGATTCAAAATTGTTCAATGCTACATTTCATTTATATTGGATCCGTAGCTTGCGAGGCTGTGAAGCTAGCTGAGGTGGTTCTGAAGCTCAATTAAATTACATTTTGATTGAATTTGTTTACTCCCTGCCTGACGCCACAACAGCTGGCCTAAACCATTTCCCATTAAACAAATGTACGCATTTCATTAAGCAACCGGAAAATTACAATGTGAAGATCAACTATTTTATTAGTATATTACAGCAATCCTTTGTCATAATAAATGCGCTGGGAGGCCATCATGCTAGATTTTTGCAATAATCATTCATACACCGGAAGATCATCAATCTGACATTCTTTCGGAACAAGTACTTTATAAAGTCAAAAAGTGCTCATCATCTGAAGTTGAGTAGATATCACCAAATTCACTTAGCCTCGATATTGCCTGCCTGAAGTGGGAACCACATATATTATAAGTACTTAAAAATATATAGAATGCATCATATATATTAGTAGATGTCAGTTATAACCTTATTATTAGCTCATCATTTTCATCTATGGATTGAGAAATTGTGCTTATTGGCACTCCTGTGTTCTCATACCTATAAAAATATATATATAATATACTTAGTTCTACATCATGCTTGATTATTTTGTACGATGTAAAATGTTTATTTTTGAAGTTCGACTTATCTACACAACTATATACTATTTCCGTGCTTTGCTTGACACTTCAGTCTAAATCTTGTCTCTATGAGAACCGCTATATTTAATTTTAACTGCCGTTCAGACAAGCCTTCTTGATCTAGTACCTTGCAGGCAGAATGGACAATATTCCCATATTAAATTTAGGAATGTTAATTACCTTGTCTCAAGGAACTTAATGCACCTCAATACCTTCTCAGAGACCTTCCTAATTTTTGCATCTGTTGCTGGAGACTGAAAAATAATTTTGATGCATCAAATAGTAATTTTTTATTTAGTAGTGATATTGTACATGTCACACATTGGTTCATAAGTGATCTGTTGAGAACAAATTTTTATCATTATGTCATGTAACATATATATATATATATATAATATTTACGTATATGAGCTTACATCTAATTTTAAACGCATATTTCCAGTACTTTCATGTTCTGCTGCTCCCTGGAATAAACAAATAATACATATTTTAGTTATATGAAATAAAGGTATACATATTATAAACGGACAAAAAACCTATGTAATTGTATTTACCTTGTTGATTCTTGTGTGATCCACTATTGTGTAAATGCAACTTAAAAAGTGCTCCGTAACAAAGTTAAAATCCAGAATCTCCCTGTATCATATCTATAATTAAAACTAACAAGCTGATAAATTTGAAATATTGTATGCTATCCCATTTCTGTCCTATCTGGACAACTAAAAATAACAATTAACCATGTGGTTCCCTGTATCATATCTATAGTTAAAACTAACAAGCTGATAAATTTGAAATATTGTATGCTATCCCATTTCTGTCCTATCTGGACAACTAAAAAAAACAATTAACCATGTGTTGATCTCAGGGATCGAACTCAAGCCGATGAGACTTGGATGTAGATCGGGTAACCAGTTGCACTGGAGCTCTAGTAGCAAGTATTTGGATACAGCCTGGTACTTAACAATACTATTGAAGGAAATTTGCGTCCAAATTAATTTGTACACGGAATTCTACATCCTGCCCAAACAGAATTGAAGTTGGCGTATTAAGGAATTACCTCACATTGTAGACTGTTAATATACATTTATTGTTTGTAAACCTCGGACAACCATTGATCCAAACGTAAGGGTGTCTACTGGCAAGTAACTTTTCTTTTGTGCTTGGTGGATTCCAAGTATGTGTACCCCTAATTTGAGAACAGAAAGATAACTCTTCACAAATATGCATGTCAAATACCTACCCATTTATACTATTAAAAAACAATTGAAACCATTACACAATTTTGCAGGTAAGTGTTCCTGTGCCATCATATAGCTCAAAATTTGTCATATTTCCGTCTTCCTCAATTCTCGTCATCATTCCAATCATCTTAACCTGTGTATTTATTAGAAAATTGTATGATATGAACAACCAAATGTTCACATCCAAGTCAAAACATAGATACCGGCTAAGACGCTAATATACTCGGTCGAAACCATTCAGGCATTAAAATCATTAATTTACAGGGGGTTCCAAGATATTTCTAAATATAGATATTTCTAAATATATTATTCTCAATAGGGGGTTCCAAGATATTAATTTCCTGAGAAACTTACAGTTGTTATCGCAAAATCATTTATAATTGGCCGGCCATTCATAGTTACTTTGCGACAACCGTCGTTAATTTGCTTAACAGTTACTGCATTTATCGAGCCTCCATCTGGATCCTTGACAAATTAATATTTCGAATTAATTAATATGTTATGCATATCCAAATTATGAGTAACAGTTGTCAAACCTTGTATGTGCCGATTGGTTGTTGCCCATCAAGAACACTTACAAACAATGGATTTGTTTTACTTGTTGATGCAGAGGCCAGAGACCTATCCATATCCATGCAGTAACTACAACGACGGAGAGATAGGTTACCTTTTTGTTTTTTGCTCAGGGCCTATAGAATATATGTGAGTACCAGGCCAAGGATCATGAATTTTATAGGCCTCAGCCTTACGTTCTCATGAGAGGTTTCCAGTCTGTGATTTCTTACAACGAAATCGCTGTACGTGGTAGCCTCAGGCAAAGGATATGCAAAAACACACAGATGGCCTATTACAAACCCCGTCAGTTACCTAAATATTCAACACGGCAGGTCCTCTCATCGCAACACATCATTCTATTCCAAACTATTGCCACCTGGGACTGACTATTTTGGGCCCATATCTAGTCGTCCTACTTTTCTGTTTGGAAAGTTGAGCAGCACCTCGAGTTAACTCTGTAATCAAAACATAAAAAAGATTATAGGTTGTTAATAGGATACCTTGACCCAGTTGTAAAGAGAGGTGCTCCCAGATGCATGTATTCAATGTGGTTCAGAAAATAAAATATCGTTAGCATCCAATGATCTACTCGTGAGCAACTACAATTGATTCTGCTCATCTGGCAGCAAGACACCGGTTACACTGTGCCCAAGTTTCTAGCCTGTTGGGCCATGTACCACATAAAAGGAGCTCAACACTAACATGTCTGCAGCATCACGCATGGTATAAAAGATTAAAAGCACATAGGTCGTTTAATTTTGTTATTAGTACACATATACATAAGGCCCAACAGAGTACATCGAAATGTCGCAACAATAAGATAGATATTATTCCACCAAACTTATTTCTTCAGCCCCTACTGCAACCTAGGCATGTTATCATCCATCATGTCTGCCTTGTTTCCTTGTATCGACAGAATCATTTGAATCATCTCTTTCCGCAAGAAGGTTATAACATTCTGTACATAGATAAGATTTAGTAAGATTTTAAATATATCGACCAAATAAAAGTCCCACCTCATAGGGATGGTTAGAATGGATAATACACTCAACATTAAACCTGAGATAGATGACGGTTATCGAGCAACCCAGCAGGGCTTCTAATGTAATTGACAATATAGATGCCCGAGCATGATCTATTATAAAATTGTTCAAATATAACTATATCATAACTAAGAAAACAACATTATAATGAATAAATGTGAGTAACCAATTTGTACTTCCAAATTACCTATGGCAAGGCTTCTCATGTAACATGGTTGCTCTGAGTGGCCACGTCTCAATGTCGCCAGAGTAAACTTTACCAATTCTATTGACACATGATGCAAATGACATTTGTATATTTTTTGCTACTGGTTTTAGAAGTTTTAGTGATTTATTGATATTATCAGATGACAAGGTTGGATCATATATCATGATTGTTTTTGATTTCATATCTAAAGTGAAGCAGCACCAGTTACTATTCATGTGACAGGGAAAGAAAACCTGTTTCATTATCAATGAAATAAATTAGTAGTTGATAAGGAGCAACCCACATTAATAGACATGATTACTATAAGATAAAATGAAATAATTTTGCCTTCTCTATTGTCGAAAATTCTGTACTCTTTAGCATTAGCTCTACTTGCATGCGAGCTGACGCACACTCCAATGCTGCCAAACCTGTTAAACATATATCCTATTAAAGATAAATTGTCAGTATTACATTCCAAAACGATGTAATCTAATCAATTTAACAGATACACACCGCAAAATCAGATTCAAGTACATATTTTGAAATCGGTATCACCGATTCATATCCTTGCAACTTCATCTGCATGAATCTACGAACTAGAACATCCATTACATCGCGTGTTATTGCTGAGTGCAGGAGTAATTGCGACAACAATGAGTTCCCAGATATTTGTATTGGTCTTGGACTTCCATGTGAAATGGAAAACCTGGTCATGTGAGCATGAAAAAATGAAAACGCAATAAGTCCAGGCTTGTTGCATAATATTTATTTGTATATACCTCTCCAATTCAGTATCATTTGCTTCTTGTAGCCACTTCAACGTTATAGCTGCCAATTGCTGCAGTGAATCAGGTGATGTTGCTACTATGTTCTGAACAATCATTTTCCTGCCCCTTTCTAATTTAATCTCAGTGATTTCTGAATAATTTGATATCTGTGAACTGTCCTTGGTAACAGAGTAATCATCCTTGTTTGAATAGCTTGTGACGTGTTGCCCAAAGATAGAATTGGAATTCCTACTATCTCCAACTTCAGTTACTGAAAATGTAAAATATAAATAGTAAAGTGCAGTATAAAATTAGCATGTTAAAATAGCGATAATAAATATTACCATTTTTATCAACTTCATTGATAACATCACTATACAATGCATCCAAACGTTCTTCCATTGATTTTCTGAATGTGACGATAGATCTAAACAAAGCTGCTCGCTCCCTCTTAAATCGGACCATTAATTTGCTTGATAGCTGATAAGAAATGAATAATTACCAGAGTTTATTAATATGAAATTAAATTCAGATTATATACCTTCTTCGATTTACTCATTGCACTCTGCTGGATAGTTGCCTCATGACCCATTGATGTAGAGTGAGCTGACTTTTTAAGTATAAAAGAGGCACTTCCATCTTTATCTGACTTCATAATAACATCATCAGATAGTAATGATGTAATGAATTTCCCTTTATACTGCCTAATACGTGGGAAACTTAATTTATTCATCCATATGTTAGCTCCACGATATAGTGTTTCGCAGTACAAAATCTATAACAACATTAAATTGTAGTTAGTATACAAGTCCTTCCTGTATTAGACACTATTCATACAATTAAATATAGCTAATATTACCTGAAGGAACGGGTAGCTGTGCTCATCGGAGGACTTTAAAATCTGGGTTTCATCTAACAGACTAATGCATATTGCACTTTGTACAATACGATCTATAACATAACGACACCAATTATAATTTTTTATACTTTCTGGACACAGTAACGCATATATAAATGGTGCACTCAGGCCTGCTGATCTATCAGTTGGCACAAGATATGTTAGCATAATATATGCGACGAAAGCAAGAATGAATGCATCCTTTTGCACAGGTGACATAGCAGATGTGTATCTCCTTAGCAGTATTTTCTCACAACACTGCATGATATCATTTGAAGAATCATCCATCTCTAAGCATTTCATGGCATAGCGAATGACACCCTGCGAGCTACATCCTTTCTCATGTTCAATCCTACTACCAGAAATTGGAATTGCAAATACATCAAACACATGTTTCTCGTTCAATTCTGCAAGACGACCATCACCCAAGCACATACATCTGCTAGTTGGATCAATATTTTTGAGCAACCAAATATCAAAGTCTGGGTCCATGAAAAAACCGGGGAAGGGACAGTAGATACCCAAATCCTATCTCTTGAACTAGTTGACTCTGCTCTGAAGTAAAAGTTGACAAGATATCAGAAATATACTCTCTTTTCCCTGGATCATAGATGTGAAGGCATGGAGGGTACTTAGTCATCTGTTCATCAGGCTCAACCGTACGCTGCAAATCTGATCGCATCTGATCTGATATTCTCCTTGATGGAGTGCGACCACGTGATCCTTTCCAAGCTAAATTGCTTATACTACTCATCAGTATCCTATGTTATATGTCCACTTCGGATGGGTTTATATGAACATCACATATGAGCTGGATATGTGTTGACAACTTGTTAAAACCACATGTTATATATCGTATAAACTTCAAGCCTGCTGGCTATATCAGTCGTTTACACAAGAGGGAGCAAAATGAAATAATCGCACAGACGCTCGAGCACCTGTCTATTGTCCTTCACTCCGAACCACGGATAACCGGGTGTGGTTGAAGTTGCTGTTAGAATCACCGCGTCTGATTTTCTTTTGTGTTTTTTTTTTGCAGCAGTTCCATTTCTTGCACTTTGGTTGCAACTATTACAATTTGTAGTGCCGCAAGACGCACGTGGTCCAGATTATTAACCTGCTTAATCGTAGACTAAGTTGGATAAACGATTAGCTTTAGTTCACAATCATTTCCTGACAAGACTGAATCAGGTCATTCAAGTATCTCTATTGTCGGATAATGTTCAGTTTTCTATACTGCTGTAATTTATTTTCTATGGCGTTGTAATTGCTTTCCTTTGGCGTTGTACTTCCTTTTTTGCGAAGTCCGTCGGTATGATTACTGCATGATAGAGCCGTTAAGTACACAATATGTAATCATTTTGTTTATTTGCCAATTAGTCAATATGGAATGTTCAGTACATACAGTTATGAGCAAGTTGTACCATATCACAATTGCAATCTCTTTGATTATTTATTTATTTGATACATATCTATTTATATATATCTATACAGATGACCAAGCCATAGTTCCTTCAGCCAACTGATCTAACCCGAACATGTAGGCAACCATTTTGGATATTGAATTGAATTAAACAATATCCCTCATGAACTTCAGGAACCTCCCTCATGAAACAAGACCATTTGCTACCAGCAAATAGAATTCTTCCATCGTATCCAACATACAATTCAGCTTCTATCTGGACAGTTGCATTGCTCGACGTCTCAAATATCACCTTTGTTCCATCATATGTTCTGTATATATGGATAGACAATTCCAAAGGTATATACTGCCACATATATACCATAGTTAGATCATTTTATGACTATTTTTTGCTACACACATTACTTTCGGCTATCAAAATAATGCTATCTGGTAAATAAATATACCATCTTTCGGTGCTTCATAGCCGTCTTGCTCAGTTTACAAAAGAACATTGGGATTTGCGGTGTGACTGGGCAGAGTCCATATATATATTGCATTAATTCTTCGCTAGCAGTGATGTTTCTCCCAAAGTAACATCGCCTAGTACTGTCGGTAGATATCCTATCTAGATAAGTCATAAGTACTTAAATTAGTCACTTATTGTATTTAAGAAATTATACTATACATTATATTTAAATAATCAAAATTATAGTACACAAAGCAAAGTAGGTAATACTACCTATTGCGCTAGGTAGAGCTCTTGTTGGATATCTCCTATGGCGCATATTCTGTGCTTCGACTCTTATCTTCCCATGAGAAATAACATAAGCAACTAGCATATGTCCTTTCTTCAATTTGTTGTGCACAGCAAAGTTTTCCCACTCTTCACCAGCAACATATAATTTACCTTCCATGCTAATAATTTTGACTTCTGTCTCCAAGTGATCATCAGTTACCAGTATAAGCTTCTGCCCCACCTCAGGACAGTATCGAATTTCCGCAAACACGCCAATCTCCTGGTTTTCATATAATGTGCAAAAGTAGTTAGACAGTATATATGATGTTCAGACCATAAATTAGAATTAAATAAACTATATGATTATTTTACTTACTATAGCCTCTCCTTTATTTATTACTTCATAGTATAGTTTTCGTTTTGAAACTGAACCCTACATGTCATAAGATAAAACAATCAGCAAGTTATCAGAATTATTTAACTTCGGAACACACAATTTATTATGGAATCTCGATAAAAAATGGTGTAATTTCTCATATCCCGACAAATTTAATGCAACTAATCAACATTGAAACACTCTCCAAAACAACCTTGCCCAACATATGAATAAAATAATAACTTGTGACTCTATTTAAACTAAAACCGAGAGCCAAAAAGGCACAACCAGATCCTCCTCCATAGTGGACTTCTTGTTTAAAATTCAGTATTTTAAGAAAAGAGTCTGCAGGGCATGTATCTGCATTAAAACAATTTCACATACTTCGTTGCGAGCACAGCAAAAACATCAATATTCAAGAGAACCTTGTACGACTGGAATGCAGTACCGACCTGAGCCAGTGACCAAATATAATGAATTCGCACAAGTCGGTAAATAAATTCTACAGCACATGCATTCAATCAACCAAGTAACAAAATAATGGAGTCGCAACAGAATGAATATGACAATAACTATGGCTGTAGTTCTCATGTACAGCGTCCGGCACAGTTCGAATCAAAGCAAGAATAATCGTCAGGAATCACATCGTAGCGAAAGATCAATATATTGAAAAACTAGTAACCTGGGATGGCTTGTTCCCCATTTTCAGGTTATGACAAGTACAGGTAGTAATCAAACGTACAAAAACTCGTGGTATATATATAGGGCACACTGTCTTACATAGCGTTCGAATGAGTTGGAAGCACTTTCCCAACAAAAAAAAAATCATTATTACATATGGTTGCCATGGGCAATTTGTCATAGTCATCCAACTGACAACGCATATGGAAGCACTTCCAACATACAAGTGGTTTCTATCTGTTGAAGCAGCCAGAAAGCAGTTGGAAGCTCTTACAACCTGGTAGCCTGGGACGACGACAGCAGACATTATCCTTTGTATCTCCAACCTTGCTGTGCCTTCAACAGACTATGGCCAGACATTTTATTCATCAGTACATAACATGGAAACCTGGACACTATACGATGGATTATAAGCCACGACGTAGCAGGAATAACCATACTAATTAATTTATTAATTAATACATCATAATACTTAATATTTGCCACCGTCCTTCTCGAGATACTTCTTTGTTATGAGTTCAGATATTGATTTGAATCTCTTATAGGCCGGACGTCCTTTTGGCCTATTGCGTTTGGGCGCAATGAATTTTTTCCCACTCTGAGTCTCATGGAGCTCCTGGCTTCCATTTGCTTCAGCTACTTTATCATTGTACGTAATTTCTTTACTTGCAGCATCAAGGTGACGCAACATAATTTTAACTCCATCTTCGTGATTCCTAGCTGCACTTAATATGTTCATTGCTGCAAACTGAAGAGAATTGTAGCACACTGACATCACATCTGCTCCTGGTTTGTCAGAAATATAATCTAACTTGCTCCCAAACAGCATGCTAGATCGTGTCCATCTAGACCTCACACAATTCTTAGGCAATTCTGGTACACCAAGGTGAACAAGGACCTATAACATATATTTATTCAAATATAAATATATATATATATATATATATATGGAACTATATATTGTTAATTAAAGCTGAACAAAGACCTTTATAGAATGCTTGCATGGCATGCCAGTGTGCTCAAATAATCCACACGAACAACGTATATCTTCCGCACTGTCATTGAAGTTTACTTCAAATGTCGAGTAATCCCCACTAACATTAGGATCTCGGACTTTAAAGACGCCTTCGTTATTGTTAGAGGTAACAAGCAGCGAACCAGATCTGTACATCTCACTTGAAAATTTATTAAACATAACTCTTGTATAAATCTTAGCTGCATGTAACTCCAGCGGAAATCCAAATTGCAGCCGTCTTGCAACCTATTAAATATAAAATTATAAAATTATAAATACTGCAAATTATTGAAATTTATAATATATAGTATTGATGCAAAACAATTACCTTTGTTGTAGCGTGCTCCTCACGTGCTTCCTCACTTTCCCTATCAGCAAGTAGCTTATCAAATTGTAACACAAATTGGTGCATAGGTGATGACCGTGGAATGTATGTTTTTAACATATGATTAGCACTTTCACTTCTCTGAGTGCTAGTCATCCCACCACAGAACACACTTGCAAAATACGGTTTTGCCCACATGGCTCTGTTGCTGTACGCACGGTCCAAATATTTATTGCCGGTTAACCCGTGTTTTGACATTATTTCATTCCACCGAGACTCAAATTCACGAACAGGCATCATTTCGTCAAGGAAGTCATGAAATTCTCGCTTGAATGTTGCTTTATTTGAATAGCAATGTCCAATGTTCTCTCTCGCCTTCTTTAGAACATGCCATTTGCACCAACGATGTTTCACATCAGGCCAGGCTCTCCGCAAAGCAACATACATTTGATGGCATTGATCTGTAGTTTATCAATAACAAGCATTATATAACTTAAATATGCATGACATGTGTAAAACATACTAGTTAATAATTAGTACCTGTCAACACTGTTTCAGGTAGCTTGCCGGTCATTAAGCGAGCAAAAGCTTTAAATGCCCATTCAAAGGCATCAATAGTCTCTTCACGAAAAAACACACCTCCAAATATAATGCTTTGAAAATGATTGTTTATGCCAACAAATATGCCAAATGGCATGTTATACAGGTTTGTTCGATACGTCGTATCAAAAGTTAGAACATCCCCAAACATTGAATACATGACTTGAGACCGACCTCGTGATCCAAATCATAGACCTCAAATGACCTGTTGCATCAACATCTATTTCATACATGAAACTTTTATCTCTGACCCGCATCGATGATAAGCATTCCAATGTTTTATTCATATCAGATTCAATTGTTAGTTGAGCCATACTTGCACATGCTGTTCTAACATCTTGCTTTCTGAATGGAGTTGCATATGGTGATCCATGCAAACTTGTCATAATAGACCAGACCTTTGTAAGAGAGACATTATTTAGTCGTAAATTACGGATAAGTTCACGAGTGCATGCATCAATCCTATTATGTGATCTCCATTGACGCTTCTCTGCACAAGACAATGACATTGGATGATTGTGAGTTGAAACAAATTTACTAACAAACCATCCATCATCTGCTGTCCTATGAAGACGAATCATAGCAAAACAATTTGTCCTTATAGTGGCCCTATTAGGCCTGTGATCAACACCCTGTCGGAAAGGCATCACATATCAGTATACTAATTTTTTTTATGTTTGTTTGACATAAAATATACTATAAAAATATGGTGCCTATATAAGATATGATAGACTTACATTGCATGCACAAACTATATCCAGGCGTGTTATGTAACCTTTTGTGTTCATATAACTCCTACCATATCTTATACCAAATCCAAATTCCCATGAGTGCATGTTATATAAATCAAATGCTTCTTCGGCAGAGTCATACTCCTGTCCAAGATGTGGTAAGAACACATAATCTTCCCTTCCACGAGTAGCTGAGATAATAGCTGATTGAATTACACCAAGACCGCCATTTGAAACTCGAGATGAAGCCCCGACACGACCATGAAACCTTCGTTGATATGGTGGCACGACATGTCCGGTAGGACTATCAGCAGTACCATCGGGATTCTTAAGCCTGCTAAATATATTAGAACCTATTTGATGGAGTGATAATATATCGAATAAATATTAGTAACTAGATCTTACCTCCGTGAGTAGGTCTTCAGTCCACCAGTGCTGGAATTCATTGCTTGAATGGCTAGTATAATTTAATCAATTGGTTTTTGTAGTGAATCCTGAAGGTACTTGGCCTTCATATTTATACAACGATTCTTCAAATTCAATGGCGTTGTGTACCATACGCATGGACTTTTATCTATTGGCTGACGGGCACAACAGCACACATCTGATATTTCTTAACTTTTTGGTGCATCACGTCATATTGTTTGGTTGATACGTGACTAAAGCCTATATGAGTATATCCGGCCCGGCCCATTTAGCAGTCCAATAGGTGAACTGGTTGCTTATATATGAAGCCTTTGGCTGTGTTCAGTGGCCTTCCCTGCAAGCATCTACTGCGCTATCGGTTCCATCCCATCTTCCTCCCAGATCTCTCCTCCTCTCTTAACACGAACGATGGCAAACTTTGCCTTTGACCCACGACCACACATTCCCTCTGGGTTCCGTATGCAGGAGAGGGAGCCAACTACTAATACTCACTGGTTACGAGCTTGTCTGGCTGATTCATTAGATCGTCACAATGAAGAGGTGGCCATAGCCTTGTTTCAGCCGTCGGTTCGTACGGACGATTACATGGCCATGTCTGAAGAGCTGCGTCGTTTCCTGAGCATGGAACACAAGGTTTGTTGCCCTGAGATCCAGCCCAGCCCTCTAGGTGATGCTTATGTTCGTTTCACCTCTTCTTTGGAAAGGGAAAAGTTTATCAAGAATAGTCCTCATCAGCTTGGAGAGTACTCTGTTTATTTTATTAAGCATGATGAGGGAGTGAATTTCAGAGGGTTAGCTGTTGATAGGACTGCCTGGCTCAAACTTATCGCATTTCCTCTAGATGCTATGTCTCATGCACATATCAAGACTGCAATTGCTGGTTTTGCATTTCTGCAAGACTGGCATCAGTCCGATGATCTATCAGGTGTTACCGTTAAAACTTTATTACATCAGCATAAGGCTATACCAAGCGGAGTGATAGTTTCAGTTGGAGATGCCCCACGTATACGTAGCTGGACAGTACCTATTGTTGTGCTCTCCGTGTCTCCTGTCAATCTAGGGCTAGAAGAGGATGCTCTTCATTCTGGAATGCTTGCACACCCGATTGCTGCGGCTGCTGGAGGGTGGACTGGACCAGATGCAAATTGGGTTGCAGAAGGAAACTCTCGTGCAGATGGTGTCTCTAAGAATGTTGTTGAAGCGGGGCAGGGATCAGTGCATGCAGGAGCAGATGATCCAATCTCTGACGATCTTCAGAACCCAGATGACTTCAGGCTGACGCAATCCCCGGTTTATGTTAAGGCACCTAAACATGGATTAGGTTACGCCCCTGAATCTGATATGGAGTATGTTCCTCAAATTCAGAAAACAAACAAGGTATGTTTCATAGTAGCTATCAAATTTAAAACTGAAGACAATGCAACTAATTGTAACTAGTCCTGTTCATTACTTGTATTCATTTACATTCCTGATCAGTCCCTTACTGTTACTAATATGCAGATTGTCATGTACGATGATTCTGACGACGATGAGCTCCTTGTCATGGATCACACTCCGAGTGTTTTCCTGGAGAAGACCAGACGTTTTCAGTAGAGGTCCAATTTTGTCTACTTCTATCTGCATCACTAGACTTACTGATAAATAAAATTCATGGCTCATGCGAGACATGGAACTATGTATCTGTCTATGTGTGTCAGCTTGCTAAATGTATGTTAAGTCTGTACTATGTCATGATCGTTGTAATAAATCTATCTATATATATATGTCCCATACTCTAGTAATAAATTAACTTGTGCCTGGACATAAACGTGCAGCAGCTTCTCAATGTCATTCACATAAACGTGCGGGTGATCTGTCGTTAGATCGTGAATTATATGGTACCGTTAGTGTCACAGATAAGTTATAAGCACGTACTATTTCAAATAGATAGAACAACGGGAGAATTTGCTACAGGACACTCTACAAGCTTCTCATTTGCAAGTTCTGCCAAGTTGTCCATGCATGCCCAGTTGTCCATGCATGCCCAGTCGTCTGTCTGTTACAACTGAACGACGTCACCCTCATGCAAAAAAATTGTGTCATCGGCATACAACTGCGGTACTGCACCCACATGTGCCTTAACCTACCAGGAGCGCCATATGCATACAACTATTAACAGTTCAGTAATTACTGAACTTGCCTGCATTAATGCTAAATTCATGTGCTTGCCTCTAGGATTTAAGTATAAATTTTTAGTTTACTAAGTGTACCATCAATATCATCAGCTCCCGTATTGCAGAATGTGTTCCATAAACCAATAGGTATTTACCATTGCAATTTAGTATGCATATGTATAGTCATCTGATCTATGCACATAGAAGTTTTCTAATTTTTTCCAAACACCAAATTCAACTTTCCACATGAGGTTGCATGTTTTCACGTGTGTAATGGTTTAGACTAGATTATACTCTTCTCTTATTTGACATCAAAACTTTACATATCTCTTATTTGCCATCAGATGTAATTTCACTTATCTTATGTACCCTCCGATCACTTTGGTTGTTAGATTATTGTGCTTTCATTGCTGCATTATTTGAGTTGCAATAGCAAAATAGATTTGTCTCAGTTTATACTATATGCAAACAAAAATTCAACTTTTTCCGATGAAAATTATTGACAATATTTTGTTTAAACTCAAAATTGCCTCAAATTTTAATCTGAAAATTTTGAAAAACTTTTTTTAGAATAAAGTACACATTGAGACAAACCTATTTTGGTATTGTAGCTTGAATACTCAGGTGACATTACCAACATTTTCTATGAGCTAAAGTGATTGGAGTGGCATATAAGATCAATGAAATTACATGCGATGGCAAATAAGAAAAGTGCAAATTTTCGATGGCAAATAAGAGAAGATTATAATTTTCAATGGCACATAAGAAATTTACTCTACAAATGCTTGCATGAGTGTACATGGGATATATGGAGAACTTCATAAACGAATGTAAGTTCAAATTGGTTTTGTTTACAAGATTAAAAAATATCAACGATGCATTTTCCGTCCTATGCATGCAGATTTTCTCATTTATGTACCTTTTAAACAACGTCGAATTTGAACTTCATTTCTTTTATGAAGGTCTCTCTGTCTATCCGATATACACAGGTGCAAGCATTTGTAATTTTTTTGAAACTTATAAATATATTTTTTTATAGTTTGTAGTACATATTTTTGCAACAGAAACCGTCCGGAATCCTTGGACAAATGGCACCCGTTCCAATACGATCGAAGAGCCCATTTTTTATTTTGGTTCTTTTACGACGCGTGAGGGGCAAATCTCTTGTTGATCCAACAAGCCGTTTTTTTATTCACATAGCGAGAAAACATGGTTTCTGCGGGTTCAAGGGCAACGCAAATATATACCGCGCGTTAATAATATAAATAGACCTTAGTACATCATCCAGTTCGTTAAAAAAAATGAGCTAACTTTAATTTTTGTTCCAACAACACGGATGTTGCTTTAAGAATCATCTGACCACGCGTTTGCTAAACATTCCAACATCCGTTCCATACACAGCATGCATGACGGAGCAAAACAACCCAGAAATATATTTATTTATTGATGAAACTAGTATATTACATTATTTCCATCAAACCTGGATCAGATAATATCATATTTAGACCATTACAATGAGAATCCAATAAGTAAATATGGCACTACCAAGAAGGGATGTCCACAAAGTAGTTAGCATAGCCCACTTAAGCACTGTGAAGCTAAAGCCAGGGAGGGATTTTATTATCACAGAAGACCCTAAGGAACAGATCAACAGATTTATCAGTGTTATCAGTACCCAGAAGACCTGCTTCAAATACTCAAGCCTAGCTCCTTGCGCACGAAGTAATTCATTACCAACCTTCATGGTGAAAACTAGAAGGACATCAAACGTCACCACATATGAAATTGCTTCCATGTCACCCCGCATCCAAGCGTTGGTGATCATACGTGCAGATGACAAGGAGATAAAAACGAGCACGGTGACTGTCAACGGCACATCCATATTAACCTGCTTCCGCTTACTACTTCAAAAGACTGCTTGGAGCGTGCTCCCTAGACGGAACTGGGTGCCTTTCCAACAACGGAATCCTCCTCTTTATAGATGGTCCAAGCCACAGCGGCCTTGCGCGAAAGCCGGAACAGTCAATAAACCAATCGATATTGCTTGCCGCTTACGTTTATGCGTCAGCTACGTGCAACTGGCCGTCTCCGTTACTTAACTGACGCGTTCAGAAGTAGCTCGTTAGCAACGGTAACCCAGAATATCGGCATCCAAAGATCGACGGTAGATCTATAGGGGACGCCCGACCATGTGTCCACCAAATCCGCTTACCAGTTTCACCTTTCATGAACAAAGTAAAACCCTGCTTTTGATAAGGGTAAGACCAAGTGTGAGAGGAAGGGATGAGTATGTGAGGCCCATGTGGTAAACCTTTTAGTTACTCAGTGCACATGGCACCCTCTTGTTACTAAACTCATTGGAGCACAAAAATACTGCCTTAAATGTTTTTTTTTAGTCGATCACTGCCTTAGATGTTGCCATCCCATAGGCAAACTGCAATGGACCACGCCTTAAATATTTCTGTAATTCAGTACGTAACAACTCTGACCATGATGCAAAGAAAGCAGTTACCTTAATAACCTAGTGGTGCCAAGGACAGAGATGGTGGACACTAGTAACAGTTCACCAAAAAGTTTTCAGTTTAATAAGTATTAACTGTTACAGTTATCATTGCCTCCATCCATCCGTTTCAGATAAAAATATATATACTGATGCGTTCTCCACGGTGACCTCTGCTCTACCTACTCCTCCTCACCTTCTGTGTTCTCTTTGCCAACTATCAAAATCCATTTGACAGAGAAATACACATCTTTGCCTGGTTTCCTTATGCAGGTTTGTCATTTGTAAAGGGAGAGAGGGAGGGGTCGGAGGGCAGCAGTGCTAGCATCCCTCTTTCATGTTTCCACCATCATGGCTTCCTTCTCCTTTAGCATCACTGCATCATTTCTGCCACTAAAGCTCCTGCCGTTGTGACCAATTTCTTGATGCCTCACAGCTCCCAAATGGCCATACAACTCACACTCATACTCATTTCATGTAGCCTTTACAGTATGTATTCTCCTTCTCCCCCTCCTCTGCTTCTTCTTCTTTGCCGGCATCCTCCTCATTAGCATTGCTGGTTCTTGTTCTCTCCACCTGCATCTCCTTGCTCTTCTCCAACATCAGACATCTTCTGAAAGCCCACACCCACAAAGCTCAGACTAGCTCTCCTTCCATGGATGATGTGCCTGAGGAGAAGAGCATTGCGCTCCAAGCTGAGGTGCCTGACGATGCGCCCGTGGATTTGACGGGAAGCATATCGCAATCTTCAGACTGCACGGCAAACGACGGTGAGGAGGATTCGGTGTCAGAGGATGACGATGATGATAGCCTCATTGAAATCTCCCTGGATGATGGGCACTATGTGGGCGTGGGTCAAGGTGCAGAGTGTGCATTCAGGAAGGACCTCCTCGCGGAGTTCTTGCCGGACTTGGTGCTTGACAAGAGAGACTTCATCGACATCCTGTCAGAAATCAGCGAGGAAGACAGCCTGATTGAGATTGACATCGCAAGAGGCTCCATCAAGTGCTCCAGTTTCGGCATCAAGGCGTGAACTTACAACAGGTTTGGAGAAGCTGAAATGTTCCTCTGCATTGCTTTCTTCAGAGCTCAGGTCATGGAAACTAGGTTGCACCGGGCTACAATGTAATGGGTTAAGGTTTCTTTCCCCTCTTCCACAAGAGCTTAACATTTTATTTTGCTTTAATTCAGTGGAATCCATGTTGTTGCATCGATCTTTTAATTGTTGTTTCATACTGTATTTGTTATATATATAATGGAACAACGCGCCTATCACTTATTATTCAAAGTTGGTGTCAGTGCTCTCAGGTTATATATGTTTGTTTACTTCAGTGGAGGCACTTTCACTTGAGCATAGTGGTTGTGGCTCTGAAACTGCTTGAATTGATGAGGCTTAAGGTCAGCTTTTGTCCTGAATCAAAAAGTTTAAACATTAAATCAGCAAAAGGTACTACTAGTATGGTTCTAAAAAATAAATGTTATCTGGCTTGTACATCTTGGCCCTTTTGGCGGCCTGGTGTTTGATTTGGAAAAAGGCTACAACCTACAGGATCTTCATGCTTTCTGCCTCTATTATTAGCCTCGCCATGAAGTACCAGTGTACTAAACCTCTGCTGCTACTAATCAGAGTGAGGTTGGTGTACTGTAGGCTCTAGATGTTTTTCTTTGGGGCATGAGTTGGCTCTAGTTATTGTGATGTGAAAACAGAGCAAGAAAACACTTGAATAATTTCTTTCTTCAAATAAATATTGTTTAATTGAAAATAAAAAAATAAA
The DNA here is from genome assembly GCA_031894775.1 of Chloris gayana. Taxonomy (NCBI): domain Eukaryota; kingdom Viridiplantae; phylum Streptophyta; class Magnoliopsida; order Poales; family Poaceae; genus Chloris; species Chloris gayana. The sequence continues at coordinate 103,830 of JAUNZO010002525.1, read as the reverse complement.
CCCAAGAAGTCAAGTTCTCATGTATGCACGATAAATATGTCATCCACATGGCATGGACCCGGCGCAAAGCCGGATATCCTTCATGCCCTTTTCCAAACCTCAACAAAAGATCGTTCCTCTCTTTTTAGAGATAATTGTAGATATCCATGGGAAGTAATATGATTATATGAATAAAATTTCAGTATGAGATGCCTTTATTATACTTTTGGTTTTTGAGATTAATGCAGTATTCTTGCTTTGAGCAGAGCTCATGGTCAGACTCGAGCGGAAGGAGGCCGCGTATCTGCAGGCTTCCGTTTATCACTGGGCCAAGTTTCGCACTACTGGGCCAGCTGGAAACAGTTTTTATGTCATGCAAGTTGAAGCAACCTGGCCCAGATAAATTTCGGCTGCTATGCCCAAATGAACGTTTTTTTCTCACCCTGCTCAACCTGTCCCGTGCTCAGACTATCCGCATTCGTCACTCAAGTCCATCTTTTAAATCAAAGTTATATCTTAGTCAACACGATTCTCTCCTCTATATCCAGTTTTCCTGTAGCCATCATCACATCCTCTATATCAACTACCTAATATTTTATTCAACCATCTCCAATTACCATCTCATTATAATAAGCACATTTCTTCATAACACAATCATTTCGAATGGTAATTCTAAATTCATGCAATTGAAAATAACTAGTAATATTATTTAGTAAATAATAAATGTTATTAGTAATATTTAATTAATAAAATATAATCAAGAAAGCAGTATTGTATGGAACAGAGGAGTATGCAAGTGGCTTGTCCACTTGTTGTGGAATATACACGTGAAGTCCTTTTGCAAAAGAAAAGGTGGACGAACTGCCTTCAATCAAGTGTGTCGTGAAAGAATCAAGCTAGACGAGCATCCTGAAAAGAATGAAGCTAGACGTCTCGTGAAGTCCTTTTGCAGGCTACTTGTCTACTTGTTGCATGTAAAGTCCTTTTGCACTAGTGACGGAGGAGGAAGACGATGACATTCTTTCTTTGTCGATGATGAAGAGGACGTCGTGGCATACAACGAGCTGGTGGAAGCCGAGAGCAGTCACTCGCTTCGTTGATCTGATGCTCAACCAAAAGTAATGCGACCGAGGGATCTTCCTTCTGGTCACAGGAGGATCAAAGCCTACTACTTTGCTCCAAATTCTGTTTACAATGATAAGCAGTTCCGTAGAAGGTAAAGTTGGGTATTTTTCGAATATGGATCACTCCATGCCTTTAGTTCCTCGTATCATAAGTATTAATTCTTGCAGGTTTCGAATGCGTCGGCCTTTACTCAAGCACATTAAAGAGACCGTTAAAAATCAAGATAACTACTTTAAAAAGAAATATGCCACGCAAGGAAGGACTATCAACTCTTCAAAATGTGTGACAGCTATGCGCATTCTCGCATATGGAGTCCCAGCGGATGCTATTTTGAGTTCGGAGGCGGAGATATGATTTTTTGAAGGCAGATCTATGAAAAAGGAAAATAAAGTCTCGTGTCGATCGATACCTTCCAAGTGCCGATCGACACCAACTTAGATTGGGTGGAGGACGCCTCCTGGCACCTCCCTCCTATATATATGTCCCAAGGGACGTCCCCTTTGTAGGTATTGTCATATAATCAAGTATTTTGAGTTGAGAGCTAAAACTTGCGGTGTTACGTCGTCGGTTTCACAATGTAGCCTAGCTGTCTAGATTTCTTCTAGTTGGCTAGCTGGAGGAGATGGCTAGGGTTCGAAGAGGAGTCAACGTACGTGGTGAAGCTCTAATTAGCCTCTAGTTAGTCTATGAGTTCGATTAGACCAAGGTTCAAGAACTGGATGTTATCGTTGTCACGATAAGTGATGAAGGTGATTTCCTATGCATTATATCAGTCCATGTATCTTGTGTTCATTCTTGTATTCGATCTTGTTCCCATCTATCTCTTCTTTCTTGTTGCAAATTTCTATATTCATATCGTGCCGATGAGCACAACCCTTGTGCCGATCGGCACCAACCTTAGATGCAATAGTTGGTGTGTTATTTATCTTGTCAATCTTGTTTATCTATTAGCGCTATTAGCTGCCACCAGGGTCGCAACAAAAACTTAATAGTGATGCAATGCTAATAGATACTCAACGTAGTGCCTCTACCTTGGATTATTAGCAACCGTTGTGACAGGGTCGTAACAAATAGCTTAGGTGCATATGTGCGGGACTTGAGGAGATGATAGATCGATGTGCTCCATTGAATCATAATAGATTAACTTTTGCTATGAACTACAACTTGTGTTACTGGTGTGTGCTACATTCGTATCTAGTTAAGACTCATTTATTTAGATTATTGGCTTTGTAATTCAGCTCTCTTTTGGTTGCATCCTTCTCTATGCCGATTGGCACGACCCTCGTGTCAGTACAACAACAATTCTCTTTAATTTCTCTCTTGTTCAACGTCATATGCAATTGTGCTTAATGCTGGGATTAGTTTGATGTGATTAATAGTAGATTGCTTATGGTTTGTTTGTCGGTCCTTGGATTCGATAAACCTTGGAATACTCTTCTAAGGGAAAAACTATACTACGTCGACTTGTACACGTGCAGTCTCGGAAGATGCGTGTATCACATGCCAACAATGTAACTGTCTTTCAAATATTGAAATAAAGTTGTTTAATTTGAACGACTCGGATTAGGGTTGAAAAGGTAACAACATGCATCATTATACGTCACCATCCCTTGGAGCAATCATGTGACAGGCTAACATTCTCCTCGTTATTCTTGTACTTTTCTATGTCATATTGAGATGCAATATGCAACCTTTCTAGTGTCTGACGGTGATTGCAAGGTGAAGGCACTACCATCGATGGTGAATAGCGTACTCCAACCTATGTTTTGTCTTTTAATGGTTCTTTCGAACTATGGCCAGAGAGTAGTAAGATTTATTGCAGTGACATCCATTAGGATGTTTGTCAGATTTTTGTTCTCCCGCGATGAATCTGGTGTAGCAGGCGACAACGGGTTTAAAGTACAAGAATTATTTCCAAGAATCATAAGCATTATTTCCATTCACTGTAATAAGGATGTTTCGTGGATCTTTCATCTTCATCATTGGTTTGTATTGAATAGCATCAATTAGGAACAAGATCAGAAATGTGAGCATGGTGATCAGGAAGGATGAGACTGGTGTGTTGAGAATGTCTTGTGCTAACATTGTTCATGCCAAAGCCAAGCCCTGGTGCACTCCTATGTTTCAAAAATTTTATGTTTATATAACGTGTATGTGAGTCATGTAGTTTGCATTACGTTTAGGAGTTGGATGAACACATAGTTACATGTATTTACCCTCATCTTGTGGGTGGGTTAGATTGTCGGACCTTTTTGTTAGCTAAATTGATACGCTTAATTTTAAGTCGTCAGTAGAAGAAGAGTGGTGTGATCCCCGGTGCACTCCTATGTTTCATAAATTTTATGTTTATATAATGTGTGCGCGAGTCATGTAGTGTGCATTACGTTTTGGAGTTGGATGAACACCTAGTTACATGTATTTACCCTCACCTTGTGGGTCGGTTAGATTGCCATAAACTTTTGTTAGCTAAATTTGTACGCTTAATAATGGGTCGTCGATAGAAGAAGAGTGGTATGGACACTACTCATGAGCTCTAGGACTCTTTTAGGAGGATTTTTGTAGTTATAGAAAATCACATGCAAATATATTGGAGACTGGTTGGGCACATCATAGGTTGCATGACAAGGATGGATCAAGTGCAAGTTAGGCTTGTCCGTGACGATTGAGGACTAATCGCTGTGGCTAGGTGAAAAATTGAAGTGGATAATCCATACTATTCATAGCTATGATTACTCACTACATAGAAAAAAAGAATCTAGACAGATAGAATTATACGTGGTCCACTCCATGAGGTTGAGGCAGAAGCATTATTGCATCCGGTTCTATTACTATAGTAGAAAACACTGTTCTCTACAAGCATAAGCCATGATAATTAAGCTAATAATTTTTCATTACACACTACCACTAGTACAGGTAGTACTGTTTAGGGTATTTTAGCCATTGCACCAGTCTTTATTAAAATTACGTTTCCTTGTCATTCACAATTTGTGAAATTCAACTTTGAAATTCTCGAAAATGTAGTACAAAATCACAAATATCAAATTCAAATTTTGCACATTTTGAAATTCAAGAAATTAAAATTCGAAATTGAAATTTGATCAAAATTTAAGTACACAAAATTTAAATTTGAGCGTCAAAGAAAACTCGAAATCCATGAAAATCAAATTTCAAATTTGAGAAATTTGAAATTTGCAAATTTGAAATCGTGAAATTCAAATATTCATGAAATATGAATTGAATTTGAGAATAGTCAAGTTTGAAATTTCAAATTTGCAAAATTTAAATTCAAATTTGAAAATTGTGAAATTTCCAATTCACAAAAAAATTAAATGTCCCTCAGCAATAATGATTCAATCCTTTTTAAATGTTTAAATAATGCACACTATTTTATTCTTCCTAAAATACCCCGATACAATTAGTACCACCTAATAGTACTAGTGGCACTAGTGATATGATGCAAATTAATCTGAGCCGTCCGATTTTAGGTACCACCAGTAGTAATTATAGTACCACTAGATGCTGGTAGTAGCGTACCATAAGGGGGCTCGATTAAGGAACGTATTCATAGCTTTTCCCTGCTTATAACCCTATAGCTACAGTAGAAATATTTAGACTACATAAAGCTACACGTGCCTTACTGGCTTACTAGTTGAAAGCTAGGTAGTACGCTTCGTATAACATCGAGCCTGTGCCAATGTATAGGATCGACAATGTACCTGTAATTGAAGTGATAGCCTCGCTGAGCGAGAGCAAGCCACTCGGTTTGTACCGGAGTCGATCTGCATTAGTAATCCGAATACAAGCCGAATCTATATTTTCCAAAAGAGTCGATTCTATAGTCTCCTATATTTCGAAGAAAGATATACCTCCTGCCCTAAACAACACATCATCAGATCGTTGCCGGCGGCTCAGCGAGATCACAAATCGCCGCTCCCCGGCGAGCCGTTTGTCGGGCGCCCGCTGCCGAGAACGCACGCGTACTCAAAGGAATCGTCCTCGGCTCGTAGTCTCCGTTGATCCGTCGCGACCCTTTGGACTGGATCCTTTCCTCCCGGTAACGAACGTATCTCTCCCTCCCTCTCCACTGGAGGCATCCTGTCTCTCTTGATGCGGCCGACCAAAACCACAACATAAGTTATTTTTTTTCATGGATTTTAAATGGTTAATATTTTAACTGAAACTACAATTCCTTGGCTGAAACTAAAAATACTAGCAGTGTTTATTCTGTCATTTGTCTCGTAGACTTACTTTTTATTCTGCGGTGGAGGATGATTGCTGAACTGACCCTCAATGCTTCCGCCTCAGGTGCATTCCGCCAGTTGCAGGGTTTCACCATCTGAACGTAGTAGTAGCAAAGATGTCCAAACGGAACATGGTAATTCAAGTCAAAATGGAGCAAGGCCTACAACAGGAACAGCCAGAAGATCGACTGCAACAGGCAGGTAGCATCCGGTTAGCTGAAAAAGGCACCGGGCATTTTTGTGAACAGAATTTTGCAGGCTCCGTCGTCGATGGGACTCGGCCGTTGGTAGCCGGACACAATGCGCAGCAAATTGCTGGTCAGCAAGGGTCATATACGGCTATACCATTTCATTTGCTCATGCCAATGCTACAGACAGGTCTTGACAGACAAAAAGATATGTCGCTTCAGACCGTATGGACATTACTTAAGGTACATTTTTCACACCTCTTTGTCAGTTGCCATGATTAACAAATAAAAATTCATGAAAAAATAATATCTATTAATCTTTCTATACATCCATTAGTATGGAAAAATGGTGTACAGGGCTACAGGCTAACCACATGAATTGGATCATGATATATACTCATTATTAAATTTTATTTTTACCATTTATATTACATGTTCAATAACGTGTGACATAAATGAGTAGTCAAATAGGTATAGTTGAGGTCATCTATGAGTCATGTCCTTGTTCAAAATTTAGGAGAGAGGACAAACATAATGGATAAATAAAACACGATACATTCTTTTACGAAGCCCCTTCAATAATAGATGTGCGGTTCGATCACGATTTATGTGATCCTATACAATTGATATTGACTCAACCCTCTACATCACCAGTGAGCTAACTCACCTGTATTTTTTTTCTTTTTTGTAGAGTAATAAAATGAATAAACATGATTTCTTAAGGGCCGTCAGGAATATTGTTGGGGATAAAGTGCTCAAGCAAACAGTTGCTAAACTTCATCTACAGGTGACTGTAAACTTTATTATTGCTGCCTTTCATTTCCTTTCCTTTATAGTTGTGCGAAAAAAGTAACACTGGTATATTTCCTTTATTGATCAATTTTCACAGATGAGGAACGCCCCGGCACAAAGAAATAACCTGACAAATCGAACTCACCTCCCTTTATTCTCTCAAGTATCTGCTGCACAGCATATTCCACCAGACCTTTGCAGTGGTGTGGGGAGAAAGAAAGCTAGGTCTCCACCAGTCCATTGCGGCCGAGGCCTGACCCAAGCTATGAAGAAGGCTCGTACCACGGTTGAAAACTCGAAGGCAGAACCTGAGGGAAGAACTCTCCCGGGATCAGGGGAAGAAAGGCAAAAGGCTGCTGGGAGAAGACAGCCACGACTTTGGCCGGAGCCGGAGCCACTGGTGGCAGACCGTTGAGTGGTGATCCGCACTCCGGCCAACGACTCGAGGCCCGGCAGCCAAGGCTGCCTAGTTGGTCGGAGATGCTCGAGCATGGTTTTAGCACGGCGGATGGCTTGCCTGACCCAACCACAGAGAGGACCACGGCCTTCATGCATGTAAGCAAAATGTCCTGACTCCTTGGTGGATATACTTCTGACATACCCTTCCAGTTGAAATAATCAAGATTTTTGCTTTTCATCGCAGGCTACTTTTGGTTGCGTAGCTTCTCTTAAGACGCTCTACGATCAATATTCTGAGTTGTTGCAGGCCCAGGCATCGCCTTCCTCTGCCGACGACTTACAGCAACTCTGGCACCAACTGGAGGCAGAGAAGAAAAATGTCTTGCGCCTCGAGAGGGAGAAGGCAGAGAAGGCTGAGGCCCACTTAGTTGAGGTGGCCAGACTCAAGAGGGACATAGCAAGTAAGCCACCGAGCTTGTGCACCTAGTTGGAAACTATATTTATCATGTCATTTCAAGTAGAGTTTCTAACTTGAGCATTTTCTTATTCAGACCTTACTTCTAGCAATGATCAGCTACGCATCGCCCTCAGGTCGGCTCAAGAGCAAGCTGCTGCTGCAAGGACCTCAAGCAGAGCCCTCCAGTCAAAGTTGGCAGAAGGGATCGATGAAGAAGAAGCTGGAGATGAGAGTTGAATATAGTTGATCCTCCTCTGGTGTTGACTACGGATGGGTACGCTTGTTCCCTGGTGCTGCTGGCTGAGAAATTGCAAAGTTCGCCTCCAGTTCTACCTAATGAGTATGCAGAGCTGGTTTGCAGAGCAGTCAACCTACCCAAGATTCTGATAATATGTGAAGGCTTTCAGCTGGCAGAAGGCAACGCCTTACCAATGGGCTAGTGTCCTCCGATAATAATTATTTTTTGGAGAAGTTAATATTATTAGTGATGAAGAAAAAAATTCTGTGTCAAACGTGCACTATCGTTGTTGTCCTGATTTGATTACTTCAAAATTATTTTAAGCGTAGTGACTAATGAGGAAAGAAGATGGATGTTTTCTATATTCCGATCGAGTGATAAGAATGGAAGTTTTTTATTTTTATCTTAACCAAATGGTTTAGACCATCCTCATCTATAGCAAGTCATTGCGATTATTTTTGGTTGGTTTAAATTTGTGATGCTGCTTCTGCATACAAAACAATTCTGGGTCCGCCATTGAATCGGTGATACAGTTATTGCTGTTATGCCTTCATAAAGATATGTTTTTACATATGAGAACTGCATCGCAGCCTTTTTAAGAAAAAGTTATATGAACCTGAAAGCAAAATAATTATAAACATTTTTTAATTTCTGTAATCCAGAGGCCCACTCGGGCCAGCAAGTGAGCGACCAAGAGCCAAGAGAAATCAGGGGAAAAATATCTAACAATTTCAACCAACTAAAAATTGGCACTGGAGGCCCTGACATATCTAGGATGTTTAAAAGTATCTGTTACCTGTTACCAATAAGATGATCCGCCTGAAATATGCATCCCGTGCCTCCCTCGCTGATTCCTCTGACGAGGGACCGATTATTCTGTCGCCAGCAAGGTACAAACGTCACCCTTTTTCCATTTTGTTAGCACCATGGGTGGGGCAACCGGATTTGTTGCCGGGGCTGCCAGATTTGTGGGAGCGCAACACCAGTCAAGGGAGGAAGCAAGAGGAAGAAGATGAAGGTGAAAAAGAAACGATGTAACCAGTGGCGTTTGCCGGTCATTTTCGCCAAGTCGAAGAATCAGCGATATGTTTCCAAAGAATCCACCTGCACTCTCAATTTCTCACAAATCTTCAGCTGCGCTGGGCAAAATCATGCTTGCTGGAAGCCGCTGCCGAATCAGCCCATTTGGTGTCGTTGGGGGCTTAAATTGGATGGAAGTTGGGTATAATCTGTCCCAAACAGGGCCTAACACAGCTGCTTACCTTGTTTTTTCGTTTTTGATTCAGCACAGATCAAAGGATCTTGAAGAAGCAATTTCTAATAAATCACCGGCGCATGTTCAGGCACAAGGGGAAGAGGAGCTAGAACAGCGGACTTCCAAGTTGCTCTGGAGGACAAGAGGTCAATTTTAATTAAAAGTTAATTTCATCATCGAAAATAAGATCATCTACAGTGTTAAAACGAATTAATTTCTGGATAAAATTCATCCCCCAGGTCCTGGGATCCCACATGCTGCTCGGCATCGAGATCATCGTCTTCGTCAGCATTTGCTTGGCGCTCTTCTTGCCGGCGTTCAACCTCGGCACCAGCAATCACTGGCACAAGCTGCCGGCCGGCGTGCCGCACCTGACGTTTTACACGGCGTGCTTCTACTTCTAGTTCTCCTGTCTCGCTACCAGCGGCACCCTCAACGTATGGCTCCCTCTACCACACTTACCTCCGCGACGGTGGCGAGTGCAGGTGACTCGCATTCACGTTCATGGCAGGGCAGTCGGCAATGGTACGCCTCAGGACTCGGTGCAGGAGTTGCCGACGTTCTGGGGCGTGGTGCTCTTTGATCGGTGCCTCGGTGGGTACCGCCGGTCGTCAAGGAGGTACACGCTGCGTTTTTTAAAGAAAATAAACTAATTAAGTTGAATTACTGGGGATCAATTGCTCTAGCAAGTGGCCCATGAAGTATTTATACATATGAATGTCTTTTTTCTTTAGAATTATGTGCATGGGTGTAACTTCTTCATCGTTGCCTTTTGTTTCCATTTTTAGGCTACTTTTGGGTGGGTTCAATCTCTTTCTGACATGAAACTAGCTTTACCAGTTTTTTGTTTCTAGGAACAAAACCTGTTTCTTATATTTTCCAGATTTTGTTTTTTTTTTCGGCATTGAATAGCAAGAGGCAAATAATTGACATGCTCGTTTCCCAGCTCAGCATGCCCTGCATTGAGGCCCTGAATGGCTGTATTTAGCTTAACTGCACCTTCTTTGATTCTTTCAAACAGTGGCTTGTCAATCCACTTCCTGCTGTCTAAATTGGACCTAACTCTTCAGACACCTAGAGTTAATACATGTCTAAAGTGAAGATTTCAGTACAACAATTCTTGTATAGTACATCGATATTTTCTCAATTCCTTTTGCAGATCTTTCAGGTTGCATGGTACATGCAAATTTTCACTATGATTGAATCGTCGTGTGCGTGTCGCATTCACAGGGCCCAACCGCCCAAGTCATTAAAAAGTGTACTTGCATACTTTTTAATTTTCATGACAGAAAAATTCATTTGTGTGACCTACGTGGCAGGTGTTAGTTTAGTAAAAAAGAACTCATATCTAATCACATATGCGTCCAAGAAAACGCTGGCATTCCCATCATCACCAATGGCACATAAACAACCATGCAAGACACGAATTTCTATGATGATATTTTATCTTCACCCAAGAACATATGTTGAGTTTATTGTTAACATGAGAGTATGAGACTGCATTAAGAGTGACATGCACCGCAACCCAAAGTAGAAACCATTACGACTATAGTTGCATGCAAGCATGCTGTTATAGTGATCAAGATGGAGATGGATGGTTTACAAGAATATAATGTGGCCTTGTCTTGCGTTTCCTTTCCTGGAGACTAATCTAAATGACAAATAGAATACGTATCTAACCGTTAATTGATACACATAACATAGTGGTAAAGAAGGATCCATATATAAACCTTAGAAAGCTATCTTCTTTTGATCTTAAAATGATAGAAATTTTAATTGAAAATTATTCTACCTAATTTTGTTAGACTATATAGTAGTTTTAAGATATATGCTAAATTGTTCACAAAAAATTAAATTGATAAGTACCCCTCAAAATTATTTCCACATCGTTTATCACTACCACGGGCTGTTTGTTGAACAATTTTTTTCGGGTTTTAAAGTCTTCGATGTCCAGCCCCGAATTCTTTCAAATGGTATCGGACTCCTTGATATGGTTCAAAGAAAGATAAGGCATTTGCATACCACCATCCAACAACTACATAGGGTTTTTTCTGGAGGTACTTGTATACCCTTGCCCATAGGAACTCTAAAATCTATGGTTCATTCCTCCCATCACATACAAATCAAATTGATTTTAAGATAAAAAATCTCATGCAAACTTCAAAGTCATGCTTAGTGTGCACTTCCTATTTTAAAAAGGAGCAACATTCTTAGAAGATATAGAAATGGGTACGTGTGTTCCATCAATGGCATCAAGGCAGTTTTGAAAGAATGGCAAGAATCTAGGATTATTAAGGATTGTTGGGTGGACTTGATTACAATCGAGGCCCGAGGAAACGGCAAGAGAGTTTGGGGATGATCACCTAGAAGAAGTTGTTCAGGCAATGGTGGAAGATGTCATTACGGGGCCCAAATTGCACTTGAAATTTCTCATACGAGACATTGTGACTTAGTACATATGGAAGAAAAGCCAACATCTCCTCACCTTTGATTGTTGTATCCATGAGTAGCTGTCATTCTACCGTAAGAAGCTACCTTCTTGAAGATATTGGGTTCCATCCTTAATACCACTTGGCAATTCTTGACATGTTCCTCAAGAAATCAATGAACATGGACCTCCTGTTTCTTCTTATGTATGACATTTCTTCTATTCTCCCACTACTTGAATCTATAAGGTACATGTAGGAAACAAAAACATGACAATGTCATCATCGTCTTTCTCCCACCTCTTTCTAATACGGTATTGCAATGATAGAAGAAAAGAAAGTTATAATTATCAGGTATAGCATTCAATTATAGTTCGTAAAGTAATACATACAGAAATGAAATCATTCATTTATTATACTACTAGATATAACCATGCATCAATCACCATTCAATCATCTCAACTATAGTGTTGAGTTATTATACTACTAGACATTGTTAGAAAACCAGCCGAGAAGAAATTCCCAGGATCATCGACCAAGAATACATGATCATAGAAAAGGGAGCGACGCCGAAACACGATGTTTTTGTACGAGGTTTAGCGATGTGTCTACATCCTCGAGGCATGAGTACCAGCGGCAGCGCTCTTCCTCATAATAACTATAACAATACAAACATCCAGGAATATACCGACACATGACCTAGCCGCCCCTAGGGCAGTCCTCTCCGGATCGCTGTCACCCCTTGTCTACTATATATGTTGTCTCGCTGTTACAAGGGTGGTGCCCCCACGTATATATGAGCCCAGGAATACATGTCCGACACAAAACCTATCCCTATCCACCTAATACGACTCAAGTCCAATTTGTAACCGACTCATGTACACATATTCAACACAAATTCAATAGTCATAACCATGCAACAATCACCATTCAATAATGTCAAGTATAGCATTAAGTAATTATACTACTACACACAAATGAGGTACTTGTTGAACTTGATACAAGGTCACATGGTGATGGAGGTTCATCCCCTCCAATTCTAATTGGTGTTGGGATAATCTACATTATAATATAAATTAATACAATTGTTACAAAGAAAAAGGAAGCTTCTTTGTAGTAAGTGTGGGAACTCATAGGGTGGATTTGAATGCTACGTTCCTCAAATGCTAAGAGTGCATAGCATGTGGGTGGAGCATACAATATCTGCATAGTGTATTTTCATCCGGATGTCTGTTATAGCAATATCGACACACCAATGCTTTGGGCTCACATCGATTAGTGTTACTATATCCCTTGATGAGAGAATGTGAGATGACTCAAAGTGTGGATTTGAATGTTTTCAGGCGTGGGTACTAGCGATCCATTGATTTCAAAATTGGGAACTAGCGACAACGAGTAATGCTCCTTAGGGTCAGCCCACAAAAATATTGACTAGTACTTTCTTGCTCCTTGATACCTATTCTTTGTGAATCCCACATGCTTGCAGGCTCTTGCTACCACACTAAGCCTTTTGCCATACCCTTGCTACTGCCACAATTGCATGATTATACTCCTTGTGTAGTGTTAGGGCTTGCTAAATAACTTATGTACTCACTATTTGGTTCTATGTTTTTTAGTTGAATAACTCCTAGAAGATGATCACGAGTAGGTTTCGCCGTATGTTGAACTTATTGTGGAATTGGCATTAGAAGTCTTTATTGTAATTTTAGTATTGTATGGATTTAAGACCTAATGTTTTGCACACCAGCTATTGATATTGGAATTGGTACAAGATGCATAGTGTGTCCGAAGAATAGGGTACCACATGGAGAAAGAGAAGAGGGGATGGAAGGCTAGGACCAGGGGTTGCCGGAGAGAAGGAAGTATAGATGTTGGTCGTTGCATAGAAGCGAGTCATCATCTCGCTCCGTCACACCGATGCGAAGGCCTTGTTCGCATTGCAACTTGCTTCCATCTTCAACCATGCCACTTCACTTTTTACTTTCCTCGAGCTGCCGTGCCATCTACTTCGCTCGGGCCGTGCATCATCCTATCGTCTTTCTACCGGATATCGCCCTGGAAGGAGAGAAGAGGTGTGCTAGGGTTGTGTAGAAGAGGAGAGGATGATTCCAGGCATAGTGAGATGTTGTTCTTGTCCGAGCCTCAGGCCGCTCGAAATAGCTTACAGCCACATTTCATTTCGTTTGGATAACAAACTTTTTTTGATGGACCAACTTTTGTTCTGAGCTGAATTGATCTGGTTAGAATGGGCCTTGACGGAAACCAATATTTGTCATTTTTTTAAAAAACCTTTGTCAAAATTTAGGGAGTTATAACCGGAATATCTCCAATCGAATCCAAAGTTATACCCAAATTAGTTGACTTATTTTTGGCATCTTTCGAAACATAAACCTTTTATTCGGGGCCGTTTCTCTTCCGTTCCCAGACGGGCTCCAAAGTCTGCCCGTGGGCCCAGCACGTTTTGTCCGTGAGGCATCTGCTCCATGCGGCAAAAGGGCGAAAGGAATTTTTTTAAGAAAAACAACGCCAGAAATTCGCAAAATTCCCCTCGCGGCGGCGCGGCGAGGCGACGCTACCCATCGCCGCCGCCGTCTCCTGTGCCCGGCTCGCTCTCGCCTCGCCGGTGGACACTATCCCTGAGGCCCACGCACGCCCACCACCTCAAGGTTTCCTCTTCCCTTCCACCGAAGCGAGGCACGGCGCAGTGTCCCCGCGCGGAGGAGCGCGACGCTTCGTTATCTCCGCCGCTCTTACCGTCGTCGTCTCCGCGCCGGCGCCGGGTGGTTGTTCCTTCGGACCTGGAATCGATCGCCCCTCCTGCTGGTGAGGAATCCCTGGATAGCTTTCTCGTTTTGCTCCGCCGGATCCCTCTTTCCCCTTTGCTGCGGTTAACAAAAGCCCAAATCTTGGTAGCCTCGTCTTGGGGAGGGGGAGTGGTATCTGCAGTCAGTTCAGCATGCAAGTAATTTTAGTGCTGCAGCTCAACTGAACCTCAAAAGTCAAAACCTGGCTTAGGGGCTTAGCGCAAGGTGCCTTGATATTCTGAGATCAGCTAGCAGGGGTTTGTCCCCCATCTATCCTTGTTTGTTTCCGCGATTAGGGTGCTTGAAATATATTGCTTCCGTTGCTGATTTAGCTTGTGCAGTTGTGATTGGCTCAGCTCTGGACCCTCCCTCCACAGAGGAGCTTGATGAGAAATTTGTAGTTTGTCAATGCTTACCCATGTTTGGGTCTTCTATAGCCATGAGTTTGTGACTCTATGTAGTGGCATGACTTGCTAGATTCAGTGTAGCCATATCTACTTGTTTTAAGAATTAGTGGCCAAGCAAACTCAATAAACCATATTTGGTGCTTGAAATTGTCAGCAGGATATTGAGTACATGACTAGTTGGTGAAGAATTTCCATGTAAAAAAGCTTAAATTTTTGGTGGCTTTAGGGTTTAGGATACTAATCTCATTAAAACAAAGCAGACACAGCATACATTGCAGCTGCACATAGATTCACAGCAAGTGAAGCTGTAATAATGCACATCATAGAAAACATATGGAATCTCTATAATTTTTCTTCCATAACCTGTTTATCCTGAAAGTGGCCAGCACACTGGCAAATTGCCCGGTCGATGTTTAGTTGGTAGGTCAGACTTGGATGGATGGACAATCTAACTACTAATCAAGTTCAATTAGTCACCAAGAGCAAGAAGGGACAAATATTTATGATTAGTCACTTAAATTTGCATGATATGGACCTCCTAATTACTAATCCAGCCAATCTTTTGGCTATTTGATTCGTTTTAACAGTTTCTCCAATTGTCGGTATTTGACGTGAGATCAAACTATTGCATTCTGAACTTACAATTGCATCACTCTATGTTTAAGTTGTAGTATGTAATATCTTCTTCCTTTGTACTTTTACATGCAGCTTGTTATATGTAATGGTCATACATGTCATAATGTTTTAATAATTTGATGGTCACCATCTGTGGTTAGAAATAACCTTAATGCATATCACAGGTACATTGTGCTAGGATAACAGTGCTATGTCAGAATCTACAGAACAACAGTTGCAAACAGCAGTTCAGGATGGAAGTGCTCAGACAAGTCAACAAGAAGGGCAACAGCATGTGCATGTTGCAGATCCGCTATCCAAACCAAACAACACTGAAGGTTCAAAAAATGAGCAACCTGTCAAACAGGAAGATACTTCCCACCACCAACAAGAGCAGCCTCAGTTGGGAAATCAGTTGCAGCAGGCTGAAAATAGCTTCCAGTTGGCTGAAAAAGATACAGGCCAGTTTGGTCAGCAGAGTTTTGCATCCTCCAAGGTGGATGTAGCTCAGCCCTCTGTAGGTCAGCAGAATGCAAAGCAAAGTGTTACTCAGCAAGCACCACCTGGTGGCCAGGATACAAAGAAAGGGCCGTCAATACCATTTAATATGTTAATTCCAATCCTACAGGCACACCTTGATAGAGACAAAGATATGCAGCTTCAAACTGTATGGGCAAAACTTAGGGTATGCTATTATTCCTCTGTTTTTAATTGTCAAGGTTAATGAACAAATTTACTGGCTGCATATAATATCTGCTAAAGTATTAATTAATTTCTGAAGATATACATATCACTAAGAGTGTGTTATCTTAGAAGTTTTATTGTGAGACATTCTTAATTGTGACCATCAATGCGGGAAAAAGTATATAGATTCAGTATGTGAATAATATACTTTCTCAGAGTATACATATAAATGAGTGATCATGGGTGCATGTTGCGCAGCAAATCGCTGTCCAGGATTTACACACTCTGCCTTCTCCTCGTGCCAAAGCTGGTAGTGTGAAAAAGTCCATATTGGATACAGTATTGTATCAATATTATAGACAATACACATGGGTTACTTGCTACTTGCTAGCCTTTCTTTGGTTGATAAATGGCCATACGATTGGATTGAAGTGTGATTGTTCCCTGATTCCTCGTGCTTGTAATAATGATTCCTAAGCATGTCATTAATAGATGGTATTAGAGGACAATAATGCAAGTTCTGTGTTTTTGTGTATGGTTTTTTTCCTTGAGAAAAGCGGACTTAGGACCACTTGAAAGCATGATGGCTCTTTATGAATTTTTGCCCATGTTATATAAATAAAAACCAAAGGGTATCAAAGGAATACACTTAAGGCATGTGTTTGTACTATTATTACTAAATGAGCTCATTCATCTGTATTGTTCCTTGTTCACAGCGTAATGAAGTCCATAAAGATGATTTTTTAAGAGTCATTAGGAATATTGTTGGAGACCAAATGCTCAAACAGGCAGCTCATAAAGTTTTTATGCAGGTGAATAAAATCTCAATAACTTCATTTATATGCCTTTTGCTTCTCTGACAATTAAATATGAGTTATCACAACTTCGATGGATCCACTAAATCACTATGTTTCTGGTATTCAGTTCTACAGTGATTTTTTATGTCTATATTTATTTTGTTTGACCTTTTTGAAGATGCAAGCCCAAGCACAGAGAAATAACCAGTCAAATCAAAGCCAACATTCATTATTTTCCCAAGGATCTGCTCAGCAGGGTACGCCAAGTAGTTCTGCACAGTCACATGATCAGCAGGTTCGTCCATCAGCATTGCCTAACCAGGGTCAGAAAAGCCAGGTGTCACCATCACCGCAGGCCTATTCAGCACAATTAGGCAGCCAAGCACAAAACAACATACACTATCTTGGTCATGCCAACCCAAACCAAAACCCTGATGCAAAGGGTGCGAATCCTATGCTAAATCAATCACCTAGAATGAATACAGCAGTTTCATTGCAAACAAGGAACATGCAGCAGCCACCCACGCAATTCCAGCAGTCGTCACAGCAACTATATGGAACCAGTAACCCTTCAGCACAGGCTTATCCCCGGTCAATCACTGGTTCATTGCCTCTTAGACCACCTGGTTCAGTATCAGAAACACAGCCAGCCATGCATCCTCATGGAAAAATGGGGCCACCCCCTACACATGCAACAATGCAGCAGAATGTAGTACGGCCAATGCAACAAAAGAAGGGAGCAAAAACGAATGCCCTTCCTGCAAAACAAGATTCTGAATCTGGTGGGAAAGCCCGCGCTGTTGGCGCAGCAAAATCTCAAGGAAAGCAGGTAGATCCATCTCTTGCATTATCCCACTCGCTTTGAGATATCTTGCATTATCCCGCTCGCACTGAGATATCAGCTATTATTAATATTGAGATTCACTTGTAATATTGGCATTCACTAATTTATGCCACCAAGTAATTTCATTTTTGCAGGGGATATTGCATAAGTTTCCTTAGCAGTATTTATTTATTAATGCCATAATAAGTATAATCAAACTCACAGTGAATGTTTGTAAGGTTGCCATCTTAGTTTTTCAAATAAAGGATAGATTATTGAGCTCACCGAGGATATGCAATCTTTGCAGAATTCCGCATTGGAACATCCAACAATCCTATAATATAAGAACATGGTAGTGTCCAGGATTGGTTTTAACAGAATTAGGGTGAAGCTTGTTATAGATATTGAAATTGCATCTTATACCCTCTAACTACGTGCTTTGCATTAGCTAAAAATCAGCTCTATAACATTGAATTAACTGTTATAGGAATCTTTAATTTTATCTTGAGTATATAAATTCTGATCTTAAGTTCTGTTGGCATATAAAATTCACCCACTGAGTTCCATTTGCTTACCTTGTTACATCATTTAGTCAAACATAAAAAGTTTACTTTAGTCAAAATGGAAAGAATTTTATTTGTTCTACAAGACTACCTGCATTTCTCTTATTTTTATAAATAATAAATATGGATTATTTGTGTTTCTTGTCATAATTACTGTATAATACTTTTTATGGCATTTTGGCGTGTAAGTCATACATTTTTTCATATTTTTGTCTTGTCTGAGCCCTTCTATTCTAACACACTACATCCCAGGCTAGTGGTGGTGCGAAGGCTACCAAGAAATCTGGTGGGCAGAAGAAACCGTTGGAAGCGGCAGGATCCGCACAGCCACCTTCCAGGTTTTTCTTTTATACACAAAAAATATATCACTTTTGTTTTATTATATGGACTCTAAATGTACTAGACTACTTTGGCATATTTAATTGTGGATAGCGGGAATTAAATTTGTTTTTCTTTGTCATAGCAAAAAGCAGAAGACAGCTGGTGCCTTCCAGGAACAAAGCATCGATCAACTTAATGATGTCACAGCAGTTAGTGGAGTTAATCTTAGGGTATGCACATCTGTGGTTCATGTTTGGTTTATTTTCATATGCAAATAACATTGTTTTGAGAAATGCATTATGCTAGTACCAAAATTTTTAAAGGAATTCATGATGATGCAGAATACCTGATGTTAGATATACTTTCCGAAATCCAGATCTTGCCTTCTTTACTGTAGAGTAAAAGAACAGAAAAATTCATCTATAGTCCCCTATAATATAAATGAAATTTTGCATTTGTTCATATGTCATCGGTGGCTGGCTGATCCTGTGAGCACAAGGTCACCACAGCTGTAATAGATGCTCATCAATTTGTTTGTCGTAATATGTTAGATATGATAAGTTTGTATGCACCAACTAGTTGAACCCAAAAGCTTAAGCTGATGGGAAAGGTTGGGCAATACATTTATACTTCAACACTCCCCTCACGTGAAAGGTCTCAAAGGCCGCAAACGTGGAAAATAAGAGTAATAATACCCCGACTCACGTGAAAAGCTGCCATAGACCACAAACGTGGAAAGTAGGAGTCGGCAGCAATTTATATAATAAATTGCGCCCGCCAGGATTCGAACTCGAGACCTCTGGCCCTGATACCATGATAAGTTTGTATGCACCAACCAGTTGAACCCAAAAGCTTAAGCTGATGGGAAAGGTTGGGCAATACATTTATACTTCAACAAGATAGATCCACGTTTGATTCACAGGGCACAAGAATAATATCAGAATCTCCATATATCTTCTGTTATGGTATATTGCTACCAGTCATCTACTCCATCGTGGCACTGCTTCGATGCAGGCCATCATAGTTTTGTACATGCGTAATATAGGTGTGTATTTCTTGCTCTATCCATGATTGGGACATAATAACTGTTTAGAAAGGAAACTTGATTCCCACTTATGGGACATGCTACATCTTCTATGTCTTTCAAAATTCACAACCCCTGCACTCCACTTAGTGAATTTTGAAAGGTTTGATACCCTATTGTCATACTTTTTGTATATCTTATTACATTATACAAGTGCCTTTTTTATTTTGACAGGAGGAGGAAGAGCAGTTACTTTCTGCCCCGAAGGAAGAGAGCCTTGCCACAGAAGCAGCACGCAGAATCGCACAGGAAGAAGAAGAGAGACTCTTTTTACGGAAGGGTCCACTTATGAAAAAGCTAGCAGAAATCAGTTAATTTAGTTAACCTTGTTACCAGTTTGGTAAACCGACTTACTGATTTTAATGGTATGCTTACTGACCAGATTTTTGTTGGCAGGTCTCAAAACTGACTTGAACAAAATTAGTGGTGATGTTGAGCATTGTTTATCAATGGTGAGTTATCCTTATTCATATTGATTGTTGTGAAGAATCATGCATAGTGTAACTGATTGTACCCTTTCACAGTGTGTGGAGGAGAGGTTGCGCAGGTTCATAAGTACACTCATAAGAGTTTCAAAACAGGTTTAATTTATTCCAAACCATTCAATGATAGCATAATTTGTTATTTTTTGACACTGACCATTCAGTTTCTTACTGTTAGAGAATCGACACCGAAAAGACTGGGCATCGATTAGTTATTACTTCGGATGTTGGCCGTCAAATTTTGATGATGAACCAGAAAGCTAAAGAAGAATGGGATAAAAAACAAGCAGAAGAAGCTGACAAGAACAAGAAGCAAACTGAGGTGCTTTATAATCTCTGTTCTATTTGAGTATATGTCCAAGTGTGCCTGAATTTTCATCGTACTCGGAAGTTTTCCCATATCAAAGTTGAATGATTCTGCAATTGTTCACTTACATTCAATTTTTTGCATTTGTTTTTTCTGTTCTAATCTCAATGTCAGCATTGGAAAACGAAACAGTGCTGATTCGCTATCAAATACTTTGATGCATTATGATTCATTTCTTCAGTATGTTATCGTGGTTGAACTTGAGTATAAATTAGTGAAACTTATGACTTGCTGAGCCTTTCTTGTAGGCTGATGGTGGTGGTAGTGCAGAATCGGAAAAGGAAAAGGAGGAAAACCGTTCAAAGAATGTCAAGGTAACTTTTCACCTGTGATTTCTCAGTTGACAGTTCTTTTACTGATACCGTTAACCACTTATAGCCTAACAAAGAAGAAGATGATAAAATGAGAACGACTGCGGCAAATGTTGCTGCTCGACAAGCAGTTGGAGGAAGTGATGTGCTCTCAAAGTGGCAGCTGATGGCTGAACAAGCCAGACAAAAGCGAGAAGGTCAGGATGTAGCTGGTGCTTCACAGCCAGGTAGAGGCTCAGCTTCAAGGGCGTCACCCATGCATGGAAAAGGCTCAGGTGACCACCAGGATGGTCAAAAAAGGAGCCATTCCGCAGCATTCGGAACTGGTAAAGTTTCGTTCCCACAACCACAACCTCACATGAGTTTAACTTGCACAATTCAAACTTCAGCACTGAAACGCTTGAAACTGAGGATACACATGATATTATTTCAATGCAGCTGGCATGAAAAGACCTGGCAGGGGTGGGTTTGTCGGTCCGCAACGAACCATCTCTGTAAAGGATGTCATCAGTGTCCTCGAGAGGGAGCCCCAGATGACGAAATCACGACTGATCTACCGGCTATATGAGCGGTTACCTGGAGATTCTACCGCAGATTAGGCTGGAGTAGTTTAGGTTTGGTGTATAACCCGCCACCCCTTCCATGAGGTGTGGTCAGGACGGGAGTGGCAGTGTATATCGCTTACAGGTCTGTAGCACGCGCACGCTAGAACATGGGCCAAATTTCTGGTGAAAAAGCCCCCACTGTAGAAATGGTAATGTAAGGGGGCATTATGGCATGCAAAACTAGTTTGTAGTCTTGAAGCTGTCTTGTGCTTCCAATCTGCTTTTGAATATTATTAGAGTATGTGCATGGATGTAATTGCATAAGCTTGTGCTTTTGCAGGCAGGTAGTGCAGGTTCAATGGGCGAACTGATTTTGTAGTCATGGAGGCGTCTTTGTGCTTCCAATCTGCTCTCGGGTAAATTGCCTGTGCATGAATGTAATTCAAAAATATGTTACATAAGCCTGTGCTTTTGACAGATAGATCAGGTGCAAGGCCAAGGGGCGAACCGTTTCATTCAAACAAGTAATACAATTGCACAACAAAATACAAAACTCACCAAAGCTCCGAACGAAAGCTGTACAATTACAAACATATATATGTGTCGAGCTTTTATTAGGATGTACTATGTCAACATCGACATGTGCGTCACAAATGGGGCAAACGGATATGCAAACTGAGGTGGCATGGCATCACACGATGGGCTTGTTGGGGTGCATGCTGAAGAGGCCCCCGCCGCCGCGGCGGTACCTGACCACCGGCCCGTCCCCGCCAAGTGCGACCGGGACGACCTCCTCGCCGTCGGGCCCTCTCCGTCGCCGCCCGCAGCACCCGCAGCAGCAGCAGAGTAAGAGGAGGACCACGGCGGCGGGGAAAGCCGCAGCCCCGGCCCACCGCGCCAGCGCGGCCGCCACGTCCTCGAGCTCCCCGACGAGCGCCTGCAGCGCGGAGAGCAGGAAGCGGAGCAGCTCGCCGAGCTTCTCGAAGACGACGTCCCACGGGACCGCGTCGCCGGGGCCGGAGCCGAAGCCGAGGACTTCCCGCGCCGCGTCGGACGCCACGGCGAGCTTCCTTCCTCCCGCCATGGCCTGTTGTGTTCTTGGTCGTCGGAAGGGGAGGAGGAGGTTGAGTTGTGATCGTTGTCGTGGCAATGGCAAGAATCAACGCGACGACCACGGCGTGCGCATTATACTAGTATATATATATATATATATATTTCTCGCGGATTATTAAGACGTGTGGGCGCCGTTGGACGCCAGTGTGTTCAGCTATCGAAAACCATGGATCGACCGGTCTGCGCTATGGTAATTTCGTGACAGCTCTTAGCAAAGCTTTCAGGCTAATTCAGTATATGTGTACTATCATCTAGGATAAAGTTAAGGTTGTCTTTTTTTTTTTGCTGTGAAAAAATTGTCAAAGTTCTGAGTCTTCTGACCTAAAGGTGCGCTCCATTTAGTTGATCAGTGATGGGCATTTCTGGGGTCAGGTATATAATAAGAGTTAGTTCAATATATAATAAGAGTTAGTTCAACAGACTTTTAGTATCCTCTGGTGGGCCCAACTTTCTTCTCCCTCTCGTAGTCATAGAAGCATCATCTGGATTTGGCTTTCTAAGTTTTACGATCTTCAGAGAGTGATCCATTCGTGGAGAAAAAAATATATACTCCCTCCATTTTTTAAATATGACATTCAGACAAGAGACTCTTCCTTTTTGGTTCATTTTCCTTGTCTGAAATGTCAACAATTTTAGAATTGGAGAAAATCACAATAGTAACTAGTTAAAAGTAATACATAACACAAGCTAACACTAGTGTCAGCCAACAAGCTGCACGTAGGTATTGGTTTTTGGTATTAGATCTGGCTATCAGAGGCACATGCACACAGATAACCTAAGGCCAGTCACAATGCAAAGTCTAATCGATCTGGTTTCACACATTGTTAAGATAAAAGTGATCAATCGATCATAGTGTGAATGCGTATGAGACACATCTCGTCAAGGGATGTGTTGCTTTCCCTGAGAGGACGTGTCCGTACAGTCGTGTCCCTATGAGGAAGTGTACAATCGCATCCCTATCAGGGGGTGCGATCACCCCTATAAATGTAACCCTTCTCGGTACTAAAGAACACACTGATTCATTCTACAATCTTGTCCCACAATTATTCTTAACACACATAATATCATTTCAGCCAGCAGCTCCAACTAATTTAAGTTTCCGTTCCAAACCTCCCATTCTAATTCCATTTAGGCAGATTCCAAAGAAATTAGATATAATAGGAGCAGGTTGCTTCGACAGACGAGAAATGGCCTTACTGACGAAAGAAATCCTGCGGCAATACATTCAGCTATTTGTAATAAAATACAATACCTGAGCTGTACATGGCAAATAATATTTTGCGTACCTGCAAAGCATTGATCCGTTTCTTTATTTCCTGTTTCTGTGCAACTTGTTTTTGTATTTCCTGCTCAATTAAATTCAGGCTCAAATCTAGCCTCTCAGCATCCCTCATAAGCAGACGGAGCCGCCGGCTATGCTCACTCGGTTTACCCATGCAATGCTTTGACGGGTCGCCATTATTATCGCCGGTACCTTTGGTTGGGTACCTTGCATCATCGCTGTGTAACATTCGAGAGTCCTGGAAGGACGTCTGTAATGCAGATGTTTTAGCATTGAAACTAATGACTTCATGTACTAGCCAAAATAGCGAACGGTAACCATACCTCCATGAATAACAGCAGCGACAAAGAATCGATTAGGAAAGAGTGCCGCTCACCTCCGGCCAGGTGGCGGCCTCCTCTTCCTCCCAGTCCAACGTGTCGTCGGCCATGGTTGGTACGGGCGCCTTCACCGCGCTGGCCATGGCCGCAATGGTCGCCTTCACCACGTTGACCATGGCAGCTACGGTCACCTTCACCTTCACCGCTCCCGAGCCCATCCCCTGCGACAGCACGAATGGTTCGATTGATCCCCGCGCGGCGTTGATCCGGTCGAGCAACCTCTAAAAGTTATTCCATTCGAGCGTTCTCATCTGGTGAATTGAGCAAACGACTCACAAAACGGCGGAAATGACGGCCCAATTCACACGTTTATGAGAAAAAAAAGGGGGACAAAACTTGGGCTCTATTACGTCGCGGCTGGAACAGGCCCAACTGAAAAACACTTCAGCAATCTGGCCCACCTGTACACTATAAGAGCAAGGGCAATGTATATCACGAAATCGGCAATAGCAATGGGTCCCACGGTCAGGCGGTAATAGTTGAGACCTATCTCACAATGGTTCCCCGTAAAACCAGAGATAAGGTAGGTCCCACTCAGATAAAAAAATCCTCAGCCGCAACTGCTTTGCGTTCCTTTGCGGGAGATCGATCCCCAATCCCTCTTCTCTCTATTCCACTGAAATTGTACTTTATTGTCTACACTGTATAAAAATTATATTCTATTTGCTTACTACCGGCAATAGCACTACTACCCGATATTTGCTACTACCTCATCCCACAATGTTTATTACCGGCTGGCCCACCATCATTTATTGCCTATTACCGTTTTTCCCCAACATTGTGGTTGCCCTAAGTAGCTAGGTGCAACCGTGCAGGCCCAAGTGAAATACTGTTACTTCATTACCGTTGCCATTTTCAAATAAAAAATCGTTATTTTGACATCAAGTAGGGAATAATTACTTGTAGTCCTGATCACAAGATATACTATATGAAATTTTGGATATATACACTGAAAATATGGTAGGAGAATTTGCTCCACATGGTAGCCGAAACAAAGAGTGACAAAGCTTAGTTGCGGCCAAAAGGGGCCTTGGCCCCCTGACTACACTAAAACTCCAATAAATAAATATTAACTTTTACTTCTTTTAAGAAGAATTAGTAAGAGTGAACTCTTTCCACATTTTTTATTATTAAGGTTAACCCTAGTAGCCTAACCATTGTGACAATCTGGTGCAACCATGCTAATATCCTTTCTCGTTTTCCTTACAACTATTGAGAGGGACGCAACCATATAGTTGTGTAGGCCTAGCGTTCGGTTCTACCCAAAATTTTGGTCTATTTTTTTTGACATTTTGGAACTTCAGTTCTTGAGAATTTATATCCGATTACCAATTATTTTCTGGGTATCCGAAGAACTTGGGTATCTAAATTTTGGTACGGTTCTCGGTTATACCTGGTTATACCTGAATTACCAAAACTTTCACCACAGTGCACAATATCATTCACATTAATTAACAAATCACATAGAACCTAACTTAATCGAGACACACGAAGATATAATGGTTCACAATGGTCTTGTCACACCTGTGGATGCCACTCACAACTCACAACTTATTAGCATTAGCCCGCTGAAACACTAATAACTTAATGAGGTACAATGCATTAGTAATTTGACTACAAAGGTGGACAAACTTCGGTCCTTTTGGGTATTTTGGTTCCCCGACTATTAGAGCTGAAGTTGAAAAAAAATTAGTTAGTTGGCTGTCCTACCTGATCTAATACCCGATATCTGAAGTTTCTTTTATTCGGTTCCGGTTCCAGTTCCGGTTCTGATCATTGGATATCTGTTTTTATGGACAGGCCTATAACTGTGGTGCGAAGCCCTCTGCTGAAGTGTAGCAGATTTCGAAGCATTTGCTGATTGCATCAAATTTGTTTTTTTTTGTGACGGTTGCTATATCACTACCTTTCGATCAAAACATGTTATAATATCTGAAAGAGGTGACTATTGGGCACTATGCTATGGCCCCATTTGGGTAGAAATTATCACAAAAAAGCAAAACATCCCACCATTGATTCTTTGCCCACAAAATCTATCTTAGATATCCATCCCTTCATCTGCATCTTGGAAATCCTTTTCCTCACATCTTTCTCATAGCATATCTTGTCACGTCACCCCTCATGTTCGTAGGCAAGTATAGGATCTACTAATGACACCGGCAATCTTGCCGCCAAGGAATCCATCTACGACCAGAAGTTCCAAACGAGGCTTTTGTGCACGTGAAACAAGGCTACCCAAGAATATGCTAACTAGGTTTTCTTCTCCTGGCACAGTTCTTCATCAGCAACAGAGCATTCGTCTATTGTGCAATAGGTTGATAGCCGCAGGCAAGCCTGTGGATCATGATGAGCATAACGAGTGCATCTAGGCTCCACATATGACAATATGACATGGAGTTTTCTATGTCAGCTTGCAGGTCGTTATCAAGAAGTCCAGTTTCGTATACTGCCCCGATAGGCTGCTTTATTTCTTGGGGTTTTCCCGTGGCACCAGGGCACCAAGGTTCTAGAAGTCTATCTACAATGCGTTTTTACTTTGATCGTGGGGAACTTTTTCTGTTGGCATCAAACCTGTCCAAGCTCGAGCATGTGGCTCTCCGGGACTCTTGAAGGAGGAGCGTGGTCAGATGGACATGAAGATTACGAAGAGTTGCACAAGCAAAAAAAAAAAAAAAAAAAAAAAAGAGAGCAGAGGCATAGGGGAAGAAAGACAATACTGCGAGAGATGATAGAAAATCATGTACGACTCTGGAGAAGCCTGCTTACTTCTCCGATCATGTGCTTCTGTTTCCTGCGTGCTTCTGATCAATTGGTCGAGTGCATCAACCGACTTTACTATCTTGTGACTCGCAAGTTGGTGGCTGCAAGGCTGCCGCAAAAAGGCCCCATGAGGCGGTACAGCGAGCAATTGACAAGGTGTGCACTCTAAGTCCTGGCTACACAATCTCACATAAGTGTTACTAGCTATTCTATTGATATTTTATAGTCCATCATTCGAAAATTCAAAGATTCTACTTCAATAATCTTCTTTCCTTAATGTCGGTCTTTGGCCTCTGTGACATGCTTCAGCAAATCTGAACAATGTGCTTTGTTAATATATCAAGCCTCAGTCCAGCATAGAAAACATAAGATATAGTTGACTGTGTTACTACCTTATCCTATGGGATAACTGAATTATTTGGTTAGTAACCACATTTCTTAAAACACAACTATTACCTTAATAATTTTAGGAATGCAGTATCTTAGGTGTTATCATAAGCATTGGATGTGGTTAGAAAAAAATAAGACAATAAATGATTGGGGAATGGATCCCATTGGAGCAGATAGTGGACACATCTAGTTGAGGTTTCATGTAAAGTGTTGCTAATTTGCCAGAGGTTTCATTAAAAAGGTAAACATTAGACAGGTTTCCAACCATATTGCAAAGTAGATGCATGAATCTGTACGAATGGGAAAAGTTAAAACTACAATTAGGAGCAACTTCATTTTGATAAAGGTGTTGGTAATGCACAAATATTTGATCGCTTAACATGTGAAATTATAATTGAAGATAGAGAAATACTTTGGTGAACATAGGGGCATGTGTCCACCCTAGCTTTTTTATTAATTATAGTTAAATATAAATATTGAATCTTTGATTGTACTATTAAACATGTCAGACTAGTTGTAGATATGTTGTCAAATCATAAATTAAAGTATAGAAACATCAAGTTCTGACATATTCATGAAATTCAGTTAAATTTGATGAATTTGTCAGAATTTGATATATCTGAACTTGAATTTATGATTTCACAACATGTCTACAACTAGTATGACATGTTTAATAGTATAATCAGCGATTCAATATTTATATTTGATCATACTTAATAAAAAACCTAGGTTGGGCACATGCCACTATGCCCATAAAAGTCATTCTCTTAAAGATAGCACATCAATATTAGACAAAACTCCCGAACTTTTGCTTGCGTTTAAAATTGTGTGCAAAAAAAATTCAATATTGCATGCCATAGATTTTCCGTGCAAGTAGCAGTGAGAAGGGAGCTCCCATAGGTTATATTCGAGACATAGTTGGACAAGTAAAGAGGTTATGGGCAATGACTTTTGTTGGTCATAGGGATATGTGCTCACCCTAGCTTTTCTATTAATTATGGTTAAATATAAATATCAATTTTCTGATTATACTATTATGGGTAAATTAGATTGGTGCCATTGCAATTTTTGAGAGTTGGAGATATGCCATTGATCTTTTAACCGTTGGAAATATGCCATTAAACTTTTGGAAATGTTGGAGATATGTCATTTATACGTTTGGGAGGGATCCGGACCCACCTGCAAGCATCTATACGAAATTACGGAGAGAAGAACGGGCGAGCGGCCGAGCGCAGAGAGGAAGCGGGCGAGCGAGCGAGCTCTGTTCTTGGTGGCTCCGGCTTCCTGGTGTTTCCGATTTGATCGGTTGGGAGGAGAGATAAAGAGGAAAGCTTCCGTAAGGGGATAAGGCCAGGGCAAAATCGTCCATAATTTCGTATAGATGCCTGCAGGTGGGTCCGGATCCCTCCCAAACGTATAAAATGGTATATCTCCAACATTTGCAAAAGTTTAATGGCATATTTCCA
This sequence comes from Chloris gayana, assembly GCA_031894775.1. Classification (NCBI taxonomy): domain Eukaryota; kingdom Viridiplantae; phylum Streptophyta; class Magnoliopsida; order Poales; family Poaceae; genus Chloris; species Chloris gayana. The sequence continues at coordinate 75,536 of JAUNZO010002525.1, read as the reverse complement.
ACGGTTAAAAGATCAATGGCATATCTCCAACTCTAAAAAATTGCAATGGCACCAATCTAATTTACTCTACTATTAAACATGCTAGACTAGTTGTAGATATGTTGTGAAATCATAATTGAAGTACAGAAATATCAAATTCTGACAAATTCATCAAATTTAATAGAATTTGATGAATTTATCAGAATTTGATATTTTTGTACTTTAATTTATGATTTGACAACATATCAAATTCTAACATGTTGTGAAATCATAAATTGAAGTGTTCAAATTCTATTAAATTTGACGAATTTGTCGGAGTTTGATATTTTTGTACTTCAATTTATAATTTGACAACATATTTGCAACTATTTTAACATGTTTAACAGTATCATCAGAGATTAAATATTTATATTTAACCATAATTATTAAAATACTAGGGTGGGCACATGCCCCTTTATTCATCGAAGTATTTCTAGAGGTTCTGATATGTACAATGACGAACTTCATCGGACAAACTAGAAAGAATAACTTAGGGACAATCTGCTATTGCGCCGTACGTAGATAGCTTAGAGTTTGCTCTGCATTTTTTTCATAAATGATACACAGGTTGTATTTTTATTTCATTGTTAAAAAGGTCCTATAATATATAGCATCCTATGGTTACAGTTTCATTGTTTAATTTAATTCCAGACTCAGAAATTTATTTCCTAGCTTGTTGGTACAATTTATTTTAGAAAAAAAATGACTCATGGCGTCAAAGTGCCTGCCTCTTATTCATGTTTGGGAAATAATCGAACCGGTGCTTGCCTTACATTACATTACATGCATGATGGTGCGAGCCACCGTGGCGCCATGGATGTCCTGCAGCTCCAACTAGTTTTGTCGTTTTCTTCTTGGTGCAGGGAGGACTTGTTAGATCTGTACCGTCTTTTGCTCTGCTTTTGTTTCGACGTGCAGGTCACGGCTGAGACTCCGTTATGTTGCAGCACGGAGGATCCAGATCTGGTGTTGCATGGCCAGATCTTGATGATGCCTTTTCTTTTTGAATCCGGCCAATACCGGTAGCTCCCTTTCGAGAGATGCTTCTTTTAATGTGCTTTTTCTTATTTTTCTTTTCATCGATCCCCTGCAAATCATGGGGATTAACCCGGCGGCCTCTTAGGCTCGCGCGCGGCCATTTAGCAGTGGCGGCCCCTTCATCTCATGGGGTCCGCTCGCGCTAGGCAGGCCTAGATCTAGTCGTAACTCATGATACCGCAGCTCTACGTGGCTCACGGATGCCAATCCGGCCTTGATGGCTCGCGGATCAGGCTCTAGCTGAGCTGCGTTAGGGTTCTGCGTGAACCTTTTGTTTTCCTTTTTTTTTTTCGATCCGGCGGCGGCGACGCTGCTTTCATGGTGCTCGCCCGCGTGCCTGCAGTGTCTGCGGCCCACCCAAAAAACGCCAGCCCCTTCATACTCATGGGTGCGTGGGCTTTGGATGGGCCTAGATCTGGTTCCTGGCTCAATTTGCCGCGGCACTTCGTGGCTTGCTGGCGCCTGTCCGGCCTTCATGGCTCGCGGACAAGGTTAGGTTTAGGGTTCTTCTGTTCATGAACCCTAATAATTTCTCTTCTTTATGTGCCTCTTCGTGAGGCTGCAATGAACAAATCGCCTCGGGGCCAAAGGCTCTCCCGATCTAGATCTGAATCTTCTTGCGGGCTCGAGCGGCCCGAGGGCTCACGCACGGCCGTTCATTCTTTTTCGATCTGCAGCTCTCACTCGGCTCGAAGGCTCTCGTGCGGCTGCATTGCTGAATCTTGCTTTGCATTGCTTGTAGTTCTCACGCGGCCCTAGGGCTCATACGCGTTTCTTCCGCGTGATGTAGTTTCTCTATCGAAGTAGATCTTGTGCGAGCCGCCTTAGACAAGCTACGGTTTGAGCGCCGCCGGGCTTCTTCTTTTGCTCGATCTGATTTCTGGCTTCGGATTTCAGGGCCATAGGCTCACCCGAACTCGATCTTTTATTCTTGATTAATCTTGTACCTCTGCATATTCTGGGAATATTCATCCAGATTGCGGAGGTTTTGCCGAAGTTTTGATTACTTGAAGTGCTAATTTTTCTTTCTTCAATTAATCTTCAATGAAGTGCTTAATCTTCTTGCTTATTCGAAGATCCGAATGAAGTGCTAATTCTTCAATATTTCTTCGATTAATCTTCATTGAAGTTCCGAGTCTTCGATTAATCTTCATTGAAGTTCTGTCTTCGCTGTTTCTTGGATTAATCTTCATTGGACAGATCTTGGCTGCAACGAGTCAAGATACAAAATTCAATTCGAAATTAAAAACATACCTCTAATCACTGATCTGCTTGCCGGTTAGCTCGATTAGAGCGTGCTGATAACGTGTTGTAGTATCGGCGGATCGAAGTATGTAGATCACGACGTAAAACGAAGTAATAAATCACACACAGAATAGAGGGACGAAATTCTTTATTGCTCAGTATTTTCATATTACAACAGGGGCGTCACCTCAACTATTTATAAGGTGGAACCCTACTGCGTGTTGGGCCAGATTCGATAAGGAGCCAGTCCTTCTTCTAGAAGGTGGGCCTGGCCCAATAAGAGTTTTACAACACAAGTATCTTGCAAGCAGCTTATTCAAACGGACAGCCATACGTGTGTACGTATATATGTATAGCTTATTCTCTTATTGTGTTACATATATGCTGATAATTTCCCTTTCAGAAATTAATTTGGTAGGCCGGCGACTTGTCTGGGTTGAAGAGTCCGAAATGCTTCTCCGTCTCGGCTCCACCCTTCTGGTTCTCGTTGAACATGGCAAAAATGTAGGCCTCCATTCCCCCGGGTCGCTTGGGCGTGCCTTGTCCAACATGGTTGATAAGGTTCTGGTTGTACGTCCGGGCGTTGTCAGCGGTGGCCGCGTCACCGCCGGCCGACGGCCAGCCGCTCTCGGAGATGACGATCTTCACGTCCCCAGCACCGGCCTGCTCCAGCGCAGAGTAGAATGTGTCCACGAGCGCATCGAAGAGGTTCTGGTACGCGTTGTTGCCATCCTGCACCACCGTGCCGGACGAGGTGAAGAGCGCGTAGTTGATGTCGATTTGCGATGGGTTTCCGATGTAGGAGAAGTAAGGGTACACGTTGGCCAGGAGCGGTGCACCAGTGCTGGCGAGGTACTGAGCGATGGGCATCATATAAGATGCGTCGGAGTTGAATGTACCCTATGACAAAATTTTCAATTTTTGAGTCAGTGGATCGGCCCAAATCTCCCCTAATTGAAATAAAATAAGTTTTTTTTTTCATCGTATGAAGCTAGAGTAGAACAAATAACCTAGATGTTTGATCCACAACTAATTGCAAAGAGGAACCCATTTGCATCTTTAGTACCTTTGAGGGCGGGAACCCCTGAGTGATGCCGCTCTGCACGGCCGTGGACTCCTTGATGTTGCTGAGACCGGCGGCTGCGAGCGTGCTGTCGACGTTCTTCATGGCCGGGAGGATGTTCTGCGTGTCTCCTCCGGCAACCTCGTTGCCGACGGCGATGTAGCGGAAGTTGACGCCCGGGAAGGCCTTGACATTGTTCTGGACCCACGTGGCGGCGGCGTTAGGGTCGGAGGCGAAGGCGGCGAGGTTGTCGTTGCCGATGTCCATGATGAGGCCGATGTTGGTGCCGCTGAGGGCCTGCAACGCGGCGGTGTCGGCGAAGTAGATGCGCATTGAGTCGAGCCGGTTGGATGCCGGGGGAGGTTGTTGCCGATCACGCCGTAGCACACGCCGATGGATTGCACGCCTGTAGGAATGGCTGCAAGGAGCAATACCACTGCAAGCATGAATGCAACGCTCTGCACGGCCGTGGACGCCTTGCCATCTTATTAATTTGCTCAAAAAGTATCTATAGCAGCTGGTAACTACCGAGCTAAGCTCTTCCGAAACTGCAAGTGTAAGAGAGCAACACTGCACTTTGCATGCATTCCACCCTTGCATCAACCCGTATTTATACAACGGGCTCGTAGTTAGCCAGCAACACACTGTCCAGTTCGGCAGGACACACGATACCAAATTACTAAGTCCATCACCTCCGACCAATTTTTCCAATTTCCACCACCACCTCAAAAAATTAAAAATCTCCACCACCACCCTAAAAAAATAAAAATCTCCACCACTAGCTGAAAAAATAAAAAATCCACCACCACCAAGTAAACTAGTAGTACCCTGCGTAGGTAATTGACTGCCTGGTGTTGGTTCACGCGTCAGACAGCTACCGTACGTGTCTGCATGTGGGTCGCGATCGGATCAGGCCTAACAGGGCCGTATGAGCCGGTGATTGCGGCCCGTCGCTGGGACGACGACCAGGAACGATATAGAGCTGTGGCTTCTCCGGGCTTGTGGAATTCCACGAGCCGACTTGTTTAATTTCCTCTTTTTTATTTCTGGATTCCAGTTTAGGCGTGCCGTGGAGAGAGGGGCAGCAGGTTTTGGAAACGGGCATCGCCATCTTTCGGCTGCTACACGCCCTTCATGAACACACAATTAGACCCAAAAGTATATGTGATCAAAGATACTTCATCTTTTAGATGGCAGTTTCAATAGCATGCTGTTGTATTTTTATTAAGGAGTTCTCTACATATTCAAAGGCTAAAATCACAATATATAGGCTATAGAGAGAAAACAATCAGGATATACTTCAATATTTATGCCAACCACTTTGATCATATCCCGTAGCATCACAGGTCCCACTTCTTTTCTGGTATTCTTTTCTGGTAATGAACCTGTACATATGAATGTTAATACCATTAGATGTATATAGTTAGCAATTAAAATTAGTAGCTGATGCAATTTTATTATATTCTGAATACAAAAACTAAGTTCTAACACCTAAAGTCTACACTAAGATGTATGTGCTAATTAAAACTTTCTGATCACTTGGTTTCAGCTAATTAGAACTTTTGCACATAATGTCATCTCATCTTTAAAATTAGTGGTTTCTGGTACTACTTTGAAAGCACCATGTGTTCTGTGTGCTAATTCTATCATTATTGCTCTCCGTTTTATGATCTAGCAAATACTAAACGAAACGATGCTCATGACTGCAGCAACATTGAGGAACGTACTAATATAGATCTTAAACCATTTTCTGATCCTTCTAAACAACCTTCAAGACCAAAGCACAAAGGGACAATTGTGTTTTTACCCTCAGTCTGAATTCTAATTTTTATTTTACCCTCACTTTTTTGACCTTTTGATTTTGCTCTCACTTTTTCAAAGTGGAGTGTGACTTTGCCCCTACTGAGGGTAAAATCACATTAAAAGTATTGTGAGTTTACCCCTAGTAGGGGCAAAGGAAGGCTTTATGTTGAAAAACTGAGGGCATAACACAATGTTAGATAAATGGGGGTGAAGTCACGACAGAATTGAGAGTGGGGGGAATTACACAATTGGCCTGACCGGGAGGCCACCTGGTCGGGACGGCGTCGCCACCTTCGAAACCTAGTCGGGAACCCCTCTTCTTTCCCCTCCCTCATTTCTTTCACTCCGCCCTGAGCCATCCTCGCCCTTGGCCATTTGCCGCGGCACCCAGCTCGTCGTCGCCCCACCGCCTCCAGCCACCCTAGCCGAAGCCCGTCCACCCGAGGAGCCGCTCCGCACTCCTCCTACTTCCCAAGGCGAAGAAACCGAACGCCATGGACTGAACCGGCGGGGAGTCGAGCATTTCCCCGGCAACCTCCGTCGCTGCACCTTCCGACCTCGTCGTGAAATTCCTCAATTCTGGTGAGCCCCAAGCCCTTTTCTTGCTCCCTCATGCGCGCATCGAGGTTGTGCTCCGCCCTAACCCTCTGCCTGTTTGTTCTCCACAACGATGAGGCCGGCATTCGACTTTTCCCCGGCCGGCCACCATTCCCTGCCCCAGCTCACCGTCGAGCGCCACCACCCCGAGCAGCTCATCCGAAATGGAGGCGACATCGTTGAAGCTCGTGCCCTGTGAAACCTCCAGGACCAGCCGCTTCCCCCACCGTTGCTTCCTCTACACAACCCCCCCCCCCCAACCTTGTCCACCGCAGCTGCTTGCCGTCGCATTCCTCCGGTGACCGGTAAGCACCCTGGCCGCTCGACCACCCCGCTTGGTCCGTCGTACCATGCGCTATGAGCTGGTGCCCCCTCGGCCCCAGCTGACCAAGGTCAGGTTCCAAGCAAGTCCAGGTGCACAAATTAATTATTTAAGTCTTTTAGTTTCATCACTATGATTGCAGGCTTGTACTGTGCACTAGGTGTATAGGAGTTGTGATGGCAACCTAGCGTGCAGTAGGATATTATTTATTCATGTTGGATAGCCCTATGTTAGATGTTTGCTTAATTAGGGTGATGATCTATCGAGTGGTACGGAGACCACCGATAGTATAGGAAGATCACTTTTAGACACGATGCTAACAATTGAGATGAGAATATAATTTGGACCCACAAAACCCCTGCAGCCACTCGAGTGTACCATCTTGGAAATGGGATGATATCAGGATGGATTTCATTGTTGGACTGCCCGCCGCGGTGGAAATTTGACCCATTTGGGTGATTGTTGATCGATTGACCAAGGTTGCACATTTTCTACCAATGAGCACACGGTTCACGACTCAGAAATATGCACAGCTATACATCGAGCGAATCTTATGCTTGCATGGTGTGCCAAGGACAATCATTTCTAATCGAGGATCACAGTTTGTGGGACGTTTCTAGGAACAACTTCATGCCTCCCTAGGAACGGAATTGATTCGAAGCTTATAGTATCATCCACATACTCGACGAGCAGACCGAAAGAGTAAATCAAATATTAGAAGATATGTTGAGAGCTTATGTTCTGGATCATGATAAGAAATGGGATGAATATTTGCCGTTAGCAGAGTTTTCTTACAACAACAGCTATCGGGAGAGCATTAAAATGGCGCCGTTTGAGGCTCTCTATGGTTGCCGATGCCGTACTCCACACGGTTGGTCCGAGTCGGGAGAAAGAACTATATTTGGGCCAGAGCTTGTGCAACAAGTAGAGGAGCGAGTACTGGAAATTCAAGCAAACCTAAAGGCCGCAAAAGCAAGGCAAAAGAGTTATGCGGATAAGAGACGCCGACCACTTGAGTTCAAAGTGGGTGACCTTGTATACCATCGAGTTTCAGCTACCAAGGGTGTACAAAGGTCCGGCATGAAAGGCAAGCTCTCATCGCGCTACATAGGCCCATACCCCACTGTGTCCGGATGTGGTGCCGTCGCCTACAAGCTGGATCTACCTGATAATCTCACTCGTGTACACGATGTTTTTCATGTCTCACAGCTGAAGAAGTGTCTCAAAACAGCCGTTGACCGAGTGTTGCATGATGTGATACCCTTGCAACCCGACTTGACATATTACGAGCAGCCAGTCAAAATAGTGGATGTCAAGGAGAGAATTACACGACATGGCACACGAAAATTCTTCAAGATTCAGTATAGCCACCACTCCGCAAGAGAAGCCATTTGGGAATCTGAAGAATTTCTTCGCACTCACTATCCGGGATTTTCGCTTCAAACCAAAGGTACGCCATCACCCTCTTTCATTTCTTAATCTCGGGGCGAGATTTCTTTAAGGGGAGGGCTATGACACCCTGTTTCATGTTTGTTGTGAGTTAGCATTTTTAAAACCTACCACTGGTCTAGTAGCACCCCGTCAAGAAATTTCATTGACATGCAAATGTATTTGGGCCATCAATTAATTCAAACTCCATTTGAATTGAACTACAACTCAAAATCCTACAACATAAGTTTAGTCCACCAAAAATATATGTTATAGTACAGGGCAAAAGAAAATTCTACCCCAAGTTGCACTGAATTTCATTGAGGTTTAGTACCCTAATTAATTCAGGAAAGCTTAACTTTTAAGCATCTTCCCTGAATTACTAGAGTTTATCCATAAGGAATTAGGACATCAGCTCCATGTGCATGTCACTTTCTTAAATTTTTCAACCCAAGAAAATTTCCAATTCAATTTTTGAGAGCTGGAAGTGCTTGATCTCGAATTTTTATTTCAGAGAATGACCACAAATGGAAAATGCTAACAAAAGAGAAGATGCCTGGGAATATGCTGTGGGACCCACCTGTCAACTTCCCCGTCGCGTGTCACGGGTGCGCCCGTGCATGGCTGTGCCGTACGTCGGTGCCGCGTGGCCGGCAGGCCACCTAGTCGGGACGACGTCGCCACCTTCCAAACCCGATCGGGAACTCCTCTTCTTTCCCCTTCCTCATTTCTTTCCCTCCGCTCTGAGCCATCCTCGCTCTCGGCCATTGCCCCGCACCCAGCTCGTCCACCCGAGGAGCCGCTCCGCCCTCCTCCTACTTCCGAGGCGATGAAACCGGACACCATGGACTGAAACGGCGGGGATTCGAGATTTTCCCCGGCAAGCTCCGTTGCCGCACCTTCCGACCTCGTCGTGAAATTCCTCAATTCCGGTGAGCCCCAAGCCCTTTTTCTTACTCCCTCGTGTGCGCATCGAGGTTGTGCTCCATCCGACCCTCTGCCTGTTTGTTCTTCTCAAGGAGGAGGCCGGCATTCGACTTTTCCCCGACGGGCCATCATTTCCTGCCCCGGCTCACCGTCGACTGCCATTAACCCGAGTAGCGCATCCGAAATGGACGCAACGCCATTGAAGCTCGTGCCCCGGTGAAACCTCCAAGACCAGCCGCTACCTCCACCGTTGCTTCCTCTACACAAAGCGCCCCACCGAACCTCGTCCACTGCCACCACTCGCCGCAACGTTCCTCCCGTGAGCACGCCGGCCGCTCGACCACCCCACTTTGTCCGTCGTACCATGCGCTACGAGCTGGTGCCCAGCTTGGCCCCAGCCGTTCACCTCCGGCGAGGCGTGTCGCCGTGCGCCACCGTGCTCCGACCGGCTCGCCGTCGAGGCCACGAGCCGGGCCACACGGCCTGGGATCCGGAGTGGCCACAGCCACAACAGATCCCAGCCCTGTGGCCAAGCATGTGGCACGGACGCACGCGGGTATTATTTTTATATATCACAAGGGCATACTTGTAAATAAGGTAGAACTTTAGTTTAAACTTAGATAATTCATATCTTTTGATCTAGACCTCAAAAATTGCAAACTAAATTTTGTTAGAATCCTTGAGACATGTACTATTTAATGGTGCAATTAGATTGGCACAATCAGAGGAAAATTAATTAAGTTAATTTCCTTTTTGGAGATTCAAGTTTATTACTTAGTTAATTATTGGATTGCCTTTAATCTAAGAGCTTAATTCAATTATCATCCTTAATATGTGCATAGTGACCAGAGGCAATTAAATTGCTAAATTACCTAGCATTTGCAAGGTTTATGGAATTATTTTTATGCACATAAGATGATAATTTAAATGCTTCGAGAGGAAAATGAATTAAATTAATTTGTTAATTCCCATTGATCAATCAACCCTCGCTGGACCCTAAGTTATTTTGTACTCAGTAGTTATGTGTTTTTGATGAAATTCATATGTATTCCATAAAATATTTAAATCACGTTTTCATCAAATTTGAACATAACTCTTGCATCATGTAGCTGCGGTGGTGAACGTAGTGACCGGTGAGGAGGAGCCCGATTTTGCTACTGCTAGTGACCCAGCTGACCAGGATCAAGTTCCAGGCAAGCCTTGATGCAGAAATTAGTTATTTGAGTCTTTTAGTTTCATCACCGTGATTGTAGGCTTCTACTGTGCACTTGGTGTATAGGAGTTGTGATGGAAACCTAACCTGCAGTAGGATATTATTTATCCATGTTCGATAGCCCTACATTAGATGCTTGCCTAATTAGGGCGATGATCCATCCAGTGATACGGAGACCACTCGTACTATAGGAAGATCACTTTTGCACACGATGATAAGAATTGACATGAGAATGGAATTTGGAGGCCGGACGGGCAATTTAGGTGGAAAGTGAAGGACCGTAAGAGTCTTCAAGGTGGTAGCCCCATCTGTACACACAAGAACCACGTCGTGTTCGGCCCATGTGGATTAAGTTTGAACGTACTTGTTTGCATGCTGGTGTTAATGGGCCAGTAAACCGACGTACCGATGGTTCCTGTATGTTAGAGGGATACCCAACTCCCTTGTTACTAGGTAGGAATTTGGGAGGAGAGGAGGGAGCACTCTACTCATGAAAGACGTCTAGGATGGCTTCGCGTGAGGGACCCTTCTCGGGGAGCTAGGCCCGACTAACACTACGGTGTCGGCCGGGAATGGTTGTCTCATGCGGCTTCCGGGAAGCGTGTATGTGATATGCAATCAGGTTTCTCCCACGGAATGTAAATGGATTCGAATCGCTGCCCTTCACAATAACGTGTACCACCTGTCCCTGCGTTGGAATGTAGTAAGAAGAGGAACTTATATGATGATGATGATTAATTTGCTGTGTTGTTTATTACATTATTTGGAAACATGTAATGCTTTAACTTAGTGCAAATTAAATTTAATCTTTCTTGCAACCTAATGAACTGCTAACAGATGAAAGTAACGATCCACTAATAGACTGGCTTAGTGCTTAATTATCCTCCCCGGACTTTGCATGCCTGGGAGTCGGCTATAGATGGCCACTTTGACGGGTCGGTCTCGCTGAGCTTTAGTTGCTCAGAGTTTTGCTCTATGTGGGTTTTCAGAGAACCAGGATGAGCAGGTTGACGTTAGTGGAGATGGTGACTGGCAAGACGAGTCCGCAGACGGAGGCCACTACACTTGGGAGTGGTGGGGTTCGGAGGAGTAGAGTCGTTGATGTGCCGGCAAGGTGTTTAGGGCAGAACACCTGTCTCTGTCGGATGGCCGTGGCGTATCGCCGTGAGAGCGGTTATATCTTATTTGCTTCCGTTGTGTTAGTTTGTATTCCAAATTTATTTGCTTATGAACCAACGAGACTCTGATGTACAATTTATTCATGATGGATGTAAAAGACTTGTATTTTTATTTCCATTGTATCATCCTTATGTTTGTATGTTGTAATAATCGGGCATCACAACACGCGATGCCACCCAAGATGATTCTGGTGATGGAACCGTTGATTCGTGAGGCGGGTCTGTCACAAAAATACAAAGCCAAATCCATGTGACACAAAGTACATTAGTGTGGCTAGCCGCCACCCACTTTGGTAGTCCCACATGTATATATCTTGACATATACAGTCATTTCCAATATTTGGCATCAGAAAACTTATCTTGAAGCTGTCTTTCGCTTCATGAAACAACACAATATGCAGAGTATTGTGATGATCGTTGTTAAGTACATACACCATTTCTAATATATCAAACATTTTGAGTAAACAAGATCTTGCTACAATTAATATAATTTTTTTTGAGCAAAACAGGAGGGGAATCCCCTACTGGTATTTCTCATTTTTCAGGTTTTTTGTATGTACAAGGTTGGGAACAAAGAAAAGAAAAAGAGCGAAACTGTACAAGGTTAATTAATAGAATTTTGTTCGTCCTTCTGGAGAAAGAAAAAACAATTATGTTCAGAACCTCTTAACATTCAGTACAGGAATCATGAACCAAATTCAGAGTATATATGAGATGAATAACGTTGCAACAGCTAGCAATAGCAGACTAGCAGGCATAAACCAGCGTTCGAGAAATTAAAGCTACTGATCTGATGACTTATGGGGGCTAAATTGTGGCTATCTTTTGCACGACACGGGGTATGCGGGCCATGGAAGCAGCGGCAAAGGAGCGAGGGTCATTCAGATAACTGAGAACCCATCCTCGATAATTTCCTGTATAATGATGAAGAACGGAACGAACATAGCAAATCCATGTTAGACTAATCTCCTGAACTTTTGCCTGGGTTTGAAGTTCAAGTACAAACGATGTTTAATTTTGCATGCCATAGATTTCCCGTGCCAGTAGCACTGAGAAGGGAGCTCCAATAAGGTATATTTGAGTCTACACCGTAATTGACAGAATCCTACCAGTATACTACAGCGATTTCATATGCAACCAACTTGAGGCAGATGGACTAGCAACGGGTTCTGATATGTACAACGGAGAACTTCATCATACAAACTAGAAATAATAACTGTGGTCCCATGGCATTTACTCCAGAGAAGACTATCTCAAGCAGGTCCAGAAAATCTTCGAACCCCCTCCCCACCATACATAGAGACTTAGTTGGCCAGTGAGCTCTGGCAGTTTGGCACGATCCTTTACCAATTGCTTGGCGTGTGGAAGAGCAAGAGAATTTTTATTTACTCTAGGGAAAATCCCCGGTGAGACACACAACGTCGAGCAGTGCTCAAACATGGGTGGGCTCACTACAAATGGCCAATGGTATCGAACCAAATTGCCGCTCGATTCTCTCTTTTTTTCTGTAAATGATACACATTGTATTTTAATTTTATTATTAAAAAGTCCTATGATATATAGCATCTTATAGTTACAGTTTCATTGTTTAATTTAAGTACTGATTCAGCAATTTATTTCCTAGCTTGTTGGAACAATTTATTTTAGAAAAAACATGACTAATGGTGTCAAAGTGCCTGCCTCTTATTCATGTTTCGGAAATAACCCTACTGGTGCTTGCCTTACATGCGTGCATGTATCTTGCAGGCAGCTTATTCAAATGGATGGCTATACGTGTGTCAGTACGTATAGATCATTATCTTACTGTGTTACATATATATGCTGATATATGCCCCATTCAGAAATTAATTTGGTAGGCTGGCGACTTGTCGGGGTTGAAGAGTCCGAAATGCTTCTCCGTCTCCGCCCCACCCTTCTGGTTCTCGTTGAACATGGCAAAAATGTAGGCTTCCATTCCCCCAGGTCGCTTGGGCGTGCCCTGTCCAACATGGTTGATGAGGTTCTGGTTGTACGTCCTCGCGTTGTCAGTGGTGGCCGCGTCGCCACCTGCCGACGGCCAGCCGCTCTCGGAGACAACGATCTTGACGTTCCCAGCCCCGGCCTGCTCTAGAGCGGAGTAGAATGTGTCGACGAGCGCGTCGAAGAGGTTCTGGTACGCGTTGTTGCCATCCTGCACCACCGTGCCGGACGAGGTGAAGAGCGCATAGTTGATGTCGATTTGAGATGGGTTCCCGATGTATGAGAAGTAAGGGTACACGTTGGCCAGGAGCGGCGCACCAGTGCTGGCGAGGTACTGAGCGATGGGCATCATGTAGGATGCCTCGGAGTTGAATGTACCCTGTGACAAAATTTTCAATTTTTTGAGTCAGTGGATCGGCCCAAATCTCCCCTAATTAAAATAAAATAAGTATTTTTTTTCATCGTATGAAGCTAGAGTAGAACAAATAACCTAGATGTTTGATCCACAACTAATTGCAAAGAGGAACCCATTTGCATCTTTAGTACCTTTGAGGGCGGGAACCCTTGAGTGATGCCGCTCTGCACGGCCGTGGACGCCTTGATGTTGCTAAGACCGGCTGCGGAGGATGTTCTGCGTGTCTCCTCCGGCGACCTCATTGCTGACAGCTATGTAGCGGAAGTTGACGTTCGGGAAGGCCTTGACGTTGTTCTGGACCCAAGTGGCGGCAGCATTGGGGTCGGAGGCGAAGGCAGCGAGGTTGTCGTTGCCGATGTCCATGATGAGGCCGATGTTGGTGCCGCTGAGGGCCTGCAGAGCAGCGGTGTCGGCGAAGTAGATGCGCATTGAGTCGAGCCTGTTGGATTGGTAGAGCTGAACCACGTCGGATGCCGGGGGAAGGTTGTTGCCGATCACGCCGTAGCACACGCCGATGGATTTCACGCCTGTAGGAATGGCTGCAAGGAGCAATGCCACGGCAAGCATGAATGCAACGCCTTGCTTCTTTGCCATCTTATTAATTTGCTCAAAAAGTATCTATAGCAGCTGCTAACTACCGAGCTAAGCTCTTCCGAAACTGCAAGTGTAAGAGAGCAACACTGCACTTTGCATGCATTCCACCCTTGCATCAACCCCTATTTATACAACGGGCTCGTCGTAGCCAGCAACACACTGTCCAGTTCGGCAGGACACACGATAACAGATTACTAAGTCCATTACCTCCGACCAATTTTCCCAATTTCCACCACCACCTCAAAAAATAAAAATCTCCAGCACCACCCTAAAAAATAAAAATCTCCACCACCACCTGAAAAAATAAAAATTTCCACCACCACCAAGTAAACTAGTCAGTCTTAGTACCCTACGTAGGTGATTGACTACCTCGTGTTGGTTCACGGGCCAGACAGTGAGACAGCTACCGGATGTGTCTGCATGTGGGTCGCAATCGGATCAGGCCTAACAGGGCCGTATGAGCCGATGATTGCGGCCCGTCGCTTCTCCGGTCTTGTGGAATTCCACGAGCTGACTTGTTTAATTTCTTCTTCCTTATTTCTGGATTCCAGTTTAGGCCTGCCGTGCAGAGAGGGGGCAGCAGGTTTTGGAGGCCGGTTCAGATTTCGTAATGTTTCGTTTGTGATTGTTGTTGCCAACCTCTTTCGGCTGCTACACGCCCTTCGTTAACACACAAGTAGACACACCAGCATTACCCCAAAAGTATATATGATCAAAGATACGTCATCTTTTAGATTGCAGTTTCAACAGTCTCTTGTATTTTGATTAAGGGGTTCACTATCACACATATTCAAAGGCTAAAATCACAATATATAGGCTATAGAGAGAAAACAATCAGGATATACTTCAATATTTATGCTAACCACTTTGATCATATCCCGTAGGATCACAGGTCCCAGTTCTTTTCTGGTAATGAATCCTGTACATATGAATGTTAATACCGTTAGATGTATATAGTTTGGCAATTAAAATTAATAGCTGATGCAATGTTATTATATTCTGAATACAAAAACTAAGTTCTAACAGTAAAGTCTACACTAAGATGTACTTGCTAATTAAAACTTGTCTGATCACTGGGTTTCAGCTAATTAGAACTTTTGCACATAATGTCATCTCATGTTTAAAATTAGTGGTTCCTTGTACTACTTTGACAGCACCATGTGTTCCGTGTCCTAATTCTATCATTATTGCTCTCCGTTTTATGATCTAGCAAATACTAAATGAAACGATGCTCATGACTGCAGCAACATCGAGAAACATACTAATATAGATCTTAAACCATTTTCTGATCCTTCTAAACAACCTTCAAGTCGAATATTGACCAAAGCACAAAGGGACAATTGTGTTTTTACCCTCAGTCTGAATTCTAATTCTTATTTTACCCTCACTTTTTCGACTTTTTGATTTTGCTCTCACTTTTTCAAAGTGGAGTGTGACTTTGCCCCTACTGAGTGAGGGTAAAATCACATTAAAAGTATTGTGATTTTACTCCTAGTAGGGGCAAAGGAAGGCTTTATGTTGAAAAATTGAGGGCAAAACACAATGTTAGATAAATGGGGGTCAAGTCAAGACAGAATTGAGAGTGTGGGAATTACACAATTGGCCTGGCCGGGAGACCACCTGGCCAGGACAGCGTCGCCACCTTCCAACCCCGGTCGGGAACCCATCTTCTTTCCCCTCCCTCATTCTTTCCCTCCTCCTGAGCTATCCTCTCCCTTGGCCATTGCTGCCGCACCTAGCTCGCCGTCGCCACCCCGCCTCCAGCCACCCTAGTCGAAGCCCGTCCACCCGAGGAGCCGGTCCGCACTCCTCCTACTTCCCAAGGCGAAGAAACCGGACGACATGGACTGAACTGGCGTGGATTTGAGATTTTCCCCGGCAACCTCCGCTGCCGCACCTTCCGACCTCGTCGTGAAATTCCTCAATTCCGGTGAGCCCCAAGCTCTTTTTCTTGCTCCCTCATGTGCGCATCGATTTTGTGCTCCGCCCTAACCCTCTATAGGTTTGTTCTTCTGAACAAGGAGGCCGGCATTCGACTTTTCCCCGGCCGTCCACCATTCCCCGCCCCGGCTCACCGTCGACTGCCACCACCTCAAGCAGCTCATCCGAAATGGAGGCAACGTCATTGAAGCTCGTGCCCCGGTGAAACATCTAGGACCAGTCGTTGCCCCCACCATTGCATCCTCTACACAAGCCACCTCCCCCCTCGTCCACAGCCGCCGCTCGCCGCCACGTTCCTCCGGTGAGCACCACGGCCGCTCGACCACCCCGCTTGGTTCGTCGTACCATGCGCTATGAGCTGGGAAAGGTTGTCTTGGGCGGCTTCCGGGAAGCGTGTATGTGACGTGCAATCAGGTTTCTTCTGCCGGGTTGTAAATTGATTCGAATCACTTCCCCTCACAATAACGGGTACCACTTGTCCCTGCACCGGAACGTAGTAACAAGAGGAACTTATATGATGATGATGATGATTAATTTGCTGTATTGCTTATTGCATTGTTTGGAAACATGTAATTCTTTAGCTTAGTGCAAATTAAATTTAATCTTTGTTACAACTTAATGAATTGCTAAAAGATGAAAATAAGGATCCACTAATAGGCTGGCTTAGTGCTTAATTGCCCCCTCCCCCTACCAGCCTTTGCATGTCTAGGAGTCAGCTGTAGATGGCCACTTTGACGGGTCAGTCTTGCTGAGCTTTAGTTGCTCGGACCTTTGCTCTATGTGGTTTTTCAGACAACCAGGATGAGCAGGTTGACGTTGGTGGAGACGGTGATAGGTAGGATCAGTCCGCAGAAGGAGGCCACTACACTTGGGAGTTGTGGAGTCCGGAGGAGTAGAGTCATTGATGTGCCGGCAAGGTGCTTAGGGAAAAACACCTGTCTCTATCGGATGGCCATGGTGTATCGTCCTGAGAGCGATCGTATCTTATTTGCATCTATTGTGTTAGTTTGTATTTCAAACTAATTTGCTTCTGAACCGATGAGACTCTGATGTACTATTTATTTAGAATGGATGTAAAAGACTTGTATCTTTATTTCCATTGTATCATGCTTATATTTATATGTCGTAATAATCGGGCATCGCAGCGCGTGATGCCACCCAAGATGATCCTGGCAGCGGAGCCGTTTCTTCGTGAGGCAGGTCTGTCACAGGGTGGCATCAGAGCCATCTTGGGGATATTACAACACCTTAAGCAGCCTATTTTTGAAAACTAGGACGTTATCATGTGAGGACGTGCCTGTAAGGACTATATTAGTTGTAAAGGTGGCAAAACTGACTTATGACTGCAACCTAGGCCTAGATTACTTTTCTGTAAAACTTACTATTTTGTAACGACGCACCTACGCCTAGGGAAGAAGGTAAGTGAACACTCGCATTTTCCGTGTAGCGGATTATGCGACGACCCCAACCCAAGTGGGCTGAATGGGGTGTCCTCGTTCTTCGGAACACATGTTGACCGTCAGTCACCGACGTCTGGTGAAATTCCCGCCAGCGATGTGGAGCTGAGTGCTGTGTCTCAGGCAGTGCCATACCTAGGATGCGGCCCGTATGGAATGATACAAGGTGTATTTAAATACTGCAAAATATATTATCTATCTATCTATCTATCTATCCGTGGATGTGGATGAATCTTTTGTAGGTACGCTAATCACGTTATCGGTAGAACGTGTAGAAAAACGTGACTTGCGTGTGAGTGACGTCTCCACTGAATATTACGTATGGTCCTATTCGTGACCAAACTTTTTGTTTTTGTGAGGACGAATAGGACGGAAATGTTGCATTCATAATAAAAATCGCAACCTTAAAAGTTTGTTTTGCAACCTGAAAATTTCAGCAACTTGGGAAACCAAAGAAAATTCATAACTTTTTGCTCAAAGCCTGGATTTAAACAATTTTCCATGTTCTGGAAACCTAAGAAAGTTAGAGAATTTTTCAAATAGGGTTTGTGTCATTTGGAACCAGAATAGAAAAGTTACGCTCTGTTCTATTTTGTTCAAAATGAACAGCCTGGTTGATTGTCCCCAGAACTTTTAGCTCGATTGTCGGAATGAGGCAAATGAACAATTTCTGGAAAGCTTGAATCACAAGCTTCAACTTTGGTAGTATGAGAAAGGACTGGTTTTGATAATTGCAGGGCCGAAAATGCAGGTTCCTCTTCCTGAAACTGCAGGTCCCCTGTACTGTTTCCAGAAACGGTTACCTATCTTGTTTTGGTCCTATCTTTTAGGTCATGTATCGGATGAACATGTGCTTATACTCATTGAAAAGGTTGAAACATGAGATACGCTTTTGGTATGCATTTGGAGAACCAAATTGGATGTTATCTGGTTCAAATGCCAGATTGTAATTTGGAACAGGCTGCTGTTTTCAGAAAGGCACAGTCTGACGGTTTTACTCATAACATTCAGTTCGTTTATTGGAATGAGATGGATGAGTACTTGTTGGAAATCTTATGATATAATCTAAAACTTTGCTAGGATTTTGAAGAGCCAATTTTGTCGATTTCTAGGGTGAAATCCACGGTTTTGTTGACTGTACCGACTTGGACAGCCGGTGCAAAGTCTGAAAACGTAAGACACGCTTGCACTTGTAAAATTTTTACCATATCAGTTTCTTATATGATGTTAATAGAATTTTATACTCACATTAAGTACATCATACTCACATATGGTAAAAATTTTCTTGTGTTCATCAGATGTTGACTGACAGCGAGTCTGACACTAATAGCGACCACGGAGACGTGACGTGGTCTGACGGAATGGACGCCCTGTCCGAGAGTCTCCCCGGTACCTTGTGGGGGATGCTCCAGCACCTTGGCTATGCCAAGCCCCCGTTGTACTCTCACTGGCACCTCAGGAGCGCTGGTGTGTTTATGCACAAGATGAAAATAGAGCTCGTCGACCACCCCCACCACTCCGAGATGGGGGCGATGGAGTACCACGTGTTCGCTTACTACCCCCACCAGGGGCGAGCGAAGCTCGCACACTATGTGGCAGCTGAGCTTGGGGACTCTCACAAGGACTCACTGGCAGGGAGTTGCTACAAGCTAGTCCCCATGCTCGTCTATGACGCCGAGGTGACCGAGCGACGTGGAGCTTCGGTGACGCACGGTTGGGGACGAGCACGACCGTGGATTGCCGTCGGCGTGGAGGTGGCGGAGCGGTTTTAGTCCGCCATTTTTGGGGGTTCTTGGGCCTGGAGCAGGGTGGGGGTGGGGCGGAGCGGTTTGGCTCGAGAGGAGGCAGGGCGGCCGGGCGTCGAGCTTCAAGCTCAGGCGGCAATGGCGGCGGGGGTGGGAGAGCAAGGGAGAGAGAGAGGAAATGGGGCGGGGGCGGTTCCGACCGGACGGGGGACCTCCCCTTTGTCCCTCCGACCAGGTGGGGACGGGCCAGGGCGCTGGCGCCGCGCGCGGCGTACGGCGCCGGTCGGGCGCGGGGCGCGGCCCTGGGTGGCTGCCAGGTGGGGCCCGCGAGAATATGCCCCAGCATCTTTTCTTTTTCCCCCATTTTCCAAACGTTGTCGGGTTCGAATTTGAAAATTCAAATACAAGGCCTTCCCGAGCTCAAAAATTTAAAAGGAAAATTTTGTAGGATAGTATAACTCTAGAAAGTGACATGCACGTTGAGTTTACTCAAAAACTCCTTCCAGATTAATTCTGAAAATTCAGAGAAAAGGCTTAAAAGCTAAGTTTCTCTGATTTGAGGTATCAAACCTTGATGAAATCCAGTGGGGTTTGGTCCTAGATTTTGCATTTGACATGCCCTACAACATATATTTTTGGTTGACCATACGTGTGTTGTAGAAATTTGAGTTGTAGTTCAAACCAAAGTGTTTTTGAATTTATTCGCTGCCCAAAACACTTTGCATGTCAATGAAATTTCATGGGTGGGTCAATCCAGACTTGAGATTAGTTTTAAAATTGCTAGCTCGCAAAAATATGACACAGAGTGTCACAGTTATCAATCAATCGAGCGCCCAAATATTTTTGCCATGTATATCTTTAGAAGAATTTCCCTGAGTAGAGATTTTGTATTATTTGTTAATTGCTCAGGTAATATTTTAGAATCCTGATTTTATAGGTGTCAGGAGAAAGATGACGTTTCAGAAGCGTGAGATGTACAATATTGTGAAGGCAAAAAATAAAGATAGCGGGAAGCGTGATGTAGTTTTGAGAGGTATTTTAAAGTGGATGACAACAGTTTTTAATCAGTTCAGTATTAGTGTGTAAAATAATATAGAAACATGGAAGAATTCTATAAGCAGAACAATACATCGCACGATCATTATCACTACATAAAGATTTTTGTACTATTGTCACTTAAATAGTTGTAAATGAAGGCATACGTTTCATGTTTTTGAGGAATAAAATAATATTTTAATAGTTACAACAATCATAGTTTTTGCAAATTTAATTAATAGAATGTAATTGATAATATAAGAGTTATACTATAATATATCTATATACAAAAGAATTACTAGCCCGTGCAGATGCACGGGTTGATAGACTAGTATACATAATTTCTATGCATTCGATTGGTTATGTACCATATGTGATTATCAATGGGTAACTAATTGTGGATTAGCATTGTTGATTATAGATTAGCATTAATAACGAGGGTTTGTGTTGTGATTACATCATTTGTTAGCGCTGGACTGTGGGTCGCCAATTCTTTTATTAGCAATGCACCACTGGTCGCTAAAGCTTTGGTTAGAGCGACTGACGATGGGTCGCTTAAAAGGTTATCGGTAGCTAAAACTTTTAGCGACACCACTTACAGCGACCAAAAGTATAGGTCGCGCTAAAGGTCTTTAGTGACTGATCATTGGTCACTAAAAGCGCCTTTAGCGACCCATCGTAAGATGGCGATAGTGAGCCGTGTTATAGTGCTCCTAGAGTAGGGAACCCATGGTACATGTGAAGAGTGCCCAACTAGATTTGGCTAAAAGAGACGGCAGCATGCTGTACCTAACAAACCATTGTACAACGCACTTAGCTGCATAGGTTGATCTTTTTAGCCCCAGAAAGTGTCAACATACATACATGGACATTCATTGGTTCCCTAGGAATAAACTAGACGCGATAGGTTAAATTTTCACTGCTTTATGCCCACCCCTCGCGCATAGCTTAGCATAATTATCATTTCAGTCTGGAATTTATTGGCCCGAGCATGGACTGCACCAAAGCTTATGCGTGAGTCATGTGCGTGCCTAGTGCAGGAGGATATGCATGCTCATCACAGTAACGTTATGCTTGCACCCTGGGATTTGCTATGTTGGCACTAGCTAGGGATATGAATGATCCCCTGGAGGTTAGTCAGACGAGCAAATGCAGCTTAGGTATGAACCCAACAGTATTTTCGTCTAGACCTTAGACGTCAGATGAGTAGACTGCTTCTCAGGCCTATTGATTGTTCACCATTGCTTGGCGCTAAAGAAATATGAGCAAATTTCACAAAGCTACAGGTAGTTTGAACAGCCTATCACAAAACTACAGATTTAAGGATTTGTATCGTAAAACTACATATTTAATTAGTATCGCCTTGTATCACAAAACGACATATTTTGCACGTTCTGTGATATGATTCTTTAAATCCTAGTTTTTATGATACAAGACCATGCTAAATCTGTAGTTTCGTGATACAAGTTCTTATACCTGTAGTTTTGTGATAGAGTTTGTCGAACTATCTATAGTTTTGCGAAATTTACTCAAGAAATATTAGTAGGAAAGTAGGATCAGGATATGGCAGACAGGAATATCCTTGCATTCCTCCATTCTGTCATCCTTTTTGCTACTGATTCTCATGAAAAGTTATTTTTGTTTTGTTTCTCTAGAAGTCTGGAGGCATCACAGAGAGCACTGAGCACTAACCTCCTGGTGCGCGGCCTGTGCCACAGGGCGGCACGACCACGACCCGTCCTATTCAGCACTAACCTTTCTGATGAAAAGTGATTGATCTCTAGCAAGCTAGCAGATAGGAGAGATACTAGTGCCATGTAGAGGCCTAGTTTTCTGCACTTGTACCCAAGGCGGGGGAAGGACGAGGGACACCACCATGGCCGTGAAACTCACATCCATTCTCCTCCTCATTCTCTCCTTGGTCCTCGCATCGAAGGCGGTCAGGCTCAGGCCGAGACAACAGCAGGTCCTGCGGCAGGAGAGGGCCACTCTGCTTGCCCTGAAGAGTGGGCTCACGCTGCTATCGCCGTTGACTCTGGCCGATTGGAACGAGTCCAACGGCCACGTCTGCAACTTCACCGGCATCACCTGCGACCGGCGGCGGGAGCATGTCATCGGGCTCACCCTTGCCAACATGAGCATCTCGGGAGCCATCCCTGACGTCGTCGGCGAGCTCGCGCACCTCCGGAGCCTAGACGTGTCCGACAACATCATCTCCGGCGGCTTCCCGTTGTCCCTCGGCAACCTGACACGCCTTCAGAGCCTCATCGTGTGCAGAAACCGCATCTCGGGCACCATCCCTCTCGTTCTCGGCAACCTGCTGCACCTCGAGAATCTCGATGCGGCCAGCAACCTCATCTCCGGTGCCATCCCGTCTGTCCTTGGCCACCTGCAGCAGCTCCAGAACCTTGACCTGTCCAACAACAACATCTCCGGCCCCATTCCTTTCGTCCTCGGCAACCTCACGCGGCTTAAGAGCTTCTACATGTCTGGCAACAACATATCCGGACACATCCCTCCGGCCATCGGCAACCTCACAAGTCTGACTGATCTCAACGTGTCCTCCAACCTCCTCACGGGGCAGATTCCAGCCGAGCTCTCCAACCTCCGCAATCTCGGCACGCTTGATCTCGGGAATAATCATCTCCGCGGTGGCATACCTCCGTCCCTTGGCAAGCTGACGTACATGTACTACCTCAAAGTCGAGCGTAACTACTTATCAGGATCCATCCCCGAGGCTATATTCCTCAACTGCACCATTCTAGGCTATGCCGCCCTGGGCCACAACGACCTGTCCGGCGAGATCCCCCGCGCTGCCTCGGGCACCCTCGCCGACACGTTTGGCGCCCTCAGTGTCTACTCCAACAAGCTGAGCGGGAGACTTCCACGGTGGCTGTCCAACTGCACCATTCTTTTGTTGTTGGATGTGCAGAACAACTTGTTGGCCGACGAGTTGCCGACCAGCATCATCTCCGGCAAACAGTACCTCAGGTACTTGTACCTGTCCAACAACCAGTTCTTGAGCCACGACGGCAACACCAACCTCGAGCCGTTCATCACCGCTCTGTTAAATTGCTCGTCCATTCAGAAGGTGGAGGCCAGTGGGGTGGGGATGAGTGGGCGGCTATTTTAGGAAATGGTGTGTTCTTTGGCTAGGAATGGAAGTGGGCCTGCCTGCAAACCCACATGTAATACAAATTATGTGGATTTACTCGCAAAATTTGTAAGAGATGTGGGTTCGCGGACAACCGCTTGCATCCTTGCATGCGTCGACATTAATGTTCCCATTTTCGAATAAAAATCGTAATTTTGATATCATGTAGGTACTTGTAGTTATGATCATGGTGAAATTCTGGATATACATATTGAAGATGTGGTACGAGCACTATTGCTCAGTGTGGTAGCCGAAACAAAGAGTGGCGAAGCTTACTTAGAGCATCTCCAACCGTTCCCTAAATGAGGTTTCTAATTGGAAATTTAGGATGTAATTAATAAAAACCATTCTCCAACCGTTCCCTATATGAGGTTGCTAAATTTACCAACTCCCAACCCATGGCCTAAAGGTTGCTACATTTAGCCACCTAATTCTTACTCCCCAAAGGATATTTGAACTATTTAGGAAATAATTATTGGGAACGGTTGGAGTGCATGTCTTCTTTTTACTCCCAATAGATATAGCAACTCTCTAAAATCATTCTTTTGGGAGTAAAATTATTGGGAACAGTTGGAGATGCTCTAGGGCCAAAAGGGGCCTTGGCCCCCATACTTCTCTAAAACTCCAACAAATGAATATTAATTTTTACTCAAACTTTTAATAAAAATTACTGAGACATTTTCTAATTACTAAGCTTAACCCTAGTAGCCGAACCATCATAACAATCCTAGTCCAACCGTGATACCCATCCTTGCTCGTAACTATAAAGTGGAACACAACCATATCGCTGTGTAATTATTTTCTACCCAAAGTTGCAGTTCGGTTTTTTTAATTTTTTGGAACTTTGGTTCTTGAGAATTGATATCTAACTACTAATTATTTTCTTGGTATGTGAAGAGCTTAGGTATCTAAATTTTTGTACGATTCTCGGTTATACCCGAAGTACCAAAACATTCACGAGTGCACACATCGTTCAAATTAACAAATCTCACAGAACCTTACATAATATGGAAACACACAAAGATATAATGGTTCACAATGGTCTCGTCACACCTCTGGATGCCACTCACAACTCACAACGTACTAAACCGTAATTTGATAGGAACCTATACTAGACATACTTGTGCTTAGGGCGAATGGTCCAGTATTAGCATACTCATAGCAAAGTCCGCAGGGAAGTTATCAGATAGTGGCAGCCCAACATACCTTGGCGGATTGGCCATTACCATTAGCCCACTAAAACACTGATAAATTAATGAGGCACAGTGCATTAGTAATTCGACTACAAAGGTGGACAAGCTTCGATCCTTTTGGGTATTTTGGTTCCCCTACTATTTGAACTGAAGTTGAAAAAAAAAACTGTTAGCCACTACTACAATTTGGCTCTATAGTGGCAGAAGCTATTTTCACCTTTGTAGCGGGTAGTTTAAGAGACCGCCACTATATGTTTAGGTACAATAACCAGGCCCCCTCTCAGGCGCGCCCTCCCTCTCCTTCGCGCGACCGCTGCCCTTCCACCCCCTCGTGGTGGTGCAATCAGGTCCCCCTCTCCGACGCGCCTTCCCTCTCCTTCGCGCGACGGCGCGCCCAGGCCCCTCTCTCCGTCGTGCCATCCCTCTCTTTCACGCGGCGGCACGGCTGCCGCCCTTCCTCCCCCGCACAGTGGCGCGGCCACCACCCTCCCCCTCTGTGTTTGCTGATTCCATCAAATTTGTTTTTAATTTGAGGCGGTTGTTATATCACTACCTTTCAATCAAAACTTGTTATAGTAGGTGAAAGAAGTGACTATATTGAGGTGCCTACTGAACAGACACTCTTCGGATGTTGAGCACGCTTAATTTGAGGTCTCGAAAAGAATAAAAGTATGTACGCTCATGAAATGAGACATAAAAAAAACATGATCTTAAGATACCATACTCTCTGGTTTGACATAAAAACCAAACCATGATATATCTCTGGTGTGATTTGTTTTAAAATATTATCATATGGGGGCCATTGGGATAAAATGTGGCCATGTTTTGCACGACACAGAGTCAGGCAACATGGCCGGCTCTATGATTTGAAGGGCCCTCGAGCAAACTAATGTTATGGGCCATTTAGGATAAATATTTTAATATATATATATATATATATATATATATATATATATGTATATATTAATGATGTGATTCCTGAAGAATAATGCTAATCTACTTATATATAAAAGATGCAACCCACTAAGAGTCATATAATACTATTTTTTTAGCTCCACACTGCGCCACATTATCTCCAACCAATTAAGAGTCATTCAATGATATTTCTCTAGCTCGACATTGCGCCACATCATCTCAAGTAATTTTAAACATTAGATAAAAATTGGATGTTGGCGATTAGGAACTATTTTGAACTTTTCAAATCTCTGTCACGTCATCTAGAAAGTTAGCACTCTCGATTATAACATTTGACTCTCATCTATCCATCCATGTATCAGTATCCTCATATCACTTCATGTTGTCCGATCACCACAAATTAAGGTAGAGTAACTACTGCCTCCAAATACCTCCATTACTACTCCACTTTTTGTTCCTATATCTTTTCCGTTTCTATTTACTTTCTTTTTCCCGGTGTTTGTGAAGTGTTTTTTTCTTTATACTATATAATATGTCACGGCAACGCGCGGGTATCATCTAGTAATATACTTAAGAACAATGCTAATAGTACAATTTAAACGAGGGAAAAAACTATTATGCTCACCTCAAATAATAACAAAGCCAAATGACGGTTACAACACCTGCGTAGCATATAGCAGAACTGGATTGAACTCCGTATGGGAGCGAATAACCAGACTAGAATAAAAGAAAAATTAAAACAAATAGTTTAGGGTTTCCTCTACTGACTTTGATAAAAAAAGTCACATGATTCCATCAATACTGATGCTTATAGTCCTTTAAGAAAAACTTATTCAACCTTTTTCTTTATGAAACATCATTTATTACGACTGATCAGTTTTTTTTAAGAATAATCACTGATCAGTTGGAATTTGTACCGTGGAGGGCTGGAGGCTGGCGAATTTGGCGTAGGCCTGCTTGGCTTTTTTTTTTTCTGAGGGAGATCTGGCCTGCATGGCGTAAAGGGGCCTTCTCTTTGCATACCTCATGTTGCCATGGGCCCCAGCGGTTGCCTCGGCTGTGTGGCCCAAGAGCTGGCCCTGTCAGGCAAAAGTTATGAACTATTTATTTTAGCAAAAAAACATGTCTAATAGCGTCAAACGGTCAAAGTGCCTGCCTCTTATTCATGATTGGGAAATAATCCAACAGGTGCTTGCCTTACATGCATGCATGCACGTATCTTGCAGGCAGATTATTCAAACGGACGGTCATACGTGTGCACCTATGTATAGCTTATTATCTTATTGTTACATATATATGCTGATATGATATATGTCCCTTTCAGAAATTAATTTGGTAGGCCGGTGACTTGTCGGGGTTGAAGAGTCCGAAATGCTTCTCCGTCTCCGCTCCACCCTTCTGGTTCTCGTTGAACATGGCAAAGATGTATGCCTCCATTCCCCCGGGTCGCTTGGGCGTGCCCTGTCCAACATGGTTGATGAGGTTCTGGTTGTACGTCCTCGCGTTGTCAGTGGTGGCTGCATCACCACCTGCCGACGGCCAGCCGCTCTCGGAGACAACGATCTTGACGTTCCCAGCCCCGGCTTGCTCTAGAGCGGAGTAGAATGTGTCGACAAGCGCGTCGAAGAGGTTCTGGTACGCGTTGTTGCCATCCTGCACCACCGTGCCGGACGAGGTGAAGAGCGCGTAGTTGATGTCGATTTGCGATGGGTTCCCGATGTAGGAGAAGTAAGGGTACACGTTGGCCAGGAGCGGCGCGCCCGTGGTAGCGAGGTACTGAGCGATGGGCATCATGTAGGACGCGTCGGAGTTGAATGTACCCTGTGACAAAATTTTAAATTTTTTCAGTCAGTGGATTGGTCCAGAACTTCCCTAAACTAGAACATTTGCATGTTGATTAATTGGCAAAGTGGAACCCATTTGCATGTTGATTACCTTTGAGGGCGGGAACCCTTGAGTGATGCCGCTCTGCACAGCCGTTGACGCCTTGATGTTGCTAAGACCGGCGGCAGAGAGCGCGCTGTCAACGTTCTTCATGGCCGGGAGGATGTTCTGCGTGTCGCCTCCGGCGACCTCATTACCGACGGCTATGTAGCGGAAGTTGACGCCCGGGAAGGCCTTGACATTGTTCTGGACCCACGTGGCGGCGGCGTTAGGGTCGGAGGCGAATGCGGCGAGGTTGTCGTTGCCGATGTCCATGATGAGGCCGATGTTGGTGCCGCTGACTGCCTGCAATGCGGCGGTGTCGGCGAAGTAGATACGCATGGAATCGATGCCGTTGGATTGGTAGAGCTGAACCACGTCGGATGCCGGGGGAAGGTTGTTGCCGATCACGCCGTAGCAAACGCCAATGGATTGCACGCCTGTTGGGATGGCTGCAAGGAGCAATGCCACGGCAAGCATTATGGATGCAACTCCTTGCTCCATCTTTGCCATGTTGTTACTTGATCACCTGCTACGGGAAAGTATCTCTAGCAGATGGTAGCTACCGAGCTAAGGTCTCCTGAAACTGCAGGTGTATGCGATGCAACACTACACTTTGCATGCATTTTACCTTGGTATCAACCCCTATTTATACAACGCCCTGGTCGCAGCCAGCAACACTGCAACAGAGTATCCGGTTCGGCAGGTCACACGATCGATGCATTTTTCCAATTTCCACCACCACCACCTGAAAAACTAAAATTTCCACTACGACTAAGTAATTAATTCAGTCAGTCTTAGGAGTACACGTACTAGTACACCACGTACGTGATTGACTGATATGATACTTTTATTGGTTCACGGGCCAGACAGAGCCACCGTATCTGCATGTGGGTCGCATTCGGTCCGGCCTAACAAGGCCGTATGCGCCGGCTATCGCGGCCCGTCGCTCGGATACAGATCTGTGGCTTCTCCAGGCTCGTGGAATTCCTGGCCGCGCTGACATTGACGAACAGGAACGCCAAGGTGCCGACTTGTTTCTTCTTCTTCTTCTATTGCTGAATTCCAGTTTCGGCGGCGCGGCGTGCGTGCCGTGGAGAGAGGGGCAGGAGGTTTGGAAAACGGGCGTCGCCATCGGTCCAGGCAGGGAAGAAAAAAAGTCGCAAACCAATTCAGATTTGGAACGAGCGATGCCACACGCTGTGGACGCCAGGAAGCCTGCCTAACTCTCGAGGACCTCCAGGGTCCACGCACAGGACAATATCGAACATATTATCCAGGAAACGAACTATTTGCACGAACGAAGAGTATTCATAATACCTTCTCAATACTTTGTTTTAACAGCAATAAGGACTGATAATAAAAGGATAATAAGTGCAAAAGAAACTTGCGTAAATCGATTGTGTCAAAAAGTTGTATCAGTGCAATTTACAGAAAATACTACTAAATTAACTTCAAAACAATGAGTTACGCACCAAACAGTAACAACAAATATTGATCCATCCCCTAATGATAACGTAAATGTATTAGATTTACAATCGAAATTGGGGCAAATTTGTTGGAAAACGAGCATGCAACCGTTATTTTCCATAGATTGGGACATGGGTCCGTCCTATATTGGGTTCAGATTCATCTTGAATCCAGATGTTTCAAAAACCTGACCACATGAAAACAAGCAAAACTGAGGCAAAGTTGTCGGGAAGCGAACGAGCATCCACTGTTTCTCATAGGTTGAAACATGGGCCCATCCTATCTCCTCAACTATCTGGATCATCAAATCATAGAACTTCTTATTGGGTTGAGATCCATCTTGAATTAAGTCGTTTAAAAGCTGATCATGAAAACATGTCAGCACAAACTTGCATGAGCATCGTTAGGAAACAAATAAACATTTACTACAATGGCATTTGGTAAGAACTAGATTTTACACAAAGAATACTAAAATGCAACTTCATCCTTCAGCTTTGTAAATTTTGGTTTGAAATCTTTGCAAGTCTTCAGCTTACCTCTCCAGTTAGAATTTATTGCAACTGATTTATTGTACTACTACAAGAAGGTGAGTCTATATAGTAAATGTAGAGATGATTTATTATACTACCATTTTATTGATCACTAAATGATACTTAAAGGATAAAACAAACAACGAAAGACAACAAAATGTGCCAAATTAAAGAAAAAAGCTAAGGGAACAACAATTTTTTATTTCAAGGGACACATCACAATTTCACTGTTTCCGATAACAAATGTTCTCTCTGCACAGGTGGGGTCAATTTCTCAGTATCTTGAACAAATCAATATGTTTTCCATGCATGAACTATAGGGATATCAAGTATTAACTGAGGACCCACAGCTTCAGATCAAATTTTATTATTGTGCTATGCTACGTGCTTTTACATGATCACGAAAGACTGTTTATACTGTTTTTCTGATTGTGAAGGTGTGTTGTGTTGGGTTGGGTGCGAGTGTTGTTGTGTTGTTCCGTGTTTTTATCCCGTTCATCTTCTTAATATAAATGAAGCGGAACTATCCTGTATATTCAAGCAAAAAAGTGTTTTTTCACTAAAAATAATTGCCAATGAAGCTTATTATTTTGCATTGGTTACAAGTCCGCAAATACCTACTCCTAGAAAAATTAATAGATAACCGTTTATTTGTATAAAAGTTCTATAGCTATTGCGAATATATGCTGAGGATATGAACAGCAAGAACATACCTTCAATGCTGTGCCAGGTCTTCCACAACGTTTTTCACGTAAAACAGTCAGAGTGCCATATATTTAGTTGATTTGGTATCAGCCCATTTAAGTAATTCTTTGTAATTTTCCTCAAAAACATCTTTGACACATGCCTCAGATGCCTCTGCATACTATCACATGACAAAAATTCAAACTATTATTTCCACATGAAGAAACTTAATAAGATGCCCATGTAATAAACACTAACATTCGCCATAAAATTTAACCTGTTAGTTCAGCATAAAGCAGCAAAATTAACCCCATTATACCTTATAACATTAGTATATTTTTAAGCAATAACAATAAATGTAGAATGCAAGAGAGTCTAGGTTACATTTTGTGGCTTTTAGGCCAGTCTCAATGGAAGTTTCATGGACACAATTACCTAGAGTGACACGTCATCTAAAAGTGTTTGAAACTAGGATGAAACACCCCTCTCTCAATGCATAGTTTCATCTATTGTTGTTTTCTAGGTACACAAACTGTCTAGGTAACTGTGTATGGAGAGTTTCATCCTCATGAAACTCATTTTACCTCTCTCCTCATTAATACACTGCCACATCATCAAAAATGCCTACTTGGCACTCTATTTATTGTCTATGAAACCCCCACTGAGACTGGCCACTATTATAATTAATTGTATTAGGCCTGTGAGGCCCACTAGGTAGCCTACCGCCTTCCTCTCTAGGGCCAGCGCCCCTCTTGTGCTTCCCCTGTACGGTTGCCCTAGTGGTGACTATATATTGTAACCTCTATCATGATCGTTAGCCCCAATTACTTGTCTAACATTAACATGTTATAAAATGTGCCACACCTTTAATGACTCAATCTCTGCCAGCAAGACCCTTCTGGTAAAGTGCATCAGCCAACTGATCCCGTTTTTCTTCCATCCTTTTCTTCATTTTCTATCCAAAAACAAAAATGATTCAGGAATTTAGCTTTCAATACAAGCAGGTACCTATCAACTATTACAAAGGAGTTCCAATTTTTTTTAAAAAATAGACAAAACATTGTGAACACTCAACTATTCACCTGTTGTTGTTCATCATAAGGATCACAATTTAGTGATAAATACTTTGCTAGTTCTTCCTTGTCGATATTGTCCACAATTTCATCAGCTGCACCAATAACCTGAAATACCACATGACAGTTAAAAAAATAAGATATAACATTTTAAAAGGATGATGGTGATAGAAAGTATATATTTGCACTTTGCTTTAATTGAAACAGTTATATCCTTTGATCTGATAGTATAAGACATTAAACTCAACCGAACTGGACAAAGCCATCTATACGGAGAGGGAGCGAGGCCATTGAATTATTTATAGCTATCATGGGTTGAAATGGAATATAAAAGCATCTTTATGTTATAGTTTGAACTCAACTATCCAAGCATAAGTACCATGGTATTATGGTATAGAAGTAATAAATACTACTGGATCTAAACAGGATGCTTAGATCAGCCTTTTTATTTAATTTTGAAATAGTGCAGTTTCATATAACACACATGTGAATAAACTTGTCATCTGAAATTTATTTCTGGAGTACACATTCCAAAACTTTTGAAAACAAAGGTGTATGCTTTGGATATTCAGTAAAGAGGAAAAATCTGTCAGTAAGCACTTGTTACAGGATAGCAAAGGACATCACTATAGGTTCCTGTTCATAGATTTATTTATCTTAGCTTGGAGGAGAACAAAGGTATATAAACACCTTAACTATTTAATTAAAAATTTGATGACTACAGACTGACTCTTTTGAGTGCTGCGTCATGTAAAATTTTAAATAAAAAAGAAAACGCCTTCCAAAGAAAAGGGAATGAAACAAATGAGATGAGTGGTTTGCTACAAAAGATTGTTTGCCATGAGTAGGTTACAAAAATAGCTACATTTGGTCTTTGCTTGTAGCCTAATTCAGGAAATGGTGAAAATGAAACAATATGCGGTGAAGCAAAAAATACTTGACTTGTGGGGGAGAGGAGGGGGGGGGGGGGGTGGGAAAGAGACAGCCCGTGGGTAATTTATTTTACGAGAGATGACCTGCTCACACAGGTGGACAAAAGTCCTGAGCCTCTGCCCCACCCTTACATAGCGGCACCGTGGTCCATGTGGCCGAGTTAAGGTCCAAACTGTGTAGGCCCATATTGGCCCATGCTCTTATACTCTTGGTTATATATTCTACCAAATCTAATTGTTGACGTCAAAAGTCGCCAACACACCGTTGTCCGGAGAGTCCACCGAAACCCCAGGTGACGCAGGGCCCTGTGCTCCCAACGGACCGGCTCAGCTCGCCGATTCTCGTGTGCGCTGGTGCGTGCCGGATGGTTTTCCTGCAAACCAACAAAGACAATAAAAAGTGTAAAATTCCGGGTCATCGGCCCGGATAGGCCGATGTGCAGCCGTGGCCGATTACGGCGTGAGATAGACAAAATTCGGCCATCGACGAGGAGCAGCACGGCCCATCCATTTATGTATTAAATGCCGGGCAATCGAGCTGTGATACAAACGATACGAAATCGGCCGACGCTATAACATACGATCGGTGGCTAGCGGCCGA
The DNA here is from genome assembly GCA_031894775.1 of Chloris gayana. Classification (NCBI taxonomy): domain Eukaryota; kingdom Viridiplantae; phylum Streptophyta; class Magnoliopsida; order Poales; family Poaceae; genus Chloris; species Chloris gayana. Next base: position 43,083 of record JAUNZO010002525.1, on the reverse strand, counting down.
TTTCGTCGGTGAGCTGATCAAATCATTAAGACCTTGCGGGGATGCATTATCGAATAAAATATAAACAAGGTAATTGTTAATGGGATGTAATTAATTTGATAGCAAAAGGATGATTCAATCATCAATCGGAAGCGATAAATCGGCCGATCGGGCATCCGGCCGATTCTGCCATCGATTATAACGAGTGAGTTATTAGATCTACCTAGATGGATAATGATGATCAATGAAATCATACTAATAACTCGGGTTCAAAGGCAGCTTTAACAGATTTGGCACTAATTGAACATAAAACAGCTAATGAACGTGATAAACAATCGGCTAAACACTCGAAAGATCGGTAAGACAAATACAACCACACGGATCCCGAATCGACCGGTCGCTCCAACGGGACAAGTCAAGCGATGGCACGCGGTCGGACCAGATCTAACGGCCGCGCACGCCGGCCGATTCGGGACAAGCACAATCATAAACGCCTTAACTATGAAAGTAGATCTACATCCTAGCCAATCGGCTGCATGCGCCTAGGACAAGTCAACTATCGCAAAGGCAAACACGGGACACGTCAAGCTGAATACGCACGATCGAATCGGCCAAGATGTAAAAGAATTCTCATAGCGGCTACGTGACTCGGACGACCGGATACGAGCCAATCGGCGTTGCGAGCAAAGGCTGGGACGGGGAGGTAGGACAAGTCAAACTACCTCCACCACTAGCCGGACCGGGTCGACTTGACTCATCCGGCCGATACTCACTACGACGATCAAGAACAGATCCGATCGCCGGATAACTAGCAATTAAGCCATCTAATTACGAACAATGCGCGAGAACTAGACAACATAATTACCTTATCAAGCCAACGTATTGTCGGCCAGGAGCCCAGAAGATCCCGCGCAAACGGTAAAGACTTGACGAGAAAATTAGGGTTTGGCGATGCGCGAAAGTTGTATTGGATGTGAATCGAGTTTACGAGGTTACACACGGGTACACATTTATACCGGCACAAAGAATCCTACTCGGACCCTCTTTGGGCCGATTTCCTAACCGACTAGGATCTCTTTCCAAAATTAAACTATTATTTCTAATTTTACAACGTGGGCCGGGCCCATCAATATTATGCTCTTCGGTTGGCATCCGTGCACGACTCCGGGAGGGACGCGCCTCTTACTCGTTCATGCGGCCGTCGGCCTTCGGCCCACCGGCCCTCTTTTGACCTATAGTCGGCGACAATGGGTCCCTTGGTCAAAAACCGGCGTCAACACATGTCCCCCGAGTGCGGGGTATGCAACGCATGCGTCGGACCGATGCGATTCTCTTTTATCGCGCCGGTTTTCTTGCCAGTCATTCCTCCATAAAACCGGAGCCACCCCCGGTCATTTCCCATCCGCTTCCTTTCCTTGGCCTTCATCTTTCTCTGTTCGGCGACCTTTTCCTCCTCGAGCCTTTTCAGCTTTTCATCGCGCCGTCGCCGTCTTTCTTCTCCGGCGACCATGAACCCCGTTGTTGCTTGCCGCTGCGTCACCGCCGCCGGCCGCGTCGTCGCCACCACCAACGCCGTTCGGAGGTAATGTACATTTGGGCATCCCTTTTTTCTACCTTTGCAGTTTTTTTTTCTTCGCGTTCTTGTTCTTGTTCATTTTCACGGTTTATCTTCTTCCCGTTCCGCTTCTCATTTTAGCCCTATTTCTTGTTTTTAGGAGATCCGGAACCAAGTCGTTATTCCGTCCAACATCCCGACTCATTTCTTCTTGGGTCCTATGGGCGATCCTGACCCCACGAGACCTCATACGTGCCGAAACGGACCGGGTTCCGTTTCGGCAACGATCCCGCTATCGGCCGAGTGGGCCAACGGCTTCCGGTCATGGCCGACCCCGTCGTAGGATGGCGTGATTGGTATAACCGGGTGTCGGCCGTCTATTTGCAAGGTTGGGCCAACATCGGCATCGCCCATGCCATCAAGGCTGTCTCCGGCCGATCACCGGAAGAATGAACCGTTCTTGGCGGCCGCTTGCTATTTACGGTCGGACGCCCTGAGCTGCTTCATGTTCGGCCACGGCCGGCTACCATGACCCTATTGGATACGGTCATGTTGGCCGATCCGAACATCACGGCGGAGGCCACTCCGGATGCTTGTCCGCATTAAGTCCTCCCACCGGATCAACCCTAAAGACACCGGGGGTTGGAAGGTCTATATTCGGACCTACAACAAGGGGCACGGCACGGTCGATCGCCGCGAGCATGTTGCCTTCCTCAACATGTGGCTCGACCACTTCTTCTTTTGTGGGGTCGGCGTGAGCCCCACAAACAATTTTCTGCCAATGGCCGATAGGGCTGGCCGACGACTATGCCCTTCCCATGGGCAAGTATCTTACGGGATCGGCGTACCTCCTTCTTCACCGGGTTTCGGTGGAGGCTGCGCGCCGGCCGATCGATCAAAAACCTGGGTGGCCCTTGGTGGTTTATCCAAATGTGGCTGACCCTTCATACCACCAAGGCCATCGATGCGGACCTCGGCGTGCTCAACTTCCCCGGCGACTACGCCGAATCGGCGCGCCCGATTCAGCCGGTGCATCTCTTTCGGGGAGGCGTTATCCATGGCACCGGGGCGGCCATGTCGGACAAGAACACTGGCGTATTGGTTCGCCGCTTTCTACAAGGGCCTCAACGACGAAAGTACGGATTGGTACCCGTACATTGATTTCTTCGAGAGGGAATATGACACTCCTTTTACGATCGACCCAACTTTCCCAACGGCCGACGGGGATGCGGTCAAGATCTTCACCACCGCCTCCGCCCACATGCTGCTGCCGACGGGACTTATTGCTTGGGAGCAAGGCCTTACTGCTCCTATGAGTTCTACCACCCGTCGGTAGCGGCCCGCCAACTCGGCTTCGGCCGGTTGCCCCCGACCTCTTCTATGTGGGGCGAGATAAAGGCGCGGGCTGCTGTTGACAATGCCATTCGGTGGAATTGGCTCATCGGCCGCACCGCCGATGTCGTCACCGGTGACTTGGCCGGATTTTCCCGGCGCCCGGAGTACCCGCCTTTTTGACCGTTGGTGGGGTGAGTGGAACCGGCACCTTCGCGGCGGAACACCGCTTCCTTCTTCTCGGCCTAGTCCTGGGAGAACCTTTCGCCGAGTACGTGTAGCTGATTTATTTTTGTAAGGCCGATTTTGTAAATGAAATCGGCCACTCCAAATGCTCATCCTTGTATCCTCTCTTTCGGTCGGACTCGGAGGAGCCGCCGACCCAAAGCATCGGTGGCCGGCCGATTGCATATTTATTGCCGAGCCCAATCGTTCGAACATCGGCTTCACCGACCGCACTCCCGCTCAAATATTTGCGGCGATGAGTCGAGGGCGCCAGCTGTCGCAAGGCCAAAACCAAAACGGCCGCCCCCAAAAGAGGAAGGCTAATGTGCCGGCTGCCGGGTCGACTCGGGCCCGAAGCGATACCGCGCGGCTGCTAAAGCGGCACTGTGCGCTCGTCGACCCGGATTACTATAGCGAACCGTCTCCGTTGCGTCGGGTTGTTGTTGCATGATCGCCGATTCTTTTCTCTTAACATGCTTGTCTAATTATGAGTTCTTAGCGGGAATCGGCGGTCTCTTCTCCTCGGGCTCGGACGTCAACACACGATAGGCCGATCCGCTGCCGACTCCTCCAGCGGCCGGGACGCCGACGCACGAAGGCCGATTCAAACAGCTCCGGAGCACGAAGTCGTACCAAGCCGGGCCGATCCAAACCCTACGGAGAGCCCAACTCGCTCGGATCGGCCTGCGTCTCCTGAGGCCGTCGCCGAAGCGAACAAGGCGGCCGGGTGTCGCCCACGGCTTCTCCCAAAGGCACCGCTGGCGACGAAGAATCGGGCGGCCGGGAGCCGCCGCGGCCTCTCTTGAAGGTACCGCTGCCGACGAGCCGGCTGGCGGAGCGTCGCCGATGCCGCCTCAGAGGATGTCGGCTGGTGAAGGTGGATCGGCCGGCGAGAGCTGCTTGGAACACACGAACCTGTGGGTTCAATGGCACGGCCGATGGACGTCCGGCCGGTTCGCGTCGGCGCTTCGCGGGTTTGTTTTTACTATTTCTTCCTTGATTCGTCGGCTGATCATTAGTTTTATCTTATTTTTCTTGGTATTTCGGGCGCTCGGCTTCCCTCGTCTGCGCCGATTTCGGTACCTACCTACGGTCTTATCATCATGGCCGAAATCGCGCGCGAGGCTTGAGCGTCCTCGGTTGAATGCTTGGTGGCCGACGCCCACCCCATCCGGGCGCGGTACTTGGAGGTCCGGGCTGAGCTCCCGGATGATGTGCGCGATGCTGCGCACCGCGTGGCATACATGGAGTGCTGGCGGATGGACTTCATCCGTGCCCGGCGGCGTTTGGCTCGCCATGCGGAGCAACGGCAAGCTGCGTTACTCGCAGAAAGCTCCATCAAGCGTTCAGGAGGAGGCCCGCAAGACCCTGGAGATGCAAGAGCAACTCTCAAATCGGCGAGGGTGAGCTGCGGGTAATCAACCGGGAGATTGCCGATTTGAGAGCAGCGGCGGCTCTCAAGGAGAAGGAGGCGGCGGCCCTGGAAGCCACCATTGCACGGTTGTCGGTTGATGTGGCGGCCCAACGAGAGGACGACGGACGAAGCAATCCAAGCGGCCGACAAGATGGTCGCCGCGGCGCATGCTGATGTCGGCCCCATCGAGGATGACCTGTTGGTCATGGCCAAACTTGACTCCATGCTGGCCCGTGCATTATCTACCGTCCAAGACCTTTTGTCCCGTGCTGAGGCCGTCGGCTGTGCTTAGATGTAATAGGACTTGAACAAGATTTTGTTGTAAATATTTTGTACTAAGGGCGATATACGATAATATCGGCCATACGAAGACGATGTTTAAAACATCAGTTGTAACTTATTTGTACGTGACTTCTGCGTTTTGCTTTTATATTTTTTGGCTAAGGGCGATACTCTCGGTATCGGCCGTCTCAAGCGATGTGCATCGACATCGGCTGTAGTCTCTTTTAGGCCGAACACTATGAATTAATCCAAATACTAGGATAATATTGCTTCAAATACTTCCCATTAAGTGCTCGGCCGAATTCTTCCCCTGCTAACTCTTTCAAAATATATGCATTACCGGTGCCGATCGGCTAATCAAATAAGGTCCTTCCCAATTAGGCGACCATTTACCAAACCGATTGTCCTTCACGCCGATCGGCATCCTAAGCTTCGGACTAAATCGCCCCTTTTAAAGCTGTTTACTGCACAACCTTCTTATCATAATGGCGGGCGACCCTCGCATTATTCTGCTCTATCTTTTCCAATGCATCCGGCCGATTTTGTACCACGTCTTCTAATTCATCCATCATCAACCCGTGGTATTGACCGGTCGATAGCTTTTGTTGCAATTCAACCCTTACGGAGCCGATAGCCGTCTCCCATGGCGATGCGGCTTCGTGCCCATACACAAGCTGATACGGCGTGACTTGCATGGCCCCATGCCGTGACATACGATAAGCCCACAAAGCGTCCATCAAGTTCATGTGCCACTTACGAGGATGCTCTTGTATTTTCCGTTTGATCAACTTGATCGAGACTCTTATTTGCCGCTTGACTTGACCATTGGCTTGGGCATAATATGGCGATGAATTAATCAATTTAATCCCCATCTCTTCAACAAAAGATTGAAATTCGTCCGACGTGAATACTGATCCTTGATCTGTCGTGATCGTTTACGGAATGCCAAATCTATGAATGATATGCTCCTTAACAAACATTATCACGTCGGCCGTCGAGACTTTGCGATAGGGTGCCGCTTCAACCCACTTTGTAAAGTAATCTGTAGCTACCAATATGTATTGATGTCCTTTGCTTGATGCTTTGGATTTATACGGCCGATCATATCCATGGCCCGACCTACGAACGGCCAAGGTTTGATCAACTGGATTCATGGCCGACGCGGTGCCCTACTGTATAGGCCCGAATTTACGGCAATCTTGGCAACTTTTATAATATTTGAAACAATCGGTCAACATTGTCGGCCGGTAATAACCAGCTCGCCTTAGCAGCCACTTCATTTTATGGGCCGATTGATGCGTTCCGCAAATCCCATCATGTACTTCGCTCATTACCACTTTGGCTTCGGTGTCATTAATACATTTGAGAAGCACCCCATCAATTGTCTTGAAAAATAATTGATCATCTAACAGAACATATTTCAAGGCTTTATATCGTATCTTCTTATCCGTAGGTTGGGATGGATTGCTCAAAAAATTTCGAATTTCCGTACGCCAATCGGCCTCTTCAATATCGGCTATTTCCAAGCTGTTTCGGCGAGCCGATATCCGGATGCTAGTTGAGCCAAGTTATTTGCTTCGAAGTTCTGCTCTCTTGGTATATGGCCGATTTTAACACACTTGAATCTTTTCATTAACTTACGGCACTTTCTATGATATTGCAACAATATTTCATCTTTACACTCATACTCATCGGCCGGTGACTCACGACCAACAAGGAATCGCCGAAAATTTCCACAAAATCAGCCCCGGCATCGATGAGTAGTTCCAGTCCTTTTAACAACTTGCCTCATATTCGACTTGGTTGTTGGTGTGCGCCTCTACTGTAATAGAATATCCACGTATTGCCCCCGAGGCGACACAACAACCAAGCCGATTCCACTTCCTTGCTTGCAAATTGACCCATCAAAGAACACCGTCCATGGCATTGGTTCAACGCATTTGGCCGAGTGTTCACCGTGTTGCACTATTAAATCGGCCAATACTTGTGCTTTCATTGCTTTGGCTGATTCATAGCCTAGATCAAACTCCGCGATTGCCAACATCCATTTGCCCAACCGGCTTTGTGGGGACCGGGGCCGATAGCATATATTTTACGACATCGGCACTGGCAAACCACGGTACACTCCTCGGCTAACGAGATAATGCCTTAGTTTTGTGCATGAAAAATACGAGACGAGAGACATAGCCTTTCCACCTGCTGGATACCGTGTTTCTGCATCAATTAATTTGCGGTTGAGATAGAATATGACCCGCTCTCTTCCCTCCTGTTCTTGAGTCAATGCGAGCCGATGCACCTATCATCTGCCGATAAATATAACTTAAAGGGTGTGCACGACTTTGGCGGAACCATCATTGGCGGGGACACCAAATATTTCTTGATATCTTCTAAAGCCCTTTGATGGATCGGCTCCCACCGAAATTCTTGATCGGCCTTGAGTTTTAACAGTGGCGTAAATACGTCAAGTCGACCGGACAAATTTGAGATAAATCGCCTAATAAAATTAATCTTGCCGATCGGGGGCTAGAGCTTTGTCTTGTTCGTCGGCGGTTCCGACTTTACGATAGAATCAATACTCTTGGGGCCGATTTCAATTCCCTTTTCATGTACAATAAACCCTAGAAATTGTCCAGTTGAGACACCAAAAGCACACTTGAGCGGGTTCATCTTCGGTCCGTATTGCCTTGTCCTCTTCAACACTTCTACGAGATCAGCCACATGACTTTCGGCCGATTTTGATTTCACCATGACATCATCAATATAAATTTCCACCAATCGGCCGATCAAATCGTGATATATAAAATTCATGGCTCTACGATATGTGGCACCGGCATTTTTTAGGCCGAAGGTCATGACAACCCACTCATATAGTCCCAACGCTCAGGGGCATACGAGCAGCTGTCTTCGATATATCCTCTTCGGCCATAAAAATCTGATTGTACCCAGCATTTCCATCCATAAAGCTCAAAATTTTGTTGCCGGCGGCTGCATCAACTAACAAGTCGGCGTTTGGCATTGGGTACTCATCTTTCGGAGTCGCCTTATTCAAATTCCTGAAGTCGATGCGAGACCCGCATCTTTCCATTTTCTTTTCCACCGGCACAATCTTGGAAACCCACTCTGCATATCGGCATGGCCTAATGAAGCCGGCTTCATATAATCCGATAATCTCTTCTTTGACGGCTTCATAATACTTAGGGTCAATTTTCCGAGCCCCACAGCATACGGCCGATATCCGGGTTTGGTGGGCAGCCGATGTTCAACGATCGATCGGGTGAGTCCGGGCATCTCGCTATAATCCCAAGCAAAACAATCTTTATATTCTTTCAATAAGGCCACCAATTCATCTCTTACTTCTTTACACAATTTCTTGCTAATATATGTCGGCCGAGGCTTGTCTCCATCCCCTATATCTATCTCTTCTAACTCGTCGGCCGACACAAAACCGTGGCCTAATTTCCCGTCTTACGGTTCGTTAATCGGCCGATCCATCATATCCCCAATGCGAGTGTCGATCGGCCGATTGTCCGTCAATTCTCTGTGGGGCCCATCGGAGCGGCCGGGAGTGCACGACCCCCGGTCACAATAACTCCGTCGTCGGTGATGTTTACGGCTTCCGCATCCCAATATGTGCCGAGAAACAAGGCGAGGCTCTCCCGGGCCAGGCAAACTCGAAATCGGCGGTCGCGATGGTTGCGGACTTATCGGCCCGCACGATTTCGACCTTGTTGCCGACCCATTGAATCAAGCAACTGGTGCATGGTTGATGGGATGCAACGATTGGCATGAATCCGGTCTCTCCCCAACAAAGTTGTGTATGCACCTTTCCCGTCGATGATGAAAAATGTGGCGGGTATGGTTTTGCTGCCCACGGTGATCTCCATTATTGCGGCCCCACGCACATCTTGGCTTCTCCCGCTATAATCCTTGAGCGTCGGATTAGCCCTCATCATTTCTTACGGCGTCTTCCCGAGCTTGCGGTATGTAATGTCGGCATGATATTGACCGCTGCTCCTCAGTCGACCAACATTTTCCTCATCGGCGACCCATTGATGTAGCCGCTAATGTACAATGCCTTGAGATGCAAATGATCGGAGTCGGCGGCTTATCAAATACCGCCGATTCCGGCGTCCACGAAGTTACGAAGTCTCCCCAAGCTGGTTCTTCCTCGGCCGAACTTTCATCGACCGATTCATCCTCTACGGTCGATCCAGACAATCCTGGGCATCAAGGATATCATATTCACCGCGGCTTCAGCCACGACCACTGAGGCTGCACTTTGGGCCTCCACTCCCTTTTGGGCCTGGACTCATCATCTTGGTCATCTACTGTATCTTGTCTACCCTTAATTTCTCGACGGCGCATTCTTTGGAGCCTCCTCTTCGGGTTTTATTGAGCAAACCACGGGGCACCGCTTGTTCTTCGTTCTTGGTTTGATCGCCTTTCGAATCTTCATGGTATTGCCGATCAAACTCTTCTTCATCGTTGATTGGCCCCAACCGATCGTGAACGGAGGTTCTCTTTGGCCTTGCGTATACGTGATCATGGCCGACTGCTCTTACGGGGGCCGATTGTCGTGATTCGTAGTTGCGACTAATCGGCCGTCCCTGGGAACTTGATGACCCGCCATCACGACATTCTTTACGGCCAATGCACTGCGGGCGGTTCTCGATAGATGGAAGCTTCATGTTTTGGTCCCAGCGATGTCGAAAGAAAGGACAAGCCCGGTGTGGGTCAAAATCTTCTCGGCCGATCACGTCTTGTACGTATTGCTGACTTTGGTCGATAGATTCCTGTTCTCGTGCCACCGAGCTCTTTCTTCCCTCTCTCTCTTCTTCTCATATCGGCGTATGAAACCAGCCGATCCACCGCCGATGGTGTTGATGTACATCGTATTAGCCGGGAAAGGGTGCCCATCAACTTTCATTTTCTTCTTTACATCGGCCGCTCGCAATACCCCACTTGTCAGCTGCCCTACTGGATTTCATCTCTCATGGCATAACAATCAACGGTGTTATGATGCGAATTTCCATGCCACTTGCACCACTTAGCCATTTTCTTCAATTCTTACGGCGTAGGAATTTTGTGATGAGGGAAAAGCTGGATCTTCTTTTCCCACGACGGTGATCAAATATCTCGTCGGCCTTAGATAAATCAAAATCATATTTTTTCTCCTTAGGTTTGACATGCGGAGAAAATATCGGTCGTTTGTTATTAGTCCACTCAAGCTGCATTAATTTCCTCTTCATCATCCTCATTGTCGAAATCGGCATATCTTTGTCACGATCCGCCGATTCCTGGTGAGTGGAGATTCTCTTCTGGCCGGCTGCCCTACGGGTCAGGCTGTGCCAGCCCATCAAACTCATGTGGGGTAAACTTTTCTTTGATATTAGAGAATAGCCCCGCATAAGCGATTTCGGCCAGCTGTTGCTCTGTCGAGGTTCGGATTGTAGCATCGTCCCCTCGAGTCTGAACCTACGTATATAATCGACCACTGATTCCCCGGTTTTCTGTTTCACCGCCATTAAATCGGACAAACTAAGCTCGGTAATGCCCGTGAAGAAGTACGAGTGAAACCTTTTCTCCGGATCGGCCCAATTCGAATAGAACCGGGCGATAGCGAAGCAAACCATGAAAAGGCCGATCCGGACAATGACGGTGGGAATAGCCTAACCCGCAAAGCCTCCTGAGTAGACGCCTCACCAAGGCTGTGCGTCATATCGGCTGATGTGCTCCATAGTTGATGTATTATCTTGCCCGAGAAAACTTGGAGAACTCGGGAATTTTGTACTTATTGGGTAAAGCCACGGAATCCATCCGGTCGGGGTAAGGTCGCCGATACAATGCACTTTTCTCCTTAGGCTTCAAATCGAGCTGATCTTTCATCATATCGGCGATCTTAGTCATGAGGCTACTCATATCATTGGGTTCGGCGATTGCTGATCCGGTTCCCGTCATATAAGCTGTGTTAGGCTGTCCCCCGATCGGGTGTACCGGCGGCCGTTTCAGAAATCCCGGTGCCGGTAGTCGGGAACGGTGTACGCGGAGCGATTCCATAATTCATGGCCGATTGGATCGGCCGTCCGATCATGAATCCTTGTCCCCCGGCCGATGCGGTCGGGCTGCGGAATACTGAGATATCGGCCGTACTATAGTGGGTGAGTTCTCAATTCTACTCGGGCCGGTATTTGGTACGTAGAAGAAATTGGGCTGCTTTGTGCCATCTGCGGAGCCGCTGCAACATTGGTTGCTGCCCACGACTCGAAGTCGGCGGTTGTACATCTTGTTTATCGCCCTTTTCCGTCACCGACTTCTTGGGGTCACTTGTCATCTTCTTTGCCTGGCTGGGTTGTGCTTGGTACTTGCGTTTGCATCATCCTTGCCAGGCCATAGATGAGGTGGCATGCCGTATAGGGGCTGAAACCCTGTTGGCGATGTGGTATTACGGAGGCCGATTCCACTGAATCGGCCGTACGGGAGCGCCAAAAGGCTGAGTGTATGCAGGTCCAGAATATCCTTCGGTGAACGATCTGCCATCAAGCTGTGTCCTTGATCAAATTCCCGATGGTGTTGGTCAACACGCACTGATTGATTGATTAGGGCACGATGAACGGACGAGTTGACCATATCACGAGTTGGTTGGCATCCGGCGAGTCTCGGGCTTTGATTTGGTCTAGTTCTTCCGGATGCGAGAATACGAGGGATGTCTCCTTTTGTGGCCACTACGCCACGTGTCACTTTCGGGGCTTGAAAGTACTTTTTCATTGCTTCGGCCGGGTATTCCTGGTGCTGCAGCTTTTGTTACTGTCGTCATCTTTCCCCGAGGCCGAAACCTCGTTGTCATCAGAAACTTCTCCATGCCCTTTGCCATCCGTCCTGAGAGGAAGCCGGAACAAAAATCGGCCGATTTTCAGCATCAACCATTGGTGTTCCGTCCTCCCCGACGGCACTGCATGTACGACATCTTGATCTTGGTTGCTTCGGTCCCACCGGCGTGCCAAAAAGTGTGTTGACGTCAAAAGTCGCCAACACACCGTTGTCCGGAGAGTCCACCGAAACCCCGGCTGACGCGAGGGCCACTGTGCTCCCAACGGACCGGCTCGGCTCGCCGATTCTCGTGTGCGGCTGGTGCGTGCCGGATGGTTTTCCTGCAAACCAACAAAGACAATAAAAAGTGTAAAATTCCGGGTCATCGGCCCGAGATAGGCCGATGTGCGGCCGTGGCCGATTACGGCGTGAGATAGACAAAATTCGGCCATCGACGGGGAGCAGCACGGCCCATCCATTTATGTATTAAATGCCAGGCAATCGAACGTGATACAAACGATACGAAATCGGCCGACGCTATAACATACGATCGGTGGCTAGCAGCCGATTTCGTCGGTGAGCGATCAAATCATTAAGACCTTGCAGGGATGCATTATCGAATAAAATATAAACAAGGTAATTGTTAATGGGATGTAATTAATTTGATAGCAAAAGGATGGTTCAATCATCAATCGGAAGCGATAAATCGGCCGATCGGGCATCCGGCCGATTCTGCCATCGATTATAACGGTGAGTTATTAGATCTACCTAGATGGATAATGATGATCAATGAAATCATACTAATAACTCGGGTTCAAAGGCAGCTTTAACAGATTTGGCACTAATTGAACATAAAACAGCTAATGAACGTGATAAACAATCGGCTAAACACTCAGAAAGATCGGTAAGACAAATACAACCACACGGATCCCGAATCGACCGGTCGCTCCAACGGGACAAGTCAAGCGATGGCACGCGGCGGACCGAGATCTAACGGCCGCGCACGCCGGCCGATTCGGGACAAGCACAATCATAAACGCCTTAACTATGAAAGTAGATCTACATCCTAGCCAATCGGCTGCATGCGCCTAGGACAAGTCAACTATCGCAAAGGCAAACACGGGACACGTCAGCTGAATCTGCACGAGTCGAATCGGCCAAGATGTAAAAGAATTCTCATAGCGGCTACTGTGACTCGGACGACCGGATCCGAGCCAATCGGCGTTGCGAGCAAAGGCTGGGACGGGGAGGTAGGACAAGTCAAACTACCTCCACCACTAGCCGGACCAGGTCGACTTGACTCATCCCGGCCGATACTCACTACGACGATCAAGAACAGATCCGATCGCCGGATAACTAGCAATTAAGCCATCTAATTACGAACAATGCGCGAGAACTAGACAACATAATTACCTTATCAAGCCAACGTATTGTCGGCCAGGAGCCCCGAAGATCCCCGCGAAAACGGTAAAGACTTGACGAGAAAATTAGGGTTTGGCGATGCGCCGAAAGTTGTATTGGATGTGAATCGAGTTTACGGGTTACACCTGGGTACACATTTATACCCGGCACAAAGAATCCTACTCGGACCCTCTTTGGGCCGATTTCCTAACCGACTAGGATCTCTTTCCAAAATTAAACTATTATTTCTAATTTTACAACGTGGGCCGAGGCCCATCAATATTATGCTCTTCGGTTGGCATCCGTGCACGACTCCGGGAGGGACGCGCCTCTTACTCGTTCATGCGGCCGTCGGCCTTCGGCCCACCGGCCCTCTTTTGACCTATAGTCGGCGACAATGGGTCCCTTGGTCAAAAACCGGCGTCGACACTAATGACTTATTAACAACTCTAATCCCGAGGTTAGTAACAGGCGAGAACTGAGATCTGTGCTTTGGTGTGGTGACAGAGGAGGGGGTATTTTTTTAACCCTCCCTTAAAATTTGCTCCCACGAGGAATCAAACCCAAGACCTGAGGAGTGCTACTAGAGCAACCTAACCAACTCAACTAGAGGCCCGTTCACCAATATGGTCTTAAGTAAAGAAAATATTCATGGAACAATTTGATTTTTAACACATTAATAGACTAGTGTTTTCATTTAGCTGTCATATGGTCAATAATCATATTAGACACCACAATGAACAAATTCATGCTATGGTGAGTAAAATAAGTAAGCAAAAAGAATCCGAAGAAGAAAAAAGAAAAATATGAGAAGAGTGAATCATGCATCAGTAGCGTGTGGCCCTTTTTATTGCAATTAATCAGTAGCATATGAAAATGTTACCTTAAGAGAAGCCACTATCTCTGACCAAGCAGTTTTTTCATCCTCATTTCCTTGCTTGAGGCTGGATAAAAACTTTATCTTGGTGTCCCGAACCTAATCATACATGACAATAGGAAAGTATTAATCTCCAGGAGCTCGACTTTCAATAAATAAACGTGCAAGGTCATGGATCTGCCATATGGATTATTTAAATAAGTTGTTTCAATGAAAATGTTCCAACAAAAGGTCAGCTACAGAGCATAAGAAAATGGATGATTATAAAGTAATGAAATGCTTGTGAAGGAACAACAATAAAAATAAAGTATTCATTTCCATAAACAATATTCATAGCAGCTAAATTGTGCACCAACCTCATCATCTAAACTCTCATATATACTCTTCTTGGCCACAACACCACCCCTCGGTCATTCTTCTTGACCAAGGGTGTTGTTCTCCCCATGTCTTGCCCACACACGTCACATCAGAATGGCAAAGCTAAGTGCATGATCCACACCATAAACAACACCATCCGCACCATGCTCATCCAGGCTTTCATGCCTCCCTGTTTTTGGGTGGACGGTTTAGGCACTGCGACCCACTTCCTTAACCTGCGGCCCTCCAAGACCATTGCCTCTACTCCACATGCTGCTCTCCACGGTATCCCACCTAGCTATGCTCACCTACGCATTTTCGGCTGCCCATGCTATCCAAACCTCACCGCTACGGCGCCACATAAGCCTGCTCCTCGCTCCACTCGGTGTGTATTTCTTGGACACTCCCCCGATTACAAAGGGTACCATTATTGTCTCGATCGCACGTCTAACCGCACTTACATCTCCTGGCACATCGTCTTCGACGAGTCATCCTTTCCCTTTGCGGAATCAACTCCTCCACTCGACGATGCCTCCTTTGATTTTCTACCATGGCATTATCGACTTCCATATGGATTCTGTCACTTTTATTTTGTACATTTATTTCCAAATTAACTTTCTTGCAAGGATCTTTAATTTTACGAGCTGTTCAGATGGCATACAAAATAATAGAGGAATTTGATCAGATACTCAGTATATTACATGCCAATTAAACTTGAAACACTTGCCATCAATTAATGACATGAAAGCTTCATCACGATATGTAGTATATATTTGGACAACGACTTTGCTGTAAGCTTTTATCTACTTCTGCACCGCTGCAACATTACGAAAGGAGCACAACCTTATTTAGATCCACGAGTTAACTTCTGAATCCTTCCATGCGCAGCCTTGAGAAGCTCAGTCAACACCAAGGGGCTATTCACCTCCAGATTCTTGAAACCCTCGGTCTCCATCACGGCATCAAGATTCTCAACAGTTCCTTCGGTGATAAACTTCACACACCTGGCCTTGAGCTGTGAGCAGCCGTGCCGCTCCGCGAGGGCCATCGTTGTTGCCACTGTGTCAGGATCAATGTCAAAGGCAAGCCTGCGCTCGCAAATTGCTTTCAGCTTGTCCAGCCCGTACCTGTCAGCAGCTACAAGCAGATGTGGAGTCATTGCTGTCGCTGTCTCCTGCTTGTCGAGTTCCGGGACCCGGTCGGTGTAGACGAAGTGAAGCATGGCTTTGAACACCGTGGCTTCCATTTCCTTGATTTCGACGTACTTGGAGGTCTTTTCCTTCATCTCTCCGAAGAACTGAGCCATGAACACCGGAGACCTTGCGGCCAGCAGGATCTTGTGCGCGGCGAAGGACTCGCCTGACACGGTGAACGTGACGTCTGCTGCCGTCCCGCTCTGCAAAAGATCGCCAAGGTGCTTGTGCAAACCAGAGGGCGGCAGGGGGATTGCTTCTGGGTCTTTGAACACGGTGATGGTAAATTCCATAGTGAGAGAATCATTCTTCAGGTAACCCAAGGTGTGTGCACTGCTCCGACAAGTGAGAAAAAATGGTTTGGAGGAATCTAGAGGGCGCTGAAACGATACGGCCGGACCGACCGTCTCATGTGACGGCTGAAGGACGCCGCTTGGATCTACAAGACGGCAAGTCACATTCGCCATCACTTTGTTCGCACGGGCTTTGCCAAGGTAAACGAGCTCGAGTCGGATCTGACATAATCCATCATAATAAGGGTAGAAACGCATCTCCCACTCATACCAGTCGACTACGTGTCTGGATTTGATATGATACTTGAAGTCCCTGCACTCGTTGTTTTCGACGTAGCCATCGATTTTTAGCGGATGGACAGAGCGTGTGGCCTCCGAGACAGAGTGTTCGGAGAGGTGTGCGAGGTAGGTGCAGGTCAGATCCATGGCGGAAACAGTGAATGGTATTTGTAAATGGCGACCAGGGGTGAATGGAATGGAGGTCTCCAGGAGTAGAGCTTTTCTCGCTCTGTATTGCAATTTATACACTGGGCTTCTACCTGCAACCGGTAAATGAATCGCTTCGCGCGTGCGAGCTAGTTAATGCGATTAATCGCGAGACTTTTCATCTTCTGGATAAAAAATGGTTGGAATTAATCATGAAGCTGGAACGCCTCGTAGTCTTGACAGTCAAGTCGTGCAGATGACGAGGAAATGAATTGGAAAGGTAGGAAATAATATAATTAAAAACACCACAAAACGAAAATAGATTGACTACCCTTGTTAGGGCATGTACAACGCTAATTAATGAGCGGGCTCTTGAGCTGATGTGACAATATATTTTTGTAAATAGCCCCTTCAACCCTTGAAGAGACAGCTGGGTGGTTTCTTGACGAAGAGACGGTCTCTATCACGTGTTTCAATATAAGAGACAACTCTGAAGCACCGTTGTACATGTGAAGAGACGACTTATGTATGCAATAATTAATAATATGCATTTATTAAAAGACATCATGTAGAGTCTCTCCTTTGTATGACTAGAGTTGTTTTATGTCTCTTTGCTTGGATACATGTGCCCAAGGGACTACAGTGGGCTCTCCTTTGTACATGCCCTTAGGATGCCTTTGATACTGTTCGTGGAACTGCTTATGAAAATTGATTATGCACTATAAGCACTTTGAAGTGTCAAACAGCAAAATGTCAAACAGCAAAATAGCAAAACTGTTGACGGGGTATAAGCGAGCACCTATAAACACTTTGCAATTTTCTACTAACAAAAGCACTTTAGCTAAGCAGCAAATCATAGTTTATAATACTTAGAATGAGTGTAAGATCGATAAATATAAGCAGTTTACCAAATCGGTTGACTGCTTATGCTACGATAAACACTATAATCACTTTATGCTAAGTAGTGCCCAACTCACCCTTAGATTCCTTGAAATCTGCTTACTAAGGAGGTCAAATGTACATAACTGGTATGGTGACCTGCGCATTTGCACAGATAGCATTTTGTTAACGTAGGTCATTTGTTTGAGATCTTCATTTAGACCTTTAATGTGTTTTCGAAATATTTTCTTTGGGATATTGCAAAAAACTTTGTCTCGTATGACGTTATTGAAACTTGATTTTGTTATAATCACATTGCAAAATTTGATTTTGTTAACGGGTCGTCTATAATAAATGATACAAACACATGAGCAGACGTGCCATATAACCCAGAGACTACCTCATTGTATGCAGGCTATTTAATATTGTACACATAAGCACAGATCAACTACATATAATTCGTGCGTATCATTATGTGGCCGTTTGATAGGAAATATATCGTGCATCAACATTCACCAAAAATGACTCACATTCCACAAACCATTATTTCTGTCAACATCAATTGGGCCTCAAATATATGTTAACTAGTAGACAACAAGCAGATAGATTATTGTTAACAATTGAGCTGTGGAGACCACGGTAATCCATCCAACCAAGATAATTCAGCGACGTAGAGGACGAGCCGGCGCTGCGGCTGAGAGGATGGGGCGGCGCAAATGGTACGCCACCACGGCCGAGAGGACGAGAAGGGCTAGCAGTCCCCCCCAAAGGGCCAAGAGCTGGAGCAAACGGGTAGGGTTTGGCTTGCCACCACCACATCCAAACCTCTCTTCAATTTCGCCGCCGGCATCGACATCTCACGGGAGATGGCGGTGCCGCGCGGTCTCTGCCGAGTCGGGCCGAGGAGGGCGGCGCTGCACGGGCTCCGAGCGAGTTGGGGGAGAGTGGCAGGAGGAGGGGCGCGCGGCAGAAGGATTTGTGGGAGGGAGCGAGCGTGCGCACCATTCGAGATCCGCATGCGTGTCACTCGGGGATGCCAATTTCTACAACCATGCTGCAGTCGTATCCTCGACCTAGGAGCCCGCGAGAAGCCCATCCTCTTGTGAGGCGACGCTGCGTCGTTGAGGCCGTGGAGGGGTGTGTATGTGTGTGGGTGTGGGGTGGGGGGGGGGGAGGGAGGGGTTCGCAAAATTCCCAACGAGGAGACGGTAACTCGACGCCCGTCGTACGTGTCCTAGGACATCAAAATGGGTAATAAACAATTTCTTTGTGTCAATATAATAACACACAATTTGACATTTTCCACTAGCATTATGGTTTGCTACTTTTTATCCATGCTTCTGGAGTCTTCTTGACACGGAATTTTCTAATTTAAATTGACGTTGTATAAGTGGTAGATTAGAAACTAATAATATGCGTAGAATATATCTGATCATCTCGATACATCCGGCTCTGCCTCCTTAGTATAATCATCTTCAGCCTGCATGAACTACCTTGTCTCGTTCACGATCTACCCCAACCTTTTTATGATGCTCAGTGTTAATCCTTCTCTCGAAGTTGCAGTCTGCCATATCATCTACGTCCAGCGGTAGATTCGCGTCACTCCTCGGAACATAGTAGAATTAGAAACGAGCTACACTCTAGCGTGTGAAGTAACTAATGCGTTTAATTAATCGCGCGTCGTCTCTTCGGTTTCTGAGTAAACATATCGTCCGAAACGGCCGCTAATGAGACTAATGATGACGACTTTAAAAAGAAGCTCTGGAAAGGCCTCGTATTCATGGAATAGCACTAATACATCACTCCACCCACGAAAGGCCCTATAGGAAGACGCTCTCCATGACTCCCATTGTACCCTGCAACAGTGAGACAACGGCTGTCTCTTGGGCACTATTTTTCATACTAAAAGATAGTCAACAACTTTAATCATACAAATGAGAGATCATTTACTGTCTCTAAGCATTGTTTTCTAATAAATGCAAACTATATTGCTAGACCAATTACGCGGTTTCATTAAGTCTCTTTGCTCTTATGAACGACGCAAGAGCCCGGTGCTTCATGAAGAGTCCGGTGCCTCACCTCTCTACCGAAAGAAGGTATTTTCTGCAAAAAAAAAATCTTGCCACGTAGGCTCAAGAGCCCCTAAATTAAATGGCGTTGTACATGCCCTTAGGTGCTAAAGTTTTATCACCTGCTAACCACTTGGGTTTTCGCTTCCGGTGCTAAATTTTAGTCCTCATTAAAAAGTCTCCTTTGCCCGAATTTAGAAACAAAGCAAATTCCCATCGATTCCACTACCACAAACTGGAACTGTAGCGCCGCGGCCAAAACAGCCTAGCGGCGTGGTCCGAGGCGGCCCGCCACTACAATGTTTTTATATTTTTAACGGCGGGTCGTATAGTGATCTGCCTTTAAAAATCAATTTTTAACGACGGGTGACATTACGGTCCGCAGCTAAAAATACAGCTCATTTTTAAAGGCGGGTTATATTGTGGCCTGCCGTTATTTTTTCTGGCCCAAGTAACTCTCCCACCAAAAGCCACAATATATATTCTCACTTAGGGTTTGACCCATCTCCCCGTCACCCCATCGACCGCCACCTCCCACCTCTCCATCTCTCTCTCTCTCTCTCTCTCTCTCTCTCTCTCTCTCTCTCTCTCTCGTGTCTGTCTCTCTCTCTCATGCACCCCTCCCCTCTCGTGCCCTGGCCGACGCCGCCTCTCCGCTCTCGCGCCCGAGCCGGTGTCGCCTCCCCGCTCTACGCCCGGGCCGGCGCCGCCACCCGAGCCGGCGAGCCTTCCCGGGTAGATCCGGTGATCGCGACCGGATCCGGGTCGCCCATCCGGAGTGACGGAGGGGTGGTGCCCGCGGTGGCGTGCGGGAGGCCGGCGCCGCCTCCCCGCTCTCGCACCTAGGCCGGCGTCGCCATCCGGCCGGCGAGCGTTCTCCGGGTAGATCCGATGATGGCGATCGGATCCGAGCCGCCCATCCGGAGTGACGAAGGGGTGGTGCCCGCGGCGACGTGCGGGAGGCCGGCGCCACCTCCCCGCTCTCGCGCCTAGGCCGGCACCGCCACCCTACACCGTGTCCCGGCCAGCGCCCCTCCCTACGCTGCGCCCGGCCGACGAGCCCCTTCCGACGTGCCTTCTCCGGGCATATGTGGTGACCAGATCCTGCCGCCTCCGGCGTGGGCAGCCCCGGCGGCAACTTCGGCGTGCTGGTGGCGTGGTGTCACAGCCGGTCTTAAGGCCAAGACCGAATGCATAGCCGGGATCGGTGAATCACACATATAGAGACAATAGTGAAATAACAAGTATAACCAATGTCATAGTATAACTTAATACATCGTCTCAAGCGTATCTTTATTACATAACTTTATTAAAAATGTCTCAAAGGACTAAACTAAACTCAGCGGAAGACTCCATACACCACGAGCAATCAACCGAGGAAACGCACGCCTAGTAGTAGTCTTCATCAAGGTACCTCCTTTCGGCTTCGAGCAGCGAGAGTGTATAGCAACAGAAAATAGCAAGAGTGAGTACATGTCGTACTCAGCAAGTGTGGGAAAAATGACATGCAAGCTGTATAAAAGGAAAGCCGACACAGGGTTTGCAATAGAAGCACCTATACTAGTCAAGTTAATTAAACAACCTATTTACTATGTGATAAAAGCACCAACAAGGTTACCCCACCTGTTAACCACCGCAAGCTACCCTACTTGCGAAACCACACTACAGTTACCCCGCTCGTAGCTACCAAAGGGTTACTCCACCCAAACCATCCCTCTAGTTCTCGTGAGGATCCAGTGCCGTTCGTGACCGTGAACACGGCTGTTAATAACAGCTTTTACACTCTGCAGAGGTTGCACAACTTTACCAACGAGTCGGTGATTCCATCACTATTCGAGTGACTAAAACCTCTATTATGCCAAGCACACTTCCTAAGGTATGAGGCTAAGAGATCACCGCAAGGTCTTTTCTAAGGACTTCCCAGCCTTGCAAAACGTCCATGCTAAGGTTTAGCCGCCATCAAAGTGACGCATCACCCAGGGGCCCCCTCTTGCACCGTGGCTTCAAGTACTCCGCCTTTCCTCGCCCGAATCCGTAAGACACCTTCTTCCTTCATCCTTCCTCGACGCTCGCAGAACCGGGAAGCTACCTCGGTACTAAACCTTACCTACCCATTATCAGCCCCGTGCTTTGTGCGGAAGTCCTGGGTTGCCGCTCCAAGAACCGGTCCTTATGATCCCCAACAGGTACTACCGCAGCCCAATAGTACTACTACGAGTACCTGTGCATTCCCGCACCATCATCCACATCCTCCTGTCGGGATCACCTAAGTTCCATGTTGCTAAAAAGCATCCCCCAATTCATGATCATTATGTTCAAGTGAATAATTAATCAAGCTTAGCATTTAGTTCAGTTTGAACCCCATTAAGAGCAACTAGCAATGACGTACCCATCCTAGCATACTACACCATAACCAAGGCGACAAGGTAGAATAGGGAACAGTGGTATGACACAAATAGGATTCAAGTTGAACAAGTAATGCATGAAATGTAAATTCGGAAAGTAAGAAAGTAGGCGCAATGTGCATCAAGGACACTTGCCTGTCTCCTCTTGCTGCTGCTGCTCAAACTCTGGGTCCCGGGAATCCTCGTACTCTTCCTCGTCTATTTTCGTCACGCCGGAAAGCACACATACAATACAAATAAGAAACAGTACACCAAACAATGCCTACTGTCTATGAAAACAGTACCATTAAATAGTACTCGTCACTACGAACTCGTGAGCGCAAGAATCACCTAAATCGGAGTTACGAGCTAAAAGTTATAAACGTTTTAAGATCTAGGGTTTAAATTGTAAAACAACAGACTTCAGGGACCTATTTGTAATTACTGAAAAGTTATAGGGACCTATTTGTAATTATGGAAAGTTCAGGGGCCTAAATGAAAAAGTACGGGACTAAAATATAATTTAGGAAAAACTTAGGGGTGTTTATGTAAAATTATAGGACCTAAAATATAATTATTAAATTACTCGGGGCTTAAGTGTAAAAATTACATTATCGCGACCTAACAGGATTAAATTATAATTATTGATTAACTTAGGGTTCATTATGTAAAAGTGGAGGGATTCTTTATTATATCATTAAGACCACAGGGGTGTTTTTGTAAGAATGCCGGATAACGGTTGGGCTTTTAATCCGGACCGTCCGTGCCGGATCGGACGGCCAGGGAGGCTCCGACGGGGTCGCGGCGGCGGGGCAACGCCGACGAGCGGCGGCGGACATGGGTGCTCGCCGGAGTTGAGCGGAACTAGGGTTCTAGTGCCCTATTCTTAGTGCGGTCAACTCGTGCGTGATGCGGAGGAGATGGCGAGCTCACCGGAGGCGGTTTTGCGGCGGCGGAGAGGACGGAGGCGGCTCACGACGACGAGGCGGAAGCGGGGAACTTCGGCCGAGTCGCGCGTGCAGCTCCGGCGATGGCTCGGCTTCGGGCTTCACCGGCGGCGGCGGTAGGACGACGGGGAGGACGGCGCGCGGTCCACGGGCGACGCGAGGGCTCCGAGCGGCGGCGCGACGTGCGGGCTCAAGGCGGCGGCGATGTGGCGAGCTAGGGAACGGGTTTTTGGGGCTTTTGGTTGCGGAAAAAGAGAGCATTGGTTGCTGTTGACGCCGGTTTTTGACCAAGGGACCCATTGTCGATGACTATAGGTAAAAAGGGGCCGGTGGGCGTAAGGCCGACGGCCGCTTGGGCGAGTAAAAGGCGCGTTTCTCCCGGAATCGTGCGCGGACGCCAACGTAAGAGCACAACATTGATGGGCCCGGCCCACGTTATAAAATTAGAAATAATAGTTAGTTTTGGAAAAAAGGATTCTAGTCAGTTAGGAGATCGGCCCGAGGAGGGTCCGATTAGGATTCTTTTTGCCGAGTATAAATACATACTCGGATGTAACATGTAAACTCGATTCACATCCAATACAATTTTCGGCGCATCGCCAAACCCTAATTTTCTCGTCAAGTCTTTACCGTTTTCGCGGGGATCTTCGGGGCTCCTGGCCGACGACACGTTGGCTTGACAAGGTAATTATGTTGTCTAATTCTCGGCGCATTGTTCGTAATTAGATGGCTTAATTGCTAGTTATCCGGCGACCGGATCTGTTTTCGATCGGCGTAGTGAGTATCGGCCGGGATGAGTCAAGTTGACCCGGTCCGGCTCGTGGTGGAGGTAGTTTGACTTGTCCCGCCTCCCCGTTCCAGCCTTTGCTCACGGCGCCGATTGGCTCGGATCCGGTCGTTCGAGTCACGTAGCCGCTATGAGAATTCTTTTACATCTTGGCCGATTCGACCGTGCGGATTCAGCTTGACGTGTCCCGTGTTTGCCTTTGCGATAGTTGACTTGTCCTAGGCGCATGCAGCCGATTGGCTAGGGTGTAGACTTACTTTCATAGCTAAGACGTTTATGATTATGCTTGTCCCGAATCGGCCTGGCGTGCGCGGTCGTTAGACTCGGTCCAGCCCGCGTGCCACCGCTTGACTTGTCCCGTTGGAGCGACCGGTCGATTTAGGATCCGTGTGGTTGCATTTGTCTTACTCGTTCTTTCGGAGTGTTTAGCCGATTGCTTATCACGTTCATTAAGCTGTTTTATGTTTAATTAATTAAATCCGTTAAAGCTGCTTTTGGACCCGAGTTATTAGTAGGATTTCATTGATCACCATTATACATTTAGATAGATCTAAGTAATTCACTACTATAATCAATGGCAAAATCGGCCGGATGCCCGATCGGCCGATTTATCGATCCGATTGATGATTAAACCATCTTCTTACTACCAAATTAATCACATCCCTTTAATAATTACCTTGTTTACATTTTATCCGATAATGCATCCCCGCAAAGCCCTAATGATGTGATCGTTTACCGACGGAATCGGTCGCTAGATACCGATCGCATGTTATAGCGTCGGCCGATTTCGTATCGTTTGTATCGCAGTTCGTTTGCCTGGCATTTAATAAATAAATGGATAGGCCGTGCTGCTCTCGACCGATGGCCGATTTTGTCTATCTTACGCCGTAATCGGCTACGGCCGTACATCGGTCTATCCGGGCCGATGACCTGGAATTTTACACTCTTTTATTGTCTTTGTTGGTTTGCAGGAAAACCATCCGGCACGCACCAGCAGCACACGAACATCGGCGAGCCGAGCCGGTCCGTTGGGAGCACAGGGCCTCGCGTCGCCCGGGGTTTCGGTGGACTCTCCGGACGACGGTGTGTCGGCGACTTTTGACGTCAACACACTTTTTGGCACGCCCGGTGGGACCGAAGCAACCAAGATCAAGATGTCGTACATGCAGTGAGTCGGGGAGGACGGAACACCAATGGTCGATGCCGAGAATCGGCCGATTTTTGTTCCAGCTTCCTCTTAGGACGGATGGCAAAGGGCATGGAGAAGTTTCGATGACAACGAGGTTTCGGCCTCGGGGGAAGATGACGACGTAACAAAAGCTGCAGTACTCAAGAATACCCGGCCGAAGCAATGAAAAAGTACTTTCAAGCCCCGAAAGTGACACGTGGCAGAGTGGCCACAAAAGGAGACATCCCTCGGATTCTCGCATCCGGAAGAACTAGACCAAATCAAAGCCCGGAGACCGCGTATGCCAACCAACTCGCTGATATGGTCAACTCATCCGTTCATCGGCCCTAATCAATCAATCGGGCGTGTTGACCAACACCATCGGGAATTTGATCAAGGACACGGTTGATGGCAGATCGTTTATCGAAGGATATTCTCGGACCTGCATACACTCAGCCTGTTGGCACTCTCGTACGACCGATTCAGGGAATCGGCATCCGTAATACTACACCGCCAACGGGGTTTCAGCCCATGTATGGCATGCCACCTAACCTATGGCCTGGCAAGGATAATGCAAATGCAAGTACCAAGGCAACCCAGCCAAGCAAAGAGGATAACAAGTGATCCCAAGAAGTCGGTAACGGAAGAGGGCAACAGTGCAAGATGTACAACAGCTCGGCTTCGAGTTGGGGGCACCAACCAATGTGGCAGCGGTCCCGCAGATGGCACAACAGCCCAATTTCTTCTACGTACCAAATACCGGCCCGAGTAGAATTGAGAACTCACCCACTATAGTACGGCCGATATCTCGGTATTCCACAACCGACCGCATCGGGCCGGGGGACATGGATTCATGATCGGACGGCCGATCCAATCGGCCGTGAGTTATGGAATCGCTCCGCGTACATTATTCCCGGCTACTAGCACCGGGATTTCCGGGAACGGCCGGCTGGTACACCCAACTCGGGGACAGCCCAACGCAGCTTATATGACGGGGACCGGATCGGCGATCGCTGAACCCAATGATATGAATAGCCTCATGGCTAAGATCGCCGATATGATGAAAGATCAGCTCGATTTGAAGCCTAAAGAGAAAAGTGCATTGTATCGGCGACCTTACCCCGACCGGATGGATTCCGTGGCTTTACCCAATAAGTATAAAATTCCCGAGTTTTCCAAGTTTTCTGGGCAAGATAACACATCAACTATGGAGCACATCAGCTCGGTATGACGCACAGCTTGGTGAGGCGTCTACTCAGAAGCTTTACGGGTTAGGCTATTCCCACCGTCGTTGTCCGGATCGGCCTTTTCATGGTTTGCTTCACTGTCGCTCGGTTCTATTCGTAGTTGGGCCGATCTCGGAGAAAAGGTTTCACTCGTACTTCTTCACGGGCATTACCGAGCTTAGTTTGTCCGATTTAATGGCAGTGAAACAGAAATCGGGAGAATCGTTGACCGATTATATACGGAGGTTTAGGACTCGAGGGGACGATGCTACAATCCGAACCCGACAGAGCAACAGCTTGGCCGAGATCGCTTATGCGGGGCTATTCTCCAACATCAAAGAAAAGTTTACCCCACATGAGTTTGATGGGCTGGCGCAGCTCGACACGTAGGGCGCTTGGCCAGAAGAAAATCTCCACTCACCAGGAATCGGCGGTATCGGTAGCTTATGCTGATTTCGACAAGTGAAGATGATGAAGAGGGAATTAATGCCGTTGAGTGGACTAATAATAAACGGCCGATATTTTCTCCGCATGTCAATCCTAAGGAGAGAAAGTATGATTTTGAATTATCTAAGGCCGACGAGATATTTGATCAGCCGTCGCTGGAAAAGAAAATCCAGCTTTTCACCTCATCACAAAATTCCTACACCAGAGGAATTGAAGAAAATGGCTAAGTGGTGCAAATGGCATGGAAATTCACATCATAACACCGTTGATTGTTATGCTATGAGAGATGAGATCCGAAGGCAGCTTGACAAGTGGGATATTGCGAGCAGCCGATGTGAAGAAGAAGATGAAAGTTGATGGGCACCCTTTCCCCGCTAATACAATGTACATCAATACCATCGGTGGTGGATCAGCTGGTTTCATACGCCGTTATGAGAGGAAGAGGGAGAGGGAAGAAGGAGATCAAGTGGCACGTGAACGGAATCTATCACCAAAGTCAGCAGACAGTGCAAAGCGTGATCCGCCGAGAAGATTTTGACCCACACCGGGATTGTCCTTTCTTTCAAGCATCGCTGGGACCGAAACATGAAGCTTCCATCTATCGAGAACTGTCCGCAGTGCACCGGCCGGAAGAGTATCGTGACGTCGGGTCGTCAAATTACCAGGGACGGCCGATTGGTCGCAACTATGAATCTCGACAATCGGCCCCCGTAAGAGCAATCAACTACGATCATGGATATGATGAACGAAGATACGTAGTGCCAAAGAGAACCTCTCGTTCACGATCGGTCGGGGCCACCAATGATGAAGAAGAGTTTGATTACCAATACCATGAGGATTCGAGAAGTGATCAAACCGAGAACGAAGGACAAGTGGTGCCCCAAGGGTTGCTCAAAGAAACCCAAAAGAGGAGGCTTCAAAGAATGCGTTGTCGGGAAATCAAGGGTGGACGGCATTACAGAGATGACCAAGATGATGAGCCCAAGCCCAAGAAGCAATGGAGGCCGAAAGTACAGTCTCAGGTGGTACGGGCCGAAGCCGCGGTGAATATGATGTCACTAATGCCCAGGATTGTCTGGATCGGCCGATGAAAATTCGGCCGAAGAAGAACCAATTGGGGAGATTTCGGAGACTCGTGGATGCCGGAATCAGCGGTGTTTGATAAGCCGGTCAATTCGGATCATTTGCATCTCAAGGCATTATACATTAGCGGCTACGTCAATGGGTCGCCGATGAGGAAAATGTTGGTCGACGGAGGAGCGGCGGTCAACGTCATGCCGATTACTACATACCGCAAGCTCGGGAAGACGCCGAAGAAATGATGAGGGCTAATTTGACGCTCAAGGATTACAGCGGGAGAAGCCAAGATGTGCGTGGGGCCGCAATAATGGAGATCACTCGTGGGCAGCAAAACCATACCCACCACTTTTTTCATCATTGACGGGAAAGGTGCATACACAACTTTGTTAGGAAGAGACTCGGATTCATGCCAATTGTTGCATCCCCTCAACCATGCACCAGTTGTTTGATTCAATGGGTTGGCAACAAGGTCGAAATCGTGCGGGCCGATAAGTTCAGTAACCATCGCAACCGCCGATTTCGAGTTTGCTCGGTCTAGAGAGCTTGCCTTGTTTATCGGGCACGTATTGGGATGCGGAGGCCATAAACATCACGGATGATGGAGTTATTGTGACCGGGGGTCGGTACTCCCGGCTGCTCCGATGGGCCCCACGGGAGAATTGACTGGACAATCGGCCGATCGATATACACACCGAAGACATGGTGAGTCGGCCGATTGATGAATCGAAGACGGGAAATTAGGCCACGGTTTTGTGTCGGCCGATGAGTTAGAAGAAGTCGATATAGGGGATGGAGACAAGCCTCGGCCGACATATATTAGCAAGAAATTGTGTAGAGAAGTAAGAGATGAATTAGTGGCCTTGTTGAAAGAATATAAAGATTGTTTTGCTTGGGATTATAGCGAGATGCTCGGACTCACCCGATCGATCGTTGAACATCGGTTGCCCACCAAGCCCTGGATATCGGCCATATAAGCAGTGGGGCTCGGAAAATTGACCCTAGGTATTATGAAGCCGTCAAAGAAGAGATTATCGGATTATATGAAGCCGGCTTCATTAGGCCATGCCGATATGCGGAGTGGGTTTCCAATATTGTGCCGGTGGAAAAGAAAAATGGAAAGATGCGAGTTTGCATTGACTTCGAAATTTGAATAAAGCAACTCCGAAAGATGAGTATCCAATGCCAAACGCCGATTTGTTGGTTGATGCAGCCGCCGGCAACAAAATTTTGAGCTTTATGGATGGAAATGCTGGGTATAATCAGATTTTTATGGCCGAGGAAGATATATCGAAAACGGCATTCAGATGCCCCTGAGCATTGGGACTATATGAGTGGGTTGTCATGACCTTCGGACTAAAAAATGCCGGTGCTACATATCGTAGGGCCATGAATTTTATATATCACGATTTGATCGGCCGATTGGTGGAAATTTATATTGATGATGTCATGGTGAAATCAAGATCGGTTGGAAGTCATGTGGCTGATCTTAGGGAAGTGTTGAAGAGGACAAGACAATTCGGATTGAAGATGAACCCGCTTAAGTGTGCGTTTGGTGTCTCAACTGGACAATTTCTCGGGGTTTATTGTGCATGAAAAGGGAATTGAAGTTGGCCCTAAGAGTATTGATTCTATCGTAAAGTTGGAACCGCCGACGAACAAGACGAAGCTCCAGTCCCCGATCGGCAAGATTAATTTTATTAGGCGATTTATCTCAAACTTGTCCGGCCGACTTGATGTGTTTACGCCATTATTGAAGCTCAAGGCCACCAAGAGTTTCGTGGGAGCCGATCCATCAAAAGGCTTTAGAAGATATCAAGAAATATTTGGTGTCCCCACCGCTGATGGTTCCGCCAAAGTCGTGCACACCCTTTAAGTTATATTTATCGGCCGATGATAGGTGCATCGGCTCAAGCATTGACTCAAGAGCAGGGGGGAAAAGAGCGGGTCATATTTTATCTCAGCCGCAGAACCGATTGATGCAGAAACACGGTATCCGAAGTGGAAAGATTATGTCTCTGTCTCGTATTTTTCATGCACGAAATTAAGGCATTATTTGTTGGCCGAAGAGTGTACTCGTCGTTTGCCGGGCCGATGTCGTAAAGTATATGCTATCGGCTCCGGTCCCCAAAGGCCGGTTGGGCAAATGGATGTTGGCAATTGCGGAGTTTGATTTAGGCTATGAATCGGCCAAAGCAGTGAAAGCACAAGTATTGGCTGATTTAGTAGTGCAACACGGTGAACACTCGGCCGGATATGTTGAACCAGTGCCATGGACGGTGTTCTTTGATGGTTCGATTTGCAAAGAAGGAAGTGGAATCGGCTTGGTTGTTGTGTCGCCTCGGGGCAGTACGTGGATACTCTATTACAGTGGAGGCGTACACCAACAACCAAGTCGAATACGAAGCAGTATTAAAAGGATTGGAATTACTCGTCGATGCCGGGGCTGATTTTGTGGAAATTTTCGGCGATTCTTTATTGATTGTAAGTCAGCTTGCCAATGAGTATGAGTGTAAAGATGAAATATTGTTGCAGTATTATGAAAAGTGCCGAAGTTGATGAAAAGGTTCAAATGTGTTAAAGTCAGCCATATACCAAGAGAGCAGAATTTTGAAGCAAATAACTTGGCTCAGCCTAGCATCCGGATATCGGCTCGCCGAAAACAGACTTAGAGATAGCTGACATTGAAGAAGCCGATTGGCGTACGGAAATTCGAAAATTTTTGAGCAATCCATCCCAACCTACAGATAAGAAGATAAGATATAAAGCTTTGAAGTATGTTCGTTGGATGATCGACTATTTTTCAAGACAATTGATGGGGTGCTTCTCAAGTGTATTGATGACACCGAAGCCAAAGTGGTAATGAGCGAAGTACATGATGGGATTTGCGGAACGCATCAATCGGCCCATAAGATGAAGTGGCTGCTAAGGCGAGCTGGTTATTACCGGCCGACAATGTTGGCCGATTGTTTCAAATATTACAAAAGTTGCCAAGACTCGCCGAAATTCGGGCCTATACAGAGGGCGCCCGCATCGGCTATGAATCCAAGTAATCAAACCTTGGCCATTCGTAGGCTGGGCCATGGATATGATCGGCCGGATAAATCCAGCGTCGAGCAAAGGGCATCAGTACATATTGGTAGCTACAGATTACTTCACAAAATGGGTTGAAGCAGCGCCCTATCGTAAAGTTTCGACGGCCGATGTGATAACATTTGTTAAAGAGCATATTATTTATAGGTTTGGGATTCCAGAGACAATCACAACAGATCAGGGATCAGTATTCACGTCGGACGAATTTCAATCTTTTGTCGATGAGATGGGAATTAAGTTGATTAATTCATCGCCGTATTATGCCCAAGCCAATGGACAAGCCGAAGCGGCGAATAAGAGTCTGATCAAGTTAATCAAGTGGAAAATACAAGAGTATCCTCGTAAGTGGCACATGAAATTGATGGACGCTTTGTGGGCTTATCGTATGTCACGGCATGGAGCTATGCAAGTTGCGCCGTATCAGCTGGTATATGGGCACGAAGCCGCATCGCCATGGGAGACAGCTATCGGCTCCGAAGGATTGAGTTGCAACAAAAGCTTTCGGCCGATCAAGTACTACGGATTGATGATGGATGAATTAGAAGATGTAGTACAAAATCGGCTGGATGCATTGGAGAAAATAGAGCAGAATAAAGCAAGGGTCGCCCGCCATTATGATAAGAAGGTTGTGCATAAACAGTTTAAAGAGGGCGATTTGGTCCGGAAGCTTAGGATGCCGATCGGTGTGAAGGACAATCGGTTTGGCAAATGGTCGCCTAATTGGGAAGGACCTTATTTGATTAGCCGATCGGCACCGGGTAATGCATATATTTTGAAAGAGTTAGAAGGGGAAGAATTCGGCCGAGCACTTAATGGAAAGTATTTGAAGCAAGTATTATCCTAGCATTTGGATTAACTCATAGTGTTCGGCCTAAAAGAGACTATAGCCGATGTCGATGCACATCGCTTTGAGACGGCCGATACCGAGAGTATCGCCCTTAGCCCAAAAAATATATGAAAGTAAAACAGAGGGAGTCACCGATAAATTAGCCGATGTTTGAACATCGCCTTCGATGGCCGATATGATTGTATATCGCCCTTAGTGCAAAAAAATGTTTACAACCAAAACTTTGTTCAAAATCCTATTACACCTAAGCATAGTCAACGGCCTCGCCGCGGGACAGAAGTCTTGGACAGCAGATAGTGCGCGGGCCATCGTGGAGTCGAGTTTGGCCATGACCAATAGGTCATCCTCGATGGGGCCGATATCAGCCTGCGCCGCGGCGACCATCTTCTCGGCCGTTTGAATGGCTTCGTCCGTCGTCTTCTCGCCGAGCCGCCACATCGGCCGACAACCGTGCAATAGTAGCTTCCAAGGCCGCCGCCGCCTCCTCCTTGAGAGCCGCCGATGCTCTCAAATCGGCAATCTCCCGGTTGATTGCTTGCGCTTCATCCCGCCGATTTGAGAGTTGCTCTTGCATCTCCCGGGTCTTCCGGACCTCCTCCTCGTAGCGCTTGATAGAGTTATCGGCGAGTAGCGCAGCTTGCTCGCCGCTCCGCATGGCGAGCCAAACGCCGCCGGGCACGAGTGAAGTCCATTTGCCAATACTCCATGTATGCCACGCGATGCGCAGCATCGCGCACATCCTCCGGGAGCTCAGTGCCGGACCTCCAAGTACCGGGCCCTTATGGGTTGTGCATCGGCCACCAAGCAGCCGATCGAAGAGGCCTCGAGCCTGCGCGCGATTTCGTTCATGGTGGTAAGACCAGAGGAAGATATTAAAATCGGCGCAGACGAGGGAAGCCGAGTGCCCGAAATACCAAGAAGAATAAGATGAAGTTAATAATCGAAGCAATCAAGAAAATAAAAGGGAGATAGTAAAAACAAACCCGTGAAGCGTCGATGCGAAGCGGCCGGACGTCTATCGGCTGGGCCATTGAACCTACAGGTTCGTATGTTTCAATCAGCTCTCGGCCGGCCGATTCCCCTTCACCAGCAAGCATCCTCGGAGGCAGCATCGTGCACATGGCCAGCCTTGTTCAACTTCGGCGGGCTCATCGGCGGGTTCATCGGCAGCAGTGCCTACAGGAGAAGCCGCGGGCGGCTCCCGGCCGATCGATTCTGCGTTAGCAGCGGTGCCTTTGGGAGAAGCCGCAGTGACACGCGGCCGCCTTGTTCGGTTTCAGCGGCGACCTCGAAGACGCAGGCCGATCCAAGCGAGTTGAGCTCTCCGCAAGATTTGGATCGGCCCGGCTTGGTACAACCGCCGATTCCGGAGCTACGGGGCTTGGCCTTTCGGTGTCGGCGTCCCGGCCCGGGGGAGTTGATAGGCGGATCGGCCTATCGTGCGTCGGTGTCCGGGCACGAGGAGGAAGAACCGCCGATTCCCGCAAAGAACTCATAGTTAAGACTATGTAAAGTAAAGAGGGAATCGGCGATCATGCAATAATAACCCGACGCGGCGGAGATGGTTCGTCGAAGTAGTCCGGGTCGGACGGGCGCGCAGGTCGCTTTAACAAGGCGCGGTGGCGCTTCGGGGCTTGAGTCGGCCTTGCGGCCGGCACATTAGCCTTCCTCTTCTCGATGGCGGCCGTTTTGGTCTTGGCCTTGCGGGCAGCTGGTGCCCTCGACTCATCGCCGCAAAAGCTTGGGCGGGAGTGCGATCGGTGAAGCCGATATTCGGAACAATTGGGCTCGGCATCAAGTATGCAATTGGCCGGCCACCGATACTCGGGTCGGCGGTTCCTCCGTGTCCGATCGAAAAGGAATATACAAGAGTGAGCATTTGGAGCGGCCGATTTCGTCAACAAAATCGGCCTTATAAAAATAAATCGGCTACACGTACCTCGGCGAAAGCTTCCGTCAGGACTAAGCCGGAGAAGAAGGAGGCGGTGTTCCGGCCGCGGAGGTGCCGGTTCCATTCGCCCCACCAACGGTCGAAAAGGCGGGTACTCCGAGGCACCGGGGAAAATCCGGTTAAGTCACCGGTGATGACATCGGCGGTGCGGCCGACGAGCCAATTCCACCGGATGGCGTTGTCGACGACGTATCGCGCCTTTATTTGCCCCACATAGAAGAGACCGGGGGCAACCGGCCGAAACCGAGTTGGCGGGCCGCCACCGACGGGTGGTAGAACTCATAGGAGCAGAAAGCCTTGCTCCCGGCAATGAGTCCCGTCGGCAGCAGACAGTGGGCGGAGGCAGGTGGTAAAGATCTTGACCGCTTCCGCGTCGGCCGTCGGGAAGGTAGGGTCGATCAGGAAAGGAGTGTCATACCCCTTCTCGAAGAAATCAATGTACGGGTACCAATCCGTACTTTCGTTGTTGAGGCCCTTGTAGAGGGCGGCGAACCAATATGCCAAGGTGTCATCCGACATGGCCGCCCCCGGTGCCATGGACAACGCTTCCCCGAAAGAGATACATCGGCCGGATCGAGGCGTGGCCGATTCGGCATGATTGCCGGGGAAGGTGAGGACACCGAGGTCCGGATCGATGGCCTTGGTGGTATGAAGGGACAACCACATCCGGATGAACCACCAAGGGCCTCCCAAGTTCTTGACCGATCGGCCGGAGCGCAACTCCACCGAGACCCGGTGAAGGAGGAGGTAGGCCGATCCCGTAAGATACTTGCCCATAGGAAGGGCATAGCCGTCGGCCAGTACATCGGCCATCGGCAGAAGTTGTTTGTGGGGCTTACGCTGACCCCACGAAGAAAAAGTGGTCAAGCCACATGTTGAGGAAAGCAACGTGCTCGCGGCGATCGACCGAGCCGTGCCCTTTGTTGTAGGTCCGGATATAGACCTTCCAACCCCCGGTGTCCTTGGGATTGATTCGGTGGGTGGACTTGATGCGGATGGCGTCCGGGGTGGCCTCCGCCGTGATATTCAAATCGGCCAACATGACCGTGTCCAGGAGGGTCATGGTAGCCGGCCGTGCCCGAACATGAAGCAGCTCAGGGCATCCGACTGCGAGATAAGAAGCGGCCGCTAGCAATGGTTCGTTCTTGTGGTGATCGGCTAAAGAGAGTTTGATGGCATGGGCGATGCCGATATTGGCCCAACCTTGCCGATGGGCGGCCGATACCCGGTTATACCAATCCCGCCACCCTCGCGACAGAGTCGGCCATGACCTAAAGCTACCGGACCACTCGGCCGATAATGGAGATTGTTGCCGAAACGGGACCCGGTTCGTTTCGGCACGGATGAGATCCGTGGGGTCCGGATCGCCCATGGGGCCCAAGAAGAAATGGGTCGGGATGTTGGAAGGGATGACGATTTGGTTCCGGATCTCCTAAAAACAAGGAATAGGGCTAAAATGAGAAACAAGACGGAAAGAAGATAGATTGTGAAAATGAACAAGAACAAGAACACAAAGAAAATTGCAAAAGTAGAGAAGAGGGATGCCCGAATGTACATTACCTCCGGAACGGCGTTGGTGGTGGCGACGACTCGGTCGGCGGCGGCGGCCGCAGCAGCAAGCAACAAGTGGGATTCATGGTCACCGGGAGAGAAAACGACGGCGGCGCGGTGGGAAGTTGAAAAAAGCTCGAAAAGGGCAAAGGTCGCTAGAGCAGGGGAAGATGAAAGCCAAAGGAGAGGAAACAGATGGGAAATGACCAGGGGTCACCCCGGCTTTTATGAAGAGGTGACGGGCAGTAAAACCGGCGCAAGAAAAGAGGATAAATCAGTCCGACGCATGCGTTGCATACCCCGGACCGGGGGACATGTGTTGACGCCGGTTTTTGACCAAGGGACCCATTGTCGGTGACTATAGGTAAAAAGGGGCCGGTGGGCGTAAGGCCGACGGCCGCTTGGGCGAGTAAAAGGCGCGTTTCTCCCGGAATCGTGCGCGGACGCCAACGTAAGAGCACAACATTGATGGGCCCGGCCCACGTTATAAAATTAGAAATAATAGTTAGTTTTGGAAAAAAGGATTCTAGTCAGTTAGGAAATCGGCCCGAGGAGGGTCCGAATAGGATTCTTTTGCCGAGTATAAATACATACTCGGATGTAACATGTAAACTCGATTCACATCCAATACAATTTTCGGCGCATCGCCAAACCCTAATTTTCTCGTCAAGTCTTTACCGTTTTCGCGCGGGATCTTCGGGGCTCCTGGCCGACGACACGTTGGCTTGACAAGGTAATTATGTTGTCTAATTCTCGGCGCATTGTTCGTAATTAGATGGCTTAATTGCTAGTTATCCGGCGACCGGATCTGTTTTCGATCGGCGTAGTGAGTATCGGCCGGGATGAGTCAAGTTGACCTCGGTCCGGGCTCGTGGTGGAGGTAGTTTGACTTGTCCCGCCTCCCCGTTCCAGCCTTTGCTCACGGCGCCGATTGGCTCGGATCCGGTCGTTCGAGTCACGTAGCCGCTATGAGAATTCTTTTACATCTTGGCCGATTCGATCGTGCAGTATTCAGCTTGACGTGTCCCGTGTTTGCCTTTGCGATAGTTGACTTGTCCTAGGCGCATGCAGCCGATTGGCTAGGGTGTAGACTTACTTTCATAGCTAAGACGTTTATGATTATGCTTGTCCCGAATCGGCCGGCGTGCGCGGCCGTTAGACCTGGTCCAGCCGCGTGCCACCGCTGACTTGTCCCGTTGGAGCGACCGGTCGATTTAGGATCCGTGTGGTTGCATTTGTCTTACTGTTCTTTCGGAGTGTTTAGCCGATTGCTTATCACGTTCATTAAGATGTTTTATGTTTAATTAATTAAATCCGTTAAAGCTGCTTTTGGACCCGAGTTATTAGTAGGATTTCATTGATCACCATTATACATTTAGATAGATCTAAGTAATTCACTACTATAATCAATGGCAAAATCGGCCGGATGCCCGATCGGCCGATTTATCGATCCGATTGATGATTAAACCATCTTCTTACTACCAAATTAATCACATCCCTTTAATAATTACCTTGTTTACATTTTATCCGATAATGCATCCCTGCAAAGCCCTAATGATGTGATCGTTTACCGACGGAATCGGCTGCTAGATACCGATCGCATGTTATAGCGTCGGCCGATTTCGTATCGTTTGTATCGCAGTTCGTTTGCCTGGCATTTAATAAATAAATGGATAGGCCGTGCTGCTCTCAGCCGATGGCCGATTTTGTCTATCTTACGCCGTAATCGGCTACGGCCGTACATCGGTCTATCCGGGCCGATGACCTGGAATTTTACACTCTTTTATTGTCTTTGTTGGTTTGCAGGAAAACCATCCGGCACGCACCAGACGCACACGAACATCGGCGAGCCGAGCCGGTCCGTTGGGAGCACAGGGCCCTGCGTCGCCGGGGTTTCGGTGGACTCTCCGGACGACGGTGTGTCGGCGACTTTGACGTCAACAGTTGCGGCGCGTTTTATATGGGTGCGGAGGTGGCACGCATGCCAAGATTGGCCGTGTCGGAGTTGAAATCGGCTCCGATTTGGTTCGGGTTTGGGATGGGCTCGCGCGGGCTCGGGCGGGCTCTCCCGGGCCGAGTCGGGCTGGGGGCAGAGGAAGAAGAAGGGAAAGGGGAGAGGGGGTTGGGCCGGGAAAGATTCGGCCCATGGCCAGGGGAGGGAGATTATTCTTTTTTCTATTTTTCTTATCTGATTTGTAATCTAGTTTGTGAGTTTAATTTAAACGAATTCTACTCGGTTTTCAAAATCAAATTTGCAACAAATAAAACCTAGTGCAACTATCAAGCATGAATGCAACATACAATTATTTTATAAATAATAAAATAATTCATTTTATAGAAATTAAATGCTTATCCTAGGCTAACTTCTAGCATCCTAATAAAATAAATTCAAATTTTATTTTATTGCGAATTTTGAAAATCCAGGGTGTTACAAACCTACTCCCCTTCAGATGAATCTCGCCCTCGAGATTCGGATGGATCAGGAAAAAGATTAGGGAACTCTTTCTTCAGTATCGTCCTCGTTCTCCCATGTAGCTTCCTCCTCTCGTGTGATTGCTCCACCGAACCTTGCACATACGGTACTTCTTATTCCTTGTGGCCTTCTCAAGGGTATCCAAAATCTTTATTGGGTACTCCCGATAAGTAAGATCCTCTCCTACCGTCATTTCCTCGATAGGCAACTGTTCCTCCGGCACTCGTAGACATTTCCTCAATTGAGAGACATGAAAAACATCATGGACATCCGACATATGTGGTGGTAACTCCAACCGATATGCTACCTCACCCATCCGAGCAATGATCTTGAAAGGACCGATGTATCTAGGAGCCAACTTGCCTCCGATCTTGAAGCGTCGCAAGCCTCTCATAGGAGATACCTTGAGGTATACAAAGTCACCAACCTCAAAGCTCAATTCTCTTCTCCGGTTATCTCGCGTAACTCTTCTCGTCTAGACCGAGCAAGCTTTAAATTCTCCCTTACGATGTGAACTTGTCTCTCGGCCTCTTGAAGAATCTCAGGACCAAACAGTAAGTTCTCTCCTACTTGATCCCAAAACAAAGGCGTTCTGCACTTACGACCATATAGGAACTCAAACGGTGCCATCTTGATACTCTCTTGGTAACTATTGTTGTAGGAGAATTCGGCATATGGAAGGAGCTTATCCCAACTCTTACTATATTGGAGTGCACACGACCTCAACATGTCCTCCAAAATCTGATTCACCCTCTCTGTCTCGTCCGTCCGTTTGGGGATGATAGGCTGAACTAAAATTCAACTTTGTATCCAAAGACTCATGTAACTTCTCCCAAAACCTCGGAGGTGAACTGCGTACCTCTATCCGACACAATCTTCTTTGGAACACCATGCAGACACACTATCTTTGCTATCTACAGCTCTGCAAGCCTCTCGCCCAGTATACGTGGTCTTGACAGGGATAAAATGTGCAACTTTGGTCAATCGATCCACAATAACCCATATAGAATCATATCCTCCCCGAGTCCGAGGTAAACCCACAATAAAATCCATTGCGATCTCTTCCCACTTCCATTCAGGTATCTTGAGTGGTTGTAGGAGTCCACCTGGTCGTTGTCGTTCGCTTTGACTCTTTGGCATGTATCACACAAAGCCACATACTCGCTACGGCTCTCTTCATTCCGCACCACCAATAGCGAGTCTTCAAATCATGGTACATCTTAGTGCCTCCCGGATGCATAGAGTATGCCGAGTTATGAGCCTCTCGAAGTATCAACTCTTTAATTTCCTCAACATCCGGCACACAGATCCGTTGCTTGTACCACAGTTGTTCCTTGATCGTCAACAGTGAAACCCGGGGCCTTGTTCTCCCGGATCTCGTAACTTGATCTCCCGAATGGCAGCATCCTCAAGCTGTCCTTTTCTAATATCACTCTCTAGTGTAGACTCCACTTCCATTGCAACGGCTTCCATGTTAGTCACCCAACCTAGGTTAAGCTTCTCAAACTCTTCACATATATCCGGCGGTAACTCTCTAGTAGCCAATGTGTTCAAATGAGACTTCCTACTCAATGCATCTCGCGACCACATTCGCCTTGCCAGGGTGATAGTTGATCTCCAAGTCATAATCCTTGATGAGTTCTAACCATCGGCTCGCCTCGCATTCAAATCGGACCGAGTGAAGAAATATTTCAAACTCTTATGATCCGAGTAGATTTCACACCTCTTCCCAATGAGATAGTGTCTCCAAATCTTGAGAGCGTGAACCACCGCTAGCAATTCCAAGTCATGCGTAGGGTACTTCTCCTCATGTTTCCTCAACCGCCTCGATGCATATGCCACGACTCTTCCTTCTTGCATGAGCACACATCCTATGCCTTGTCCACATGCATCACAATACACCGAGAAAGGCTTCTCCATATCGGGCATGGTCGAACGGGTGCTGCGGTAAGCCTCTTCTTCAACTCTTGGAAACTAGCTTCTCGCTGAGGTGTCCACTCAAAAGTCTTTCCTTTCTCCAATAATTCTGTCATAGGCTTTGCTATCTTGGAAAACCCTTCGATGAACCGTCCGTAGTATCCTCGCCAAACCGAGGAAACTTCTAATCTCCGAGACATTCTCGCGGTGACTTCCAACTCAACACATCATCAACCTTACTAGGATCCACGGATATTCCTCCTTCCGAGATGACGTGACCAAGAAAAGCAACTTCTTTCAACCAGAATTCACACTTACCGAGCTTAGCATACAACCGATTGTCCCTAAGCTTCGTAGAACAAGACGAAGATGTTCCTCATGTTCTTCCTCATTCTTCGAGAATACCAAGATATCATCAATGAAAACAACCACAAACTTGTCCAGATATTCCATAAAGACCTTGTTCATCGATACATGAAGTAGGCCGGAGCATTGGTCAAACCAAAGGACATAACGGTATACTCAAATAATCCATACCGAGTGATGAAGGCCGTCTTGGGGATGTCGGAGGCTCGGACCTTCAATTGGTGATATCCCGAACGAAGATCAATCTTGGAGAATACACAGTGCTCCCTTCACCTGATCGAATAAGTCATCAATCCGTGGTAGAGGGTATCTATTCTTGATGGTAACCTCATTGAGTGCACGGTAATCTACACACATTCTCTCGATCACCTCCCTTCTTATCAACAAATATAACCGGGGCTCCCCATGGTGATGCACTAGGGCGGATATAACCTTTATCTAAGAGTTCTTGCAATTGGGTTTTAAGTTCAGCTAACTGTTCACTATCCATCCGATAGGGTCGCTTAAATATAGGAGCTGTACCAGGAACTAATTCAATAACAAATTCAATGTCACGGTCAGGTGGCATACCCGGCAACTCCTCCGGGAAGACATCGGGAAACTCGCTGACCACACGGATCTCCCGAACTGAAGTACCTTCCAAATTATTCAACACAATGCTATTGACTGCCCCTTTGCTAGTGATGAGTGCATCAGCAACATACTCCACTTCCTCTCCCGAGCTAGCTGTCAACTTCACCGCCTTCTTAGCACAATCAATCGGACCCTTGTGCTTTCCCAACCAACTCATTCCAAGGATGACGTCAATACCCATAGATTCAAGAACGACTAGGTTTGCAAGGAAATCTACCCCCTTATGATAAGGTTTACCTTACGGCAAACTTGTCTAGCATGCATCTCTCCCCCGGTGAGGTAACTATCATAAGGTTCTTAAGCATTGACATGGGTAGATTATGTTTTTGAACGAAGGCAGCAGATACGAATGAATGCGATGCTCCAAGTATCAAATAAGACAACCGCATTTTGATCATAGATAGAAAACATACCAATCACGACGTCCGGAGCCTCTTAAGCACCTTCAATGTCCACATGGTTGACACGTGCACGCACATGGTTCTCGTTTGGCTGGAGTAGGTGCAGCATTGGCATTGCGGCTTGGAGTGTTGTTAGCAACTTGAGCCGGGGTCCGAGCCGGGCGATTCTAAGGACACTTATCAGCAAAATGTCCTATCTGTCCACAACGGAAACAGTGGTCCACGGCCTCCGGTGTTCTGTCCATTGTTGGGCCTCTCGCCGAGTTGATGAGGCCTGATTGTTGTTGGGACGCCGCATCCGACGCCGAGGAGTACCATAGCCTTGTCCAGCACCTTGGGTCCTCTCGCTGGCCACTCTGCTGTCCCCCCGCCGAGCCGGACGATAGACAGGTCCCGCAGATGAAGAACTGAAACGGGGCTTAGTGTTGTTCCTTTCCTGCTGCGCTCGGCGCTCCAGCCTTGCGCTTGCGATCCATCCTACCCCTCCCGTTCTCTAGAATCAGTGCGCGATCCACTAGGGACTGGAAGTTCACAAAGTCCCTAGACTCCAAAGCATAAGCAAGACCATCATTCAGATCCCTCCAGGAAGTGCTCTTGCTTCTTCTCATCGTTGTCCACTTCTCCCGGAGCATAGCGTGAAAGCTGGGTGAAGCGGTGCGTATACTCACCGACGGACATGGAACCTTGCACCAAGTCCCGGAACTCCTTCTTCTTGACTTTCATGACACCACGAGGAACATGGTGAGCCCCGAAACTGGTCACAAACTCCTGCCAAGTGATATTAGTCGGGTCCTCGATGGGCATTCACCAATGCCTCCCACCATTCAGCCAGCTGGGCCCTCAAGCCGGTGTGAAGCATACAAGCACCTTCTCCCCGTCGTTGCACCGAACAACTAGCAGCTTCTTCTCAATGGTCTTCAGCCGACTCATCAGCATCAAGAGGATCCTTAGCTTGTGAGAATGGCACGGGTTTGGTCCTCCGGAACTCTCCCAACTTATCCCTAGGTGGCGGAGCCGGCGCTTCGTGGTTCTGGTTCCGATGGTTCTGCTGGTTCTCGCTGCATCCGGATCATGTTCTCGCTGCATGGTCCGAAGGATCCGGGCTTGCATGGCCAAAACTTGCGCCGCAGTAGGTTCCGGTGGTGCATCCCCATCGTTGTCGTTGTTGTTGTTGTTGCGCTCGCCATCTCGTTGAGTCAAACAGATTGAAAAGTTCACGTCATGTTTGCACGGTCAACAAGGAAAAGATCATGATAAAGATAATCAAGGATATGGTGGAGGTAGAAATAGAGCGACAAGTATAAGGAAAAGAGTAGTTAGTAAGAATTAAGCAGGAGATGAGCAATATTATAGGAAATTGGACATATCAACGGGCAACATAGATATTCCATGAGATAGAAATAAATAGCTATGAATGAGTATAAACAAATGATATCGAGAGGTGATAAGGATATAGATAAAAGAACTCAAGAGAGAATATAACCCAAACTAATCCTTTATTAACTCATTAATGTATGATAAACGGATGGTTGTAAGACATGCCTTACATCCCATCGACACTCAAGCAAAAACTCCAAATGACAAGCATCACTCCAAACATTGTAGCAAACCAAGCATGAGGACGTACTAAGACTAAGACTATCTATCGATGGTAAACTTTAACTAACTCGATTAACTACTCGACCTATCCTCATGGACCTAAGTGATGACTCTCCTAGACAACTACTCCTCCGGAGGTGGCGGGGGTGGTGCAGCTTGCCAAACGCAGAAGCTCTCCGCGAGGAGGGGAGCTAGGCGGCACAGTGGGTGATGGTGGCGCCTCCTCGTGGTCTTCCTCGTCCTCTTCATCCTCGTGGGTCAGCATCTCATGGAGAGACATGATCCTCTCCTCTTGCTCCTCGTTGCGGCGGTGTAGATCTTCAATCTCATCCAAAGCCTCGACCAAGCATGAAGTCCATAGCTCTAGTGAGGCGCACTTGCTCCCGAAGTCCGTCACCGTTGTCTCCGGCAGTGCGGGCATCACCGTAGTGTCCAAGCTGCAGCTATCTCTATAGGGGAAGTGAGCAAACCGGGAGTGGCGCATATTAGTGTCCCTCCCGGCGCGTAACACAAGAAGAGCTTGACGAGCAAGCATCGCGAATCCCAACATCGAAGGTAGATCTTGGGGCAGTGGCGTGGTGCTCACGAAGGGTGCGGCGCATGCCGTCATCTCGTGGATTGGCGGTAGAGGATCACCGACACCCTCCACCGGTAGCCTCTCCCACGCAGCGCTGTCCCGGTTCCAATGTAGAGAGGGGCGTCGTGGAAGCCGAGCCCTTGAAGCACGTACGACGAGTGTTGGGGTAGTAGCCGGCGTGCAGTCCATTGGAGTGAGCCACCATGGCGGGCTGGCACATCCAAGCAGCGCCCTCAGGGATGCGAGTGGGCTGAACAACCACTCTCTTGCACGGAGTGAGCTTACAACGAACCATCTACAAAGTTTTGAAAAGAGGAGGTTAGTAAAGTGTTTTCATAAACAAGAAGGTAGTAAAAGCAACAAGATGAGTATAGATAAACAAGTTTTAAGTAATATATATAGTTTTGAGAATAAGCTTTTCAAATAATAGCTAAGACACGAAGACTCTAACTAAACTAGCGTCCTACGGTTGACACGGCTCGATACCACTTTGTCACACCCAGCCTTAAGGCCAAGACCGAATGCATAGCTATATGTGTGCCAGGATCGC